>CM041777.1:293588518-294188518 GCA_023374045.1 Limonium bicolor
TTGGCTGCCCTCTCTTGGCGCAGTTGCTCTTCTAGCCTTTCAACAGTCTATTTCAGCATATTCTCATTCCTTGTTGACTGTTCCAGCATCCGATAGAGAACACTCGGATCTGGAAGGCGTAAGCCACTGCCACTAGCTCCTACGGCTGCACTCGCACTCGCCTCAATAGCTGAGGTGGTCGGGGCACCTTCTGGGGCGGTTGGATTGATCAGGTTTGGGTCCATGGTTTCTGATGAAGTTTCGGTCGCGGTATCGCTAGCCAGCCTACCCCTGGAGTCTCTCTTCCACAGTCGAGCAATGTTGGAAGACTGGAGGAGAGTTCTTTACTTTCTGCTCTGTGATACCCCAGAAATATAGAATATGTAAAAAAGTCAGTATAAAAGTAACTTTGAAAAGGTGAGAGAGGGAAAGAGGGAGGGGTCGTCCCCAGTGTTGTGTAAAGACGCGTGAAAACGATTGAATTCTTTTGTGAAAACGATAATGGAGAAAGGTGCACAAGCCGATTTCCATTTCCAAAACGAAGGACACACTGGTGGAACAGAAACATTTAATGATGGTGGATTAATCACGGCTTTAACAGAAACCGTGATTAATAGGAAGGCCGGAATTAATTAACGACGTTTATTGAATTAACCGTAAGCAATAATCGATCGGAGGTAGGCGCGCCTTTTTTAGAACGGACTTTAGATGACGGTTATTAGTAAAACCGTAATCTAAAGTCCCGTGTTGACGCGCGCTTTACGGTCAATGGACTTTATATTACGGTTTTACTAATAACCGTCATCTAAAGTCCCCGCCTGGTCAACGATGTCATCTTGACCTGACGCCAAATATTTCCCGCATTATTTGATTTTTTCGATGCCGCGCGTAAATTACAGTGAACGACGTCATCTTACCAGCTTATTTTAGATTAAAAAGAACTTTATACTAATGTGATACATATGTTTGATCGAATAAGACTCATGTCATAACGGCCATGGGTACATGAGTCAACACCATCGGTCTTGAGTTCGAAACCCAGCATTGGCCAAAAAAATTTTGCGCCTTTTTAATTTCATTAGACTTTAGATTATGGTTCTTTAGGAACCGTCATTTAAAGTGTGACTTTATATTACAGTTTTACTAATAACCGTAATCTTATGTCCTTTTAACTAGAACATTTGTCCGTTTACTCTGCACATTTACAGTAACTCTTCTTCTCTCTCGCGCTATCTTCCTTACTGAAATCGCCTCCTCTCTCCCGTCACCTTACTAACGGCCATCGCCGCCGTCGCTCCCACCACCTTTGTCACTCCCATCGTCGCTGGTCACCACCCATCTAGCACTGGTCTCACCGTCGACGTCTCTATCGCGTACTGGGTATGCGATCGATCGATTGTCGTTTTTTCTAACTTTGTTCATATACATGCATTTCGATTGCAAAGTTCTAACCTCGTTTCTATCGAATTCTGAGAGTGTAATGGCAAATGTTCTAACTTTGTTCATATATTTGTGCCCAGATTCACAGTTAATTGCAACCTAGTTCGTGGGCTGATTTCTGCACTACTTGCCCACTTCGGTGGTTAGTAACGGTAATTTTGCAAACCAAACTGTAAACTGCTGTATTTATTGATTCTTAGCATTTAGTATTACAATTAATACATAGTAGTGTAGTTTTAAAATATAAAATTAGTTGAGAGTCTTTGGCCGTTTGCTAGATATATGTCTTAGCAGATTCGAAGTTGTGATTCTTGTTTGCTGCAGCTTGTTGCAGTTGATTTCTTGTACTTGTAAATAGTTCTTTACGGTTAATACAGCTTACCTTTCTTCTAAATAAATATAAAATTAGTGTATAAGTAATTTCGATGGTGCGTGCAAATTTGACTTTGATAAAACTGATTTGGAGATGTTAGAAATATAGGGGAGATGTTGTCGAATTTTTTCCGCGGTTTAGCTAGCATTTAACCTTGATTTTTTGATGACTTCTAATGTTGTCGTTTTTCCTTTATGCATCAGGACTACGACTTTATTTTGGCTTCCGACCTCAACCGTCTTAGCATCGGCTAATCGTCTACCAGAGGTAAGATTTACATATATACATATAGTATTTGACAAACTACCAAACATAGTTATCCCCAAGATATACCTAATAGAGGTATATCTTCGGCAGTCCCTGTCGGGACTGTCCATGATTGTTAAATCTCACACCTAGGGTGTGAATGTGTTTTTAATATGTACTTTATTGATTATTTCAACAGTATCTCTTTATTGTTCTTCGAATGCATATATTATTGATTAATATCATAATATCATGCATTTGAATAACTGTAGGGAGATGCTGCCGAAATTTTCAATAAATTACATATTAAAAACACGTTCACCGGTGGGATTTAATACTCATGGATGGATTTAGGTTGATAAGATACAAAAGTGTAAAGACTCTGCCACGGGTGACGGTATGAAATGGCTGCCTTCATATAAATAGCTAGAAGGAGATGGAACGTTCGTGGATTTACAGCGGAAATTTGGACGACAAGTTTTTAGAAGAGTTGATAAGTTATGCACGGTGTTGGTGAACAATCTGAAACCTACAGACAAGGGATACATATTTTGTCCGTGTATCGACTGCCAAAACAATCTGAGATATCGCGGCGTTGAAACAATTAAGGAACATCTGATCCACCGCGGTTTTACAAAAGATTTCCAAGACATAATCCGATGGTATGGTCAGAGTGCGTTCGATGTTATTAAGCTTGACGAAGGGGATAATGTTCAGGCAAACACAGAAACAGAACTCGGAGATGATACAGTTGCGGGTGATCCAGAAGACGTTACAGATGACGTTGAGCCAGATTTCTGGGACGATGACATTGAGACTATGCTCCAAGATGTGGAACGACATCACTCTAACACGCCAGACAAGTATGAAAATTTGTTGGATTCATCCAAAACACCATTGTACCCCGGGTGTGACCCTACAAAGTTAAGCAAGTTGAGTGTCGTCCTCAAGCTATTCAACTTGAAAGTGAAACATGGCTGGAGCGACGTAAGTTTCACTGCCCTCCTGGAACTATTGAAATATGTTCTTCCGGTGGACAACGTTTTACCAACGACTACGTACTCAGCCAAAAAACTGATGTGCCCAATGGGTATGGAGTACTAGAAAATTCATGCTTGTCCAAATGGTTGCATGCTGTTTTGGAAATCAGATGAATTTGCTGAAAGCTGTTCAGCATGTGGAGCGTCACGGTATTTGAAGAAACAACAAACTCACATCAGCGATATTAAGAAAGGTTCACCAGCTAAGGTACTGTGGTACCTGCCCATCATTCCAAGGTTCAGACGTTTGTTCTCCATTGAGAAAGACGCAGAGAATCTTCGATGGCATTCAGTTCACAGGAAAAAGGATGGCAGATTGAGACATCCCGCTGATGCACCACAATGGAGAAACATAGACATAAAATTTCCTGAGTTTGGTAACGAACCGAGAAACCTAAGGCTAGGCTTGTGCACGGATGGGATGAACCCTTACGGTACTTTGAGTAGCATACACAGTACCTGGCCTGTGCTTTTGGTTATTTACAATCTACCGCCGTGGTTATGCATGAAACCAAGACACATCTTATTGTCTTTGTTAATATCGGGTCCAAAGCAACCGGGCAACAAAATTGATGTATTTCTACAACCTTTGATAGAGGATCTACAACTCTTGTGGAATGAAGGGGCTACGGTTTACGATTCATTCAGCAAAGAGGACTTCAATTTGTGTGCTATGTTGTACTACACAATCAATGATTTCCCCGCCTATGGCAATCTTTCAGGCTATTCAATCAAGGGGGCGTTGGCATGTCCGATTTGTGGTGAAAACACTTGTAGCATTCGCTTGAAACATAGTGGCAAAAATATGTACATGGGCCACCGAAAAATTCTTCCAAAAGGACATAAGTATCGAAAGATGGCGAAAGTGTTCGATGGAAAAACTGATCACAGCGTGGCGCGCCGGCCTTTGATAGGTACAAAGATTTACAAAAAGTTGGATAATATTGTCAACAACTTTTGGCCGCCAACCAAAAGTGGTAAAAAAAGTGCCTGGAAAAAGAAATCAATTTTTTGGGAACTCCAGTACTGGCAACATCTGGAGGTTAGACATTGTATCGATGGGCTGCATGTCGAGAAAAACGTGGGTGAAAGTATCACTAGCACCCTTTTGAACATAAAAGGAAAGACAAAGGATCATTTGAAAGGAAGAAAAGATTTAATTGAGTTGGGCATATGCACAGAGCTTGGCCCGCAAGAACGTGGAAAACACACATTCTTGCCTCCTGCCTATCACACTCTGTCTAAAGAAGAGAAACATAGTCTATGCAGTACCCTTTACAACATCGAGGTGCCTTCAGGATACTCCTCAAACATAAGAAGCCTAGTGTCCATGACAGATTTCACATTAGTAGGAATGAAATCTCACGATTATCATGTCCTACTTCAAGAATTTTTGCCAATTGCATTACGTGGGATCTTGCCGGATGCTGTCAGACATATAATCACAAACATCAGTGTCTTCCTCAAATCCATTTCGGCTAAGGTTCTTGATGTGGACACTCTAACTAAACTACAAAAGGATCTCATTGTGACAATGTGTCAGCTGGAGATGTATTTTCCTCCATCGTTCTTTGACATAATGATACATCTCCTCATGCATCTTGTAAGAGAGATTCTGATGTGTGGTCATTTGTACCTTCGCTACATGTATCCATTCGAAGGGTACATGGGTGTCCTAAAGAAGAAAATAAAGAATCGTCGTCACCCAGAGGGAAGTATTATAGAGGGCACTATCACAGAGGAAGTTGTAGACTTCTACACTAATAACCTAGAAGGTGTCGAAACCATTGGACTTCCACGTTCAAGACACGAGGGCAGATTGAAGGGTGTTGGCACGGTTGGACGGAAACTGAAAAGAATTGACATAGACACTCTTAACAAAGCTCATTTAGTTGTGCTAAGTCATCTTGAAGTTTTCGAACCATACTTTGATGAACACTTGTGTGTTTTAAGATCACAATATCCAGACATGAGTGACGCTAGACTACAAAATGAGCAGAATAGGACATTTGTCAGATGGTTCAAAGACAGAGTGTTATCCGATCAGTCCACGAATGTGCCTGAACTGATTAAAGTAATTGCATTTGGACCAAATCTGGATGTAATTTCTTATGAGGGGTACGATGTCAACGGATTCATCTTTTTCACAGAACGTCAGGATCACAAGTCAATGAATCAAAACTGTGGCGTAGAGCTTGAAGCTTATCAAAACTTATATGACATCAGTGTTGTGGGTCACAGTCCAGTCTCAGTAAAACAATCATATTTCGGTGTTATACAAGACATTTGGGTATTGGACTACAACAGCTACGAAATGTGTGTGTTCCGCTGTAACTGGGTTAACAACAATCATGGCTACCGTGAGGAGGAGCATGGTATGAAAATGGTTGATCTGTCTAGAGCTACTCCCACGGTTGAGCCATTCGTTGTTGGGACAAAGGTTAAGAAGATATTTTATGTAACTGATCCCTGTAATCCTAGATGGTTTGTGGTGCTTAAAGGGAGAAGAGGAATATTTGGTGTGGATGGTGTGGTTGATGAGGATGAGTATGACGCAGAAGATGAACATCCAACTGTTCCTATTTCATTGGAAGAGGCTGAGGTCAGAGGTCATCGTGAGTATATACGATCAGACCATAACGAGGGAATGTGGATTGAGAGATAATGGTGTATGTAAGTTATTACTATTAAAATTTATATGAAATTAACAATCTTTTAGTTCTTGCTTGTATATAACCATTATGAAATGCTTAATTTAATTCAAATTTTCTTTCAATCCTTGCAGGCATGGCTGATGAAGAGTTCGAGTTATTTTGCCGCGAGTTCGAAGATGAGCAGTAAGGGGTACCGGTTCCTTCTACCAGTGCCGCTACTGCTGTTGGCCCATTTACATCTACCGCAGCTGTTGCTGGCCCTTCTACAACTCTCACTACTGCTGCTGGCTCTTTCATGAGTGCACCTTCTACGAGTGCTACTCAGAGACCTAGAGGTAGAGGTCCGACCCGCGGGCTGAAGCTACAGAAACTAGATGAGATCAGTCTTATCTGGGACAAGTATGGGAGGTATGGTGGGGGCAGCAGATCAGAGTTCGCTAGTATGCTAGGGACTCTGTCCAAATCACATTGCTGCATCAACCACAAATGGCCACAAGTCCCGAAAGAAGTTAAGGAGACCATCTGGAAGAAGGTGCAAGAACGATACAAGATCCTAGATGAAATGAAGAAGACCGTTCTTTCTGTGGTGGGCGGCAAAGCTAAATCATTCCGCCACTACTTGGTGGATAAATGGATCAACAGGGTGCCCCCACGCAAGCCTCAGCCGTATGTCGTGTACAACGGCATGATCACTGAAGAGGAGTGGAAGGAGTTCGTTGAGCAGCACTCCCCCCGAGTTCAGGGTATGTTATGTACTCTTTTCTGAATTAATGCTCATAATGATTTATCCCTGATTTTCTAATTAATTTTCTGTTGTACTGTCTTAACAGCAAAGACAAGAACAAGCACGGCAAAACCTTGAAGCTAATCTCCACCCCCACACCATGGGACGAAGGGGATATATGGGCAGCCTTGAGGGATGTAAAGAAGCTGGTTTGCTGACGCAGAGGAACGAGGATGGTAGTGAATGCCCGATCGAGGATGTCTCTGAGGCGAGAAGGGTGCAGATGTTCATACTGGGACGCCAGACAACGACCAGCGAAGGTCAGAGGATATTTCGTCATGCTGAGACAGAACAACTGGCTAACCAAATTGTAAGTGTTTGAAATTAAGTAGCTGTTAAATAATTTACTTATATAGTCAAGTGTTTGTTGATCTTAAATTTAGTGCTAACTTCTTTGACAATTGGACAGTATGAAGCGGCACCGAGAGGAGAAGTAGACATACACGCTCCTCCTTCTCAAGACGACGCTCTCAATCAAGCGCTTGGGAAGAAGGATCACCCGGGGTGTGTTAGAGGATTTGGGGGAGAAGTACGTCAGAAGCACGTATTCCCGCCATCTACTAGGAAGGGTCAGATGAGTGCTGCGGAAGTCGAGGCCATGGTAGATCATAAGTTCACTGCTGAGCGCCAAGATAATGAGGAGATGATGGCTGCTGAGTGCCGGGCTTTAGAGGAGAGGCTGTAGGAAGCGTTGAATTCGATTGCACATGCGACTACTCAGCAGCAACATGATCCTCCTCGACCGTCTTCCTCGTCCAGTTGTGCTCCGGCCGCTGACCCGTACCCGTTTACCAACATCCAGGTTAGCTTTGTTTAACTATTTTTCTCCTTAAATAAAGTCATTTAAATAGTATTAGATTGGACTCACTTATTTATTTCACGTATTATCTATGTTTATTAAAGAAGCAAAAAAATGTCGTCTCCAAATACCATTAGATGGGCACCCTGTAGATGTGGCCTACGGGACGGTGTTGCCATCAGGTCCACTCACGCTCATCAGTTTCGTATGTCTACCCTCATTTTACGCGCGTGTGACCTTGGACCTAATAATTGATGGATTTGAGCATGCATACCTTCCAATGGCGTTTGACCACAAATGCACGCTGATTGAAGCGAAGGGAGACATATTGCCCTGGCCAGCATGTTATATTGTTGTCACCGATGAGGTAAGACTGTTTGACAACCATTTAGTATCTAATAAAATCCATTATTTAGCATTAAGTGTCTAATATAATCCATTATAGATCCCTGAGCTTCCTCGCCGCGTATCCCGGCTTAGAGAAGAAGAGGTCAGCGCGCCGGCGGATCCTGTCAGAAGTACAAGGGTATGTTCTAGATAAATGTTTAATGTTACTATAATAATCAATTAGTAATTATCTTTACATTTATGCTTTATTGTTTGTGTGTGAAGGGTAAGAATCTAGTGAATCGGGGTACGAAAAGTAAGAATCCAGCCCCCGTCCGGGCTCGCACCAGGACTTCTGAGGTGCCTAGAAGTAAGTTCGCACTGCCATAAAAATTTATTAATGTCCTAGGGCCTCGTCAGATGAATCTATACGACAAGATCATGGCGAAGTCACCTCAAACTATCAACTTCATGATGACGCTTCCAAAGTCGTTGTTTCACTACGATGAAGATATGACCACGGCGATCAACTTTGGGGACATCAGAGAGATGATGTGTGGAGATTACCTGAACATTAACATTATTCAAGCTTATCTAACGTAAGTGTTCTTTCCTCATATTGTAAATACATATAGAATAATTATCTATGAAGTTGCATTGGCTAACTTTTGATAGTACATGTGATATAATAGAGGTCTACTTGAGAGATGTCATGAGAAGAACATCACCTCCATTACTGCAGTGTGCCCGGAGCGTTTATCGTTCGACTCAGTCACTAGGGACCCGGGGAGGTTTATGGAATACATGAGTCATTGCTTCAATGTTGCTGATGAACAAAAAAATTATTTATTCTAATGCTGTATCACCAAACGTGAGTTCTGATATAAAATTACCTACTAATTAGCTAACTTTTTTTACCTTCATTTCTCATTTCATGTTGTATTTGAAATTGTAGCCACCATTGGGCTTTGTTTATCTTTTGCACTGCCACCGCTACTCTGCTCGTTCTAGATCTACTAGGACTGTGGAAAGAATTCAACACTGAAGACTTAATCAAAACATAAGATTTTATTACTATCTAATTGTTTGTAAGTTTTTTGAACCAAAATTAATGTACTCGTTCATTTTGCTTAACGCTTTTGTTAATATATGTCACAGTTGTTACAGTAAAACCACTCAGGCAGAGTTTGCTGAAATGACCGTCGATTACATCAAGGTTTGGTAATTCATGTATTTCATTCGTGCTGCTTATCTTTATACAATTGTTTTACATTTGTGAATTTTGGTAATTTAGTGCCCTACCCAAAAGGATTCTAGGAGTTGCGGGTACTACGTGATGCGGTATATGTACGAGTTCTGCGGGTACTTCCCAGCATTTCAGAACTCTAGAGACAAGGTAATACGAACGTTATCTTGTATTTAATATTTTCGGCAGATTTTTTGTGTCTTTATCTTAATCTCATTATGGGTTCCATTCCTTTTCTTGTTCTAGATTAAAGAGCATTTTGCCCTATCCTCGACTTACAGTGCAAAAGACTTGTATCATGTCAGAGAGAGCATGGCAACCTTATTTATGAGAATGCAGTGGTAGACTAGCTAGCTTTTTGTATATATTGTAGTGGCATGAAACTAAAATGATCACAGTTAATGAATTGCTAGCTGCTGTAACAGATTCTGCTGTACTGAATATATTTTGTTGAGGTAACAGATTTTCGATCTGGTGTATATTAGATGTTATCTCTGTTGCAATTGTGCACAGAAAATGAATTTGTGTTGTTGCTATTTGATTCAGGTGTTTGAATTGTGCAGTTTCTGCACATCTATTGTTCTGATGCCCTCTATTGCATCTGTTATAATTCTGGATCTGTTGCAATTGTGTAGCTTTGTAATAAAAAAAATACACTTTACATTACGGTTATTAGTAAAACCGTAATCCAAAGTCCTTTGGTGCGCACGCGCCAAAGGAACCGTAATGTAAACTCTACACTTTGCATTACAGTTATTGGTATAACCGTAATCTAAAGTCCATTGACACGCGGGACGGAAAAGGGCCTTTAATTACAGTTTTAAACCGTAATTAAAGACGTCACCGTCTTTAATGACGCCCGCGTAAACTACGGTCCAGAACCATAATTATACACGGTTTTGGACCGTAATTAAATGCTTCCGTTCCATCAGTGGCATGCTATCATTACTTAACTGCCGTTGCAATATAGTGGGGAGATAAGGGATTACATTCGAGTTCATAGGGGAAACATGAAATTAGTTCAGAAGAAATAGATAGTCATTACATAGCCGAGAGTCATAATGGGGAGAGGGAACTACATCTAAATTAAGAGGGGGAAGACATAATACCGAACGAAACATACAAAAAGCTTGTTACATATCCGAATTTTGTAATGGGGAAATGGGGAGTTACATCCAAAGTGAAAAAACAGGGGGGTGACACGTCTAAAACCTAGGATAAGTAAGTGGACCGGCGGGAAGGGTCTGCCAAGTGCTTGCTTCCTCTTCAAGTTTCTCCTCTCCTTCTTCCTCTGTTGGCAGGCTGACATGGGAGGCTGCAGGTTCTCGACTATCGCTTCACCAGGTTTCTGCTCGATCACCGGATGAATGAGTGAGTAGGGATAGCGGACTTGCCAGTTGATCCTCATGTCGAGCCAATTCTTGTACCGGTTGCTAAGGTTCAAGCAAGTTTCCCTATTAGCGTAAACAACCCATTTTAAGCCATCGGCATAAGCATCGATACATATCTAACCGCGCTATCGGTAAACTGATGGCTCCTTAAACCGGACTCGATGGCTCCCGGGATGGTCTGCTCGCGTCCGAATTGGCGCATCACCCTCTGTGGGTAAATGGTGATGAATTTGCCTAGGCCAATGAGTACTAGTCCACTATTGCCTGCCGATTGGACTGCTCCCCCTTGACATCCCAATCCTTAATGACCCAGTGCTTGAAAATCAGATGGGTGTCACGGAAATGAGCTCTCCAACCGTCTTCCGGCTTACGCTCTCACTTTCTAGCCATCATAAGAGTGTCAATGTTGACTTCAGAATAATGGGGTGCTATTGGCAGTAGATTCAAATGATCGAAAAGCCAAATCTGAAGTAGCAGGGGGCTTCCCACAAAGAAGGTCTCTGCGGTTCCCGTCTCCTTCCAATGGTCTAAGGCCCGAACGATTTCGGTAGCCGCCACCGATCCGACACTCAATCCCTCTTCAAATGCATGTAGTAAGTAGATGACCTGAGGATTCATTATGAGGTCTCTTTGCCGGAACAAAAACACACCCATGATGCAAAGGTCCAATACCCGTCTCTTGGTCTTAAGTGAGCGGTAAGGTTGACTAAAACGTTCCAGCAGTTCTGGTAAGCTCAATCCCATATTCCCGAAGTTCTCGACCTCTTCCAGGCTTACCTCTAAGAACTCTGTTGTGAATTTTGGAGTCCTAGTCCGCTCTGTGGGGATCATCGGCATTCTCTGGTAAGGCTCTATCTTGAGGAAAGCGTCCAACTCCACTGGCAGTATCACCAGTTCCTCTCAGAAGAAGCGGTACAAGTGATCGACTGGATCCCAATAAGTGACTGATTCAAACAACGCTTCATAGATTATGTCGACCTTACATAAGCGAGCGAGCCTTGTCAAGAGTGGCTCACATGTATTCTTCATCTCCATGCAACGGCTCAAAAGCTCTTGACCAAACTCCTTTTCTCTGACTAGTTCTTGCTGAAAAGGCGAGGGTTGACTCTGACTCCCAGATGTTGTTTCATCCTTTGGTTTCTGTTGCGCCCTTCTGCGTTTCTTCTCTTCCCCGGGCACAGGCACTAGTCGGTTGAACATGGTTAATCCTGCAAAATTTGAGCAAATAAAGAGAAGGGGAAGAAAGTGGTGAGCAAGAATAAGGGAAAGCAGCTTAAGCAATATTAGTGCGACCTTCATTTTTGGAAATGAAAAACTAAATTGGGAAACCAATTTCAAAAAGGGTTTGAAAACATTCTTTGATCTTAAAAATGGTTTTCGAAAAGGGTTTCGAAAAGGGTTTGAAAACATCCTTTGATCTTGAAAAGGGTTTTAAGAACCGTCAATGAGTTCCCAAATACTTGTTGATTGAAACAACTTTGTTCAAATGAGAATTCTGAACATTTTTTTAGAAGACGTAAACAAATGGATTTGACAAGAGGTTTTTCACACAATGCAAGCAATCCAAATTAAATCGTGGCTGTTTTCTTGTGTGGAGCTGAGTGCGAATGATTGGGATAATCACCTTCCAGGCCTATACCAACAACATCTATCATAAAGCCACACGGGCCACGGCCAGTGATTATCACAACATACTCACTTTCGTAAACCTTGGGGAAGCACTGCATGGGAACAGGTCTCCCATCGTCTGCACGATAAGGTGTGTCTAAAGTCCAAATTATTCACTGACTACGTTGTGCCATGTGTGGGTATCTGATAAATACGGGATCCTCTATGGACGTGTAGCGTGACATTGGGCTTTAAAGACACCCGTGGTGTAGAGGAATCATAGAGAGCTGAGCCCATGCAATCTTCAGGGTAAGGCAGAAGGGTGGTCGGACAGGCGGCATACAAGGGGGTGACTACCCATAAAACCCGTCCTAGACACTGGATTAGGTAGCTGGACACTGAAGGCTCATGGTTCACTATATGCTGGCTCTGACTAGGATATGGAGGATAATTTTGGATCATGAGTCTTCAGGGCTGATAAGTGTCCAAATGAGCATGTTTTATAGGTGTATTTCATATATAATATTAGCACTTTTCTTGCTCATTTCTCCACTTCGGTTAGTTTTCCTCTAGTTTATGTTTTATTGTTATCTCACAAATTTATTGTTTAAACATAAGGAAAACCAAGCTGGGAGTAAAGTAGATGAAGAGATGAACGCATAGACGCAAACGGCTCAGAAAACGGAGTCCAAACGAAGAATCTAGAGCTGGTCAAAGTTCGTAGAAGAAAATAAGTCAGGACCACACTTGCAACCGCCTGGACGTGATGCGGACAGCTAGGCGGACAGGACATGTGACCGGGCGGACGTGAGTGATGTCCTTGGGTGGACGTGAGTGAAGACCTCAGGCGGACAGGGAAGCGGACGCTCGGGCGGACAGAAACAGACAGAGACGTCCGCATGGCTTCAGAGGCGGACGTCAATGAGGACAACAAGCGGACGTGACTAAAAATCAACGCGCGCCAGTTTTCTTCTTCGCCCGTCGACTTGCTTCTGCCATATCCATCTACTCCGCACCGCCTACCTTATTTTCCTCACGCGTCATCAGCTCTGTCCCCTGCAATTAATGAGCAATCAATGCTCTTCCACCTCTGTCTGCAGTCGTTCTTCTTCTTCCTCTCCTCTATAAAAAGCCACTGCTACTTCAATCAAATACATACGTTCCACCCCCAAACTCAACACTCAAAATCTCTCATTCCATTTACAGAAATCCTACGTACTCGCTCCACTCTTCTTCCTCTTCATTTCTCCACACACCATCCACACCTCCGTATTATTATTACGTCCAACCTCTATCTGACTTATTACCAGTTAATATGTCAGGTTAAGGAGGATTTACTCCGGGTGAAGGTTTAATTATGTATTTGTATTAATTATGCAATACTTCTACCGGTTAAAATAAATTCAGTTTGTTACGATTAAAGTTTTGTTTCTCTCCCTTTTTAATAAATTTCATCGATTTATTAAAAAGCCTTACTAAATCTGTTTTAATCTGATCGGTGACGAACAGACAGGTTAATTAAGCCGTAAAACTGTAGGAACTTATTTTCATCGTTTAAGTTAATACAAGTTGCAAGAATAAAATTCCTCACACTCCTCTGCCGTTTACACGCATTTTGCTTGAGTTTTCATCGGACCTTGCATTTTCAGGTAAACGGGTTCTTATGAATTTTCATCGGACCTTAAGATAATAACAGGAATCTTGCCAAATTATTTTATTAAACCGGTAGAGATAGCACAATTAATCATCATATTAACCTGAACCCGGAGTTCCGTTTAATTTAACTTCAGTTCACTAAATTAATCTGTTATTTACTTTTCAGAAACAAGTCAATTAACTCCCCCCTTTTGTGACAAGCTTAGGTACTACTTATTTCACTATAAGTCCCACGGTTCGATATCCGGTCGCTTACACTTAACTATACTACAACGACCGGGATTTGTTTGCAGCCCGACGGATATTTTGAGTTTTAATTTCTTTCCTTTTATTTTAATAACTCCAGTTCTAACCACTCACGATAACACGTCTGCAAGGGCGTAGGTCGGTGACCGTCTCACCTCGCGGGCTTAACCACTCAATGAGTGACCCGACTTATGGGAAATCAATCGTGGACCGACTGGGATGCCGTGACTCGTGGAAATAGGGGTGACACAGAGGAATGCATGTCCTAAGCTACCCAAGCACTCACAGCTTAAAAATGTAAAAGCGGTAATGATGTAGGCCAGTGACCGTCTCACCCCGCAACAAGCAACAATAATATGAATGCGGTAAATAAAGCAGAGAAGAACAAACAACCCTGTTTACTAACTGTTTTGTCTTGAGGGTGGTAATTCCAATTGGTTGCTTATTAACCTAAAGGGAAGTTAGCTTCATTCAATCCTAAGTGTCTCTTTCTAATCGTGAGCTAATTATTAACCTAATTGTTGTGATGTTTGTTGAGGATCTATCAAGTCTTAACTGTCCTCATCAGGTACACACTCAAAGTGTGGAGTAGAATAATCCTAGAGGCTTTAAAAAGAATCTCTTGAAGGTTTTGAAAGAAGTGGGGACAATTTTTGAATGGAGTTCAGTCTTCCTTGAGTTTGAGAAAAACTTACTCAAGTTTTCCCCAGTAGAGTCGCCATTCTGTGGCGGGTGATTTTTCGGTATGAGGGGGTCTATCTAAATATGGTTCTTGACTGAAAAGCCTAGATCCTAAAATGCCATTCCGTGGAGGGTGAAAACCTGTTATTCTGGCATCCCTCAAATACCTACTAAATCGTCCGTCTTTCCCAGAAAGCGTAAAGGGGAGTGCAAGTGTGCACTACACCCGCTCTCGATGGGCCCCACACGGACTTATGCCTCTATAAGGCGGAATTGACTAGAGTCGCCACCTAGTTTGACCTAAAATACTAGGAAGGAAAGGAATGAGGGTTCTAAGAACCGTTGGTTGACTCTGAATTTGTTGCTTATGGATGAGGCTTATCCGGTCATACTAGAGATTCTGTGTGGGTTCGCACGGGGTTACACCCCTTAGAAGTGGCAACGACCACGACTTTGGATTGGTGCCCGAGGAAATCTCGGTCTCCAATTGTCGGGATTGCCTTCTTTCAAAACCTTATTAGAGAGATTCAAATAAAGCCAAAGGATAGAATTTGAGTGTGGATTGAGGAGTAGATGATTTTGAAGAGTTTGAAGAAATGGGCTGGTCTTGAAGTATTGGTTCGTGGGAATGGTCAGAGGGTTGAGAGGTTTTGATTATTTTCGAGGGGTTTGAGTTTGTCTTGGCTTTGGTGGGGCTAAGGGCATTTTGGTTATTCTTGTGGAGTTAAGGGATATTTGGATCATTTGTTGGAGTTGAAGAGTTTCCCGGGTTTGTTAGGTTCAAATTTCGAAGTGGTTAGCTTTTTGAGACGTTTTGTGAAGCCAAAGGTGTTAAAGAAGAATTCAGGTTTTCGGAATGATTGAGTGCAGAAGAGGGTATTCGGTTGGTAGGTGTTCGGATTTTGAAGATGTTTCGGGTTTCAGATGACTAAGGTTGTTCGGGAGTATTTGGGAATTGGAGGTCCTATGTGACTTGGAGTTAGTTCAGGGAAGGATTAAGAAGTGTTTATGTGTCCTGAAGCTCTAATGGAAGGGTTGGATTGGTTTATTCAGAATTTTCTCTCTTAAAGTTTTAAAACTGAAAAATCCTTTTTTGTTGTAAAAGGGCGGATAATCCCGAGGGAAATAGGATTTAGAGAGAAACACCATGAATGAGATGTTCTCGGTAAAACCCTAATAACGTCTCTAACTCCGGGGTTTTAAAACGTTAAAAACTGAAAACATTGAAATCGAGTGGAAGGGAGTTAGACGATTCTAAAATCTCGGCTGCAGCTAGGAAGGCCGTTACTTCCCTAGCACCCCGCCATGTAAAAATCTAGGCTGCAGTAAGGGGAGGTTTGTCACCCTAATGCCCCGCCTAAAGAGATCCAGACTGCGACATGGGAGGTTATGACCCCAGTGCCCCGCCTCGGATTTTTATTTTGGAAGGGAGACAAGTGATGCCTAACTAGAAGGAAAACTTTCGTTGAAGGTGTTAGACATCCCGTGTTCCCCGAAAATGGTTTAGTTTTGAGTTTGAAAACTGAGTTGGAAATCTTTTGAAGTTGTTCGGAATTCTCGATGAAGAAACACTGATTTTGAGAAATGTTTTAGGAGAAAACTTTCTGTATATGTGAGAAGAACTTTCTGCATTTGAGAAGAGTTTTCTATAATGTGAGAAGAGTTTTTCCTTTAAAATTCCACAAAATAGCTTCTTTTTGAATAAAGTGATGGTTTGAAGTTCTTTTTTGGGTTTTTGGGGTTTGAATGAAATTTACAAATTGAGTGTGGATTGGATGAAATGAATTTGGGTTTGAATTGAACTGGACTAAATGAATTTTTGGGTTTGAATTGCATTTGGTTTGAATGAATTGAGTTTGAATGAATTGGGTTTGAATTGGATTGAGGTTCTGTTTGGATTGAGATCGAGTTTGAATTGGATTGAGGTTCAGGCTTGAATTAGATTGAAGTTCGGGTTGGATCAAAGTTGGGTCAAGGTCAACGTTTTTGGTCAAGGTCAACGTTTTTGGTCAAGGTCAACGTTTTTGGTCAAGGTCAACATTTTTGGTCAAGGTCAATGTTTTTGGTCAAGGTCAATGTTTTTTGGTCAAGGTCAACGCTTTTTGGTCAAGGTTTGACATTTTTGGACTTGGTTTGTCTTTTGTGGACTTGGTTTGACTTGTGGGCTTAGTTTTGGGCCGGCTTTGAATTGGGCCGGGCTTTGAATTAGGCTTGGACCGATTTGGGCTTTGGATGATGGTGGGCTTGGGCTTTGGGCCGATTTTGGATTGGGCATGGACTTGGGCTTTGGGCTTTAGACTTGGGCCGTGGACTTGGGCTTTAGGCCGATTTTGGATTGGGCTTGGACTTGGGCTTTGGGCCATGGACTTGGGCTTTGGGCCGTGGACTTGGGCTTTGGGCCGATTTTGTAACTTGGGCCATGGACTTGGGCTTTTGGCCGATTTTGGAACTTGGGCCGTGGACTTGGGCTTTGGGCCAATTTTGGAACTTGGGCCGTGGACTTGGGCTTTGGGCCGATTTTGGAACTAGGGCCGTGGACTTGGGCTTTGGGCCGATTTTGGAACTAGGGCCGTGGACTTGGGCTTTGGGCCGATTTTGGATTGGGCATGGACTTGGGCTTTGGGCCGATTTGAGATGGGCTGAGTTTGGAGACGGGCCAAGTTTGGATGGGAAAATTTTGGGCTTGGGATGATTTGATTTTTTTTAGGGAAAATTACATTGCCCACCCATGACGTTTGGTGAAATTACACACCCCACCCATGAGGTTTCAAAAATTACTTTGCCCACCCATGTGGTTTCCTTTATTTTACATTCGACAACTTTTTTAATATTTAATCAGCTTAAAAGATGCTTAAATGTTGTTTAAAATTGATGAAACTTTACATGAACAATGCTAAGGTGTTATATTTTGATCTAGCGTGAAATCCAAAGCTTTTTAAGCTCATATGTATATGTGGAACCCAATGAAATATGTGAAATGTCAACGTTTTTTCATTGGGTCCCACGGGTCATATATGAGCTTAAAAAACTTTGGATTTCATGCTAGACCAAAATATAACACCTTAGCATCATTCATGTAAAGTTTCATCAATTTTGGACAACATTTAAGCATCTTTTAAGTTGATTAGATATTAGAAAAGTTGTCTGATGTAAAATAAAGGAAACCACATGGGTGGGCAAAGTAATTTTTGAAACCTCGTGGGTGGGGTGTGTAATTTCACCAAACGTCATGGGTGGGCAATGTAATTTTTCCTTTTTTTTATCTTTGAGAAACAAGAAGAAATTAGATTGGAAATGAGTTTATTACTAAAAAAAAGTTGGAATTTGTATTTACAAAATGGTTATGGAAATGAGAGACAATTGAATTTGAGAGATGGAGGAGCGAAGTGAGATTTAATTACATATATATATATATATTATAGGTGTATTTTAGGGTTTTAGGGTGTTACCGCCACGAGATAGGCCAATGGTCTATCAGGCCAGGGGAACACCCTCTATCCTAAAGGAATCATTATTTGCTTATAAATAAATATGTGTTTTAGGGTTTAGGATGTCACCACCATGAGATAGGCCAATGGTCTATCAGGCCAGGGGGACCCCTTTATCCTAATGGCTTGGGCCTAAGGACATAGTAACTAAGGCTTAGCAATAGTTAGAGATGCAAAGAAATAAGTTGAAATTTTGCAACAAAACTATACGTAAAACATGTACATGTGTGGTGCATAGGTAAATATAGGAAGCAAATCTTCATGATGAACAACCAATCAGATTGATAACAACAACCTACCAAGGAAGCACATGGAGATTTTAACGAAATAATGAGTCCGAAGTTATTAAGCTCAAACAAAGATTTCAAACCTAAACCAAGTGGCCAAACAGTTGGTTTTATTCCTGATTATTCACAAGTTTCCTTCTACACTTTTCTTCTTTGGGGTGACCAGATTAAGGGTTATAGCCTAATGAAAACAAGGATCGAGCCTGAATCGTCGGTTTTCAAATTATTATCAGATGTACAGGCTACAACCTAGCTTACTAATAATCCTGAGCTATAGACAGAAGCATATCAGATTATATACAAGGTTAATTACTTCTCTTATCAGCTCTAAGCCAAATCCCAGGAAAACAAAATCTAGCCTACTCAAACCATGAAAACGGTACCCGAGTGAGGATAGGGTCCCTAGCTGTCAATTTGTTGTATGACCCGTAAACCCCAAAATCAAGATCTCACAATTATTCTCTTCTTTCCACTCACGCATACAGATAGATAGATGTTCAGAAACAAGGTAAAAACAACCACAAATGAACAATAACCAATATGCATCACCAGATGAATGAAACACATCAAACTTCTCGTTACTGACAGAGACTCATTTTTCCAGCATGACTTTCAGGAAACAACACAAGACAAACATGAACAACAATGTACAATAGGTATACAGAACTAGGCATTAATGTTCACTGAGGTGTAAGGAGTACATATAGGGATCAGAGATCAATACCGGAAGGAGAGTATTTACAATTTCCTGCAAGCAACTCAAAACCAACAGAGGCTAAACAGAGCATTAGTCCTTGGTACACAGATAAGATGAGTGACAAACAAAACAAAATCCGGGATAACAACCATATCTTTGTAGGTTCAACCCATGGATTAAGATCGAACTATTAGACAGGATGAACGAATCAATCGCTCCCTCTGAATTTACCGTAGCTTAGGCACAAATATAATTAACAACAATGTCTTATCCAGCACCTAAGGGGGATTAGGGGTAACATAAATGAATTCTAAGACTGAAAACAGATCAGTCTGTTTTCCTTCCCAAGCTATTATCAAAACCGGGTGTGAACAGGTGGGTTTAACTGTAAAAGCCAAGTATAATAAACGCTTCCACCCCCTGTCCATGAACTTCAAACATCCATACCAGGTTCAGTATTCTCCCAATGTCAACAGGGAGTAAGGATGACGAAACTGGAGCTCATCAAAATCGATTCTCAAAAACCTTAAAAGGAAGCGAAAAAAAATATGAGCAGAAACAGACAAGCAACATAATTTTCTGCAACTTTTGAACCCATAGACCCATCTTAGAGCCTGGTATTCACGATAGTGCCTTCATGCAAACGGTAAAAATGTAAAAACAAGGAATGTTCGACTCGTATACCCGCCTGGCGAAAACCATCACCTATAATAGGTTAGGTGTTCGCTTGCAGTCAGAATTGGAACAAAACGGAGGTTACCACAGGAAACTTTGATAACTTGATGATGGTCAAAAGAGGAAGTGAGGTCTGAAGTGCGGGAGTTGGTACTAACATCGGAAGTTGGTTTCCGGAAAAAACCACACTCCTAACACTACTTAGGACCATTTCCGATTCAAACCGTCTGAAATCACAAACCAATTCAAGAGGAGAAGCAGAAATTAGAGAAATCGTGCAAGCTAATGTGTAAAAGAAGACATTGTAACAGAAATGAAAGTCGAACCCAAGAAGAAAAAAAATCTTTTGCAGATATTTAAACGAAGCGATAGAGGGTGAGATACTAAACCGAGAGTCGACTCCATTACAGAGGATGGAAGAGAGTTGCTTACCACGTCGACACTTGAAACAACGCGAAAGCGAAACAGAAGAAGGGAACAAACAGAATCGACAGATTATGGGGTGAAGATTTCTGGAGAAAGTGATGGTTCTTTTAGGAAGGAGAAGTATGGGGCTGCTTTTCTTATCTCGGGATTTCAAAACTGAGCAAAGCCAAATGAGAATGTTCTAATCGACAGGGAAAAATCTGGGTTAAAACGTGTGAGTACTGTAGGTTTGGAGAATGTTTTATAATGAATGGAGTGGACAGAAGTCAAATTGAGGTTTTGCTAGGTGGTTATAGGCTTTATATGGGATTCAAATAAAAGAAATGGGCTATTTGGGCATGTCTGGACCGATTTTGACAAGGCCCTGTCTGGGGGGCTAATGCTGGGGAAAATAGAAGAAGTCACAAAACATGCCCCTTCTGAGTTTTGAACTTGATACCTCGCCCTCCTTTCTTGCATGTTCTACCAATTGAGCTGTGACCGATTTCAGTAGGTAGTAGCGGAGAAACAAAATAAAAGCCATGTCGTGTGCTGAGATTAATAAAGAAAATGCCTCCAGCCTATGCCAGGAATCGAACCCGAGATCTACAAGTTGCATTATGGGTACCTTAACCAGTTACGCTAAGTCGGATTTCAGTATATTCATGGGAGGAATAATACAAGAGCTCTAAATTTGACCGGATAACTCTTCTAAAAATGCTACCGTTTCAAAAGGAAAGTATACAATAAAATGAGGACAATAATATAGTAAGATGAAATTATGGAATACAATTAAAGGATTCAAAACTTGATGAGATATAAAATAAAAGAATAACACATGTACATGAAATGAGGGAAAATAATGCCCATGAAATGGAGATAAAACAAATAAAATAAATAGATAACATAGTAAACGATAGAAACGATGATGGAAAATCTAAGGGAAATAGATAAAAAGAATAGAAATCAAAAGAGTAAGTAAAATAATGCAACGTAATAACAAAACAATGAAAGATTTTAAAATAAAAGTAACAAAATAAGTATACGAAATGAAACAAGTTAAAACGGACTATAATAAAAAGGCTCATGCTCCTTTTCCATAGGAATGTGAGATTTAAATGTCGGGAAAAGGAAATTCCTTTGGTTGAAAATAGGGACGACCGCCTCGTTTCTAAAAGCATGTTTATTTTTATTTTTGTTTTTTGTTTTAGAAATAAATAATAAAAACAGGGTGAGAATTTTTGGTGTCTACACAGTCGAGCAACGACAGTCATAATTAGTCAGATGGACCCAAATCTCACAATAGGTGAGAATGTCTCATCATAATCGACTCTCTCCTTTTGGATATAGCTTCTTACCATATAGAAGATCACTCAAGTCCCAAAATTGGTTATTGTGCTTGGACACTACTCTTCTTTCGTTGCTTTCATCTAGTTAGATGCCTTACGACTTTAGACAACGTCTCTAAACCTAGGCTCTCTTCATCCATCATAATGATTAGGAAAGATTCATAATTAATTCATTCTGAAGCGACCATGTTTGTCTAAGAGTTAATTTCAAAACATATTTTGGGGACTCAGCCCCTTTCGCTCCTCCTAGGCTCAATACAAATTGTGTTCCTCCTCTTGTACTTGAAGATTAAAAGGAACGTCTACAACAACCATATCATTTTGATTACTAAAATCAGGTTGTTGATTAGGATCATCTAGTTCATATAACTCTTGATCCATGGTTGCTCCAGAAATGGATGGACAATCATTTTCCAAGAATGTGGCATCACGAGAATCAATCTCAGTTCTTCTCCCACTTAACTTTGAGAGTTAATTGATTCTCTATTTCATTCACATACTTTAGGAAGCAATTATAAGCTTCTGATTTATGTGAAATGAGATACACGTAACAAAAACATGTGAAATCATCAATGAACGTGATAAAACATCGAGACCATGCTTGAAAATCACACTCATTAGGCCAAAAATAACTGAATGAATTAGCTAAAATGGTTGAGTAGACCTTTCATCTTTAGAAAATAGTTTCCTAGTAGCTTTTCTAGCTAAACAAGGCTCGCACTTAATTTTGAATTCCACCTAGGAGCTCTTCTCTTGCTAGTCTATTCATTCGATCAATACCAATATGATCGAGTCTAGCATGCCAAAGATCTGAATCATTAGAATTAATAACATAAATCGAATGAACATGATTACTTAAACCAAAATTGGTATTTAATACTATGAAACCATTCAATAAAGAGTTAGCACCCAAAAAATGTACCAATATTAAACAACTCTAAAGTCGATCCTTTAAAACAAAATGGAAGCCTAACCTAAGAAGAGATGGAAAAGAAACTAAATTTTGCCTCATTTCAGGGGCATACAAGTCATTATGTAAATACAAAGATTGACTACTATGCAAAACTAATCTGCAGGTACCAACCCCATGCACATCAATGCTAGTTCATTCCCCATGTAAAATTTCTGCCTTCGTTTAGGAATCCGGAAAAACTCTACAAAAGATGTCCGATCCCAAGTCACGTGCTCGGCTGTTGCTGAGTCTACAGTCCACAGAGAACATGTATTAGTTAACACATAACATGAAGCAACGAAACAAAAGGAAATGTATGAACACCAAGTAAATACCTCAAGCTCTAGGCAATTTTTAATAAAGTGCCCTGATTTCCTACAATTGTAGCAAACACCTTTAGGCTTGCCTTTAGCACCACCAGGTTTTGGCTGGTTCTTTGGATCTTTACCACCATTGTTCTTGTCTCTCTTCCTTTTCTTCCACTGCCCTTTCTTAAAGTCACTGTTACCATTATTCACTCTTTTATGCCTTTTGATTTTTATGACCTCTATTTCCAGAATCAATAGCATACACCTCATTAGCTGGTTTTCTCATAGAGTAACCTATCCTCTTCCCAATACTCCAGATGATGAGCAACATCATCAAAGGTACGGATGTTATCATCATGGGTTAAAGTATGCTTCAGAGAATCTCATTCAAAACTCCAAGGGATAGACCTAATCAGAGCTTGAACTTGCTGTTCATCAGACAACTCATGTCCAGCAGCCTTAAGCTCATTAATCATATTAGACATTGATACACCCTAAAAGTTTATAAACCTAATTAAAAGAGAAATCATGGAATTATAAAGGCTGATAAGCCTTAATGAATTATAACCATGTAAACTTCTAGCACACTTGCATAAATAAATAAATACATACATTCCATAAAGGTTATTAAACCTTATACTATACCATGGAAGTAAAGTCCATGAGGGTTATTAAACCTTACATAAAAATGGACACAAGTGAAGCATTATAAAGGAGGAAATCAACTCACACTGAAAACGTGCCATAAATATTTTCAGAGTGAAAACAAGGTCTTATATACCTTATAAGATTATTTGTGTAATTTTAGAGGCATTGAAAAATTGGCTAAGAAAACGGAATAAAAAGTGTTGTGTTTTCGTGTAAAATGGTACTCCCTCCGTTAATTAATATATGTCGTTTTAGGATGTGATTCTTGTTCAAAAATATGTGTCATTCTAGCTTTTTGACACACTTTTTTCCACTTTTAACCCTACTATTCAACACAAAAGTAATTATTATCTAGATGGAAAAGTAAAAAACAGGGGCACATGCGTCATTATTCTCCTTTCCTTAATAAGTGTGCAAACTTCTAAAATGACAGATATTTTTAAACGGAGGGAGTAAAACGTAAGGCAATCAGAAATTAAATACTAATTAATAGAATTTATAAATAACAATAATAATTACTGTTTGAAAGTATAAATTTGGAGACATAAATATTACTTCTCATTAAACGAGACAACGTAAAAATGGATATAAAACGAGCCAAAACTGACATTATGTGGGTAACATTTTAAAAAGCTAAAAAAGAGCAAGTGAGCCTGAAATATCCCTAACTACTAAAACTTGATTAAATGATTTAATAATGGTCTAATAAGATTAAACATCATCTTAAGACCATAGAGAAACAATCTAAAATCTTATAAAGCAAAAACATGTCATAAGATCACTTAAAGCCTAAGTGTGCTTTAGGATACCCATGAGATTGTATGACCTCAATTAGAATCCCAAGTGGATTCCTAAACCTTATAACTAAGGTATGAACATAATAAAACAATTACCAAAGCAAACCAAGCTCTAGAATGAGTTATAACACAAAAAGGAGCACTACAACTCCTTAAGACACATTTTTGTCAAAGTGTTCAAAACTTGACTTTGGATGGCCAAATGGCCTTGTGTACACCATAATTAACTTGTTAACTACTTAGTATCACATTAGTAACTCTTAATCCAAATATTTACAAAAAATCCAAAGTTTGGCACTAAAATGTGAATAGTACTCAAATAGTGCCAAACTAAGCTTTAATTACTAAGCAAGGACAGTGGTCAATACTTGACCCATCCTTTACCATAAGTGGGAGGAAGTATTAAGGGGTAGATGACAGCAATTAAAACTTGATCAAAATATCTTCCAAAGTTGGTGAATCATCACTTTACTATTCGCTTCTTTACTTTACCCTTTAAGTCACAAACTAGACATTCTCTTTCCTCTTGTCCTGTTCCAGATGAGATCCATACTCCCTAAGCTCTCCCAACCTGAGCTCTTAAGCAAGATCAAAGACATCAATACACTTGGTATAAGGTAATGCCTTAAATCATAATTTAGCTCATTTTCTTCATCTTTCTTAAACCTATCCTTTGAGCTAAACATCAAGCACCTTCCACGGCTTCTTCTCAGTGAATTTTCCTTGCATTAAGGGGAGGATTTTTGGTTGAATCTAGAACAAGGACCAAGATTAGAAAAAAAATCACCATTTAAGGTAAAAGTGAACCTTAAGCTTTCTTCTTGACTTCCATAAATTTAATGGTTGTTTACCTTGAGTTTGTATGCTCATTTCCTCTCCATTATTATGTAGATTCATTACCTACTTCATTGTTTCAAAGAGGGCCGAATTCAAAGACAAATTTCATCTCGTAAGGAATTTTGTCTAGGTAAATTCTAACACCCTTATACCTTGTTGTAGTCTTGTTAATTATCATGGTTTTGTGGTGATATTGATACCCTTTTATATCTGGAAAATAGGGCCGAGAACACCTTGGTAAAGCATTAGGATTTCAAGGTAAAAATCTAGGTTTTTCATGGCTTATAACTGTTCTTATGGTTAGTTCAATTTTGGAACTTAACTATATCATATTCTTGCTATATGAACATGTTGAAGAAGCTGTCTAAATTTCCCCCCAAGCTTCCAGGGCCAAAAATAGGCATAAAGCTCATTAAATCAAGGTATAAACACCTTAATGTTGTGTTATTATGTCTTTGGCACTTATGTGAAAATTGTGCCGTGAGTGGACTAAGCTAAATGGTCATTTTTTTACTTCAAAAATGACTAGGAAATGTTATAGAATACTTCGGCTAATTAATTAAGTGGTTAAGTGGCATAATTGTCAAATTTAAGACATTATGTGGAAAATTGGTAAATATGGAGAAGTTATGGGAGAGGCTGAGAGTTTAAAGTGTTTTTGATGAAATTTAAGTGTAATTTATATTACAAGTTTAAGGATGTAATAAGGCCATGTCATTAGGCCATTTTATTTAAGTTATTTAAGCTTAAAAGTACATTTAAATTAATTTATGCACTTACGATAATATTTGGGGTATAAACCGTAAAATAAATAAAATTTGGAGGGATGTAGGAGAATAGCCGAAAACTAGGTATTAAAAGGAGTTTAAATGAAAATTATAGGATTTATAAAGTTTTGGGGTAAATTGTAATTATGGAAAAGTTTAGGGTAATATTTGTAATTACCATGAAACTGTGGTCAAAACTATGTTTAGGGGTAAAACATTCACCATATAAGAGACTTTGACCAGATTTGATAATTTATTGAATTAAATACTAACTTATAATAAGTTATGTATTAAATTGTAAAAGTTATATAATATTTGGGGTGTATTTGGAATTACCAAAAGTTTAGGGTATGAAATGGAGTTTTTATTACTTGGTTGGGCTTTTTAGAAATTATTGGCTGATTTGGAGTTAAAATGAATTGTATATAATATAGTTTATTATGTCATTATTATACTATGCATAATAAAAGGGGTCAAATGGTAATTTAAGAATGTTAGTGGGTTTGGAAATAGTTCTGGATAGAATTGGTTCTATTCGGAACTTTTAAAAATGTGTTACAACCATAGGTTATACAAATATAAGAGTATAATATCATAATATAAGATATATGGTATAGTTGTAACAATATAATAACATTTGGGGTTATTATGTAATTTTTAAAACTTTAGTTGAACAGAATTAAAACCAAGAGACTTAGGGTCTGTTTGGTCATTTATGACATATTATAACTATAGGTTATATATGGTATAATGGTATAAATGTATAATGTATAGTTTATGACTATAATATAACATTATATAATAAGTGTGGGAGTTTTGTAAATAAAAGGAAAACATAAGGGCTGTTACGAATTTAAAGTATTTAGAAATGAGGTTTATAATATAGTTTATAATGTTATAAGAGTTATAACAATTATAAGATAATAATATTCATTAAGGAAGAATGAATATATTATAAGGAAATACTATTGTAACACCCTGGATTTTGCCTTAAAACATAGGTTATTAAATTACAAATCTAACGGTGAAAACGGCTTCAAAAACGGACCCCAAATGAGTCCTAAATGTGCAAATTAAGCTTAGTCCGAACTTGTGTCCGAACATTGACGTTCGGACACAAGTCGGGAGTTGAAAAGTCTGAAATCCGAAGTTGTCCGAACTTGTGTCCGGACTTCAAAGTTCAGACACAAGTCGAGTTCCAAAAAGTCAGAAAATCCTTTACGCGCGTCCAAACGTTGGTCCGAGCTTGCAAGTTCAGACATAAGTCGAGACTTGCAAGTCGACCCCATCCTCGCATGCTGTCCGAACATTGATGCTCGGACAGAAGTTCGGACACGACAAAGCAGAGAAAAATCACTTGAACTCTCGGGGCCTGTCCGAACATAGATGTCCGGACGGACATTCGGACAGGTCCTGAAATGCATTTTAAAGTGCTGGAACAGAACAGAATCAACAACAAACCAACATAAAAGTGTCATAAATGACAGAAAGCAACTCCAACCAGTTTATTCCATACTCCAAGGTCAGCAACTCACTACATAAAAACTCAATCATAGCCACAATTCCCAAGAGAGTTAAACAAAATCGATCCATCTGAAAAGTTAACAAATGCAGCGGAAATGCAAAATCCAACCAGGTGTTACCGCCACACTCTAACCATAGAGTGCTCAGGCTTAAAACAACTCAACAACACAAAACATTTCGAACAATGTAAACCAGAAGTGTTCCAGCAACACAAACCAACTTAACAATATGAAATTTGTCATCCTAGGCTAAGTGACATCCCAATCCCCAAATCAGCCATAAGTACCTGCGATCATAAAACAACAATAGAAAACGCGTAGGGATCGCGCAAATCGGCAAAACTGAGTAAACATTGCCTCAACCTGTAAAATACATTTTGAAACTCATTTTACATTTATAAAACAACATCTCACACCGTTTGGTAAACAACTTCACCAATTCCAAATTTCCATTAACAAAGCATTTCAGGGGAGAACTTCCAAAGAATCAGATTAATTGGTATACGCGGACGACACCCAATTCGGGGTCGCAACAAATAGAATTCCCACCTCACTCTACGTCCTTAAGTGTGCACACCCCCTAGAAGGTAACTTATGACCCAAAGGAGTAGATCATTAGAGCTTAACTGCAAGTAATGTCTGCAGGTAAAAATAATATGAATATCCACGGGGTACATAGTACCAATAATTTCACGGAGCACCTTAAGGCACCAACAATATACACAGGGCACCAAAAGGTACCAACAAGCCAATAATCAATCTAGAGAAAGTCTCCCAAAACATTTAATCACAATAGTTATAAAACTCCTTGCACCATAATACGCAGGGGAAAATAATTCTCAAACTTCCACAATATCAAAACCACAGTAATTCCAATCCATCGATATTTCACAAAACACAGAGGTGGAGAATGTTGAGCACAACATTTACCTGGATACGCTCACCACAAGGGAATCAACCAGCTAGATCAACAGTAGCGCCCGTCGGAGAACTCGGGGTCTAGATTTACAAGTAGGAATTCCATCAGAAACTATTTGGATAACAACGAAACAATTATTTAACCTTACTAGTAGATTTGCCTTACCCTTCTACCCAAACCGCACCAGAGATCCAACCCAACGCGAGGGAAATTAAGAACTTGACTTGAGGAGATTTGAGGGCTTGAGGAGAGAGAGGAGCGTGGAAGCGATGTGTTGAGGATAAAGACGATCGTGAAGCCGATCAGATAATTAAATAGAAAACATTTTGAATAATATAAAGATTATAACAATAATCTA
Source organism: Limonium bicolor (assembly GCA_023374045.1). Classification (NCBI taxonomy): domain Eukaryota; kingdom Viridiplantae; phylum Streptophyta; class Magnoliopsida; order Caryophyllales; family Plumbaginaceae; genus Limonium; species Limonium bicolor. The sequence goes on from CM041777.1 coordinate 293,616,999, forward strand.
TTTGGTATATTCACTTTAAGGAAGAGAGAACTAGAAATCAGTTTTACAAATTAACTTGGGAAAAGAAATTACAATTAAATAGAAATCCAAAAGTGATACGTTGCACCTGAAGAAGGATCTAGATTCAATGCGTTAAAAGAATTAGAAATGTTATTTAAATAAATAGTCAAAAAAAGAGGAAAACTAGTAGATTGTTAGGAAAGGATGAAGATAACTAATTATTTATGAGAGAGATGATTTTAAGTTAAATAATTAATTACTAAATAAATGGATAAGGATGAGTGGAGATTGTGAAAGAGTGGAAATACATTTGGATATTTAATATAATTTAGAGAGAATAAAATAAAGATATTTTTGAAAGAGGTAGAATTCAACTTGTGCTCTTGGATATAACAAATACAATAATAATAATGATAACAATGCTTATAACAATACTCATTTATTAAAGGTAGTAAAATCTGATTTGAACTCGCAAGGCTAGGAGAATATAGTAATGTTGTTTGAGTTAGGAATAAGATGAATATATATAGCTTCTCTGCGCCTCTATTAATATCATTCTCGTCTATTTATATTATAGGGTCATATCCACTCTGACTATGTATTATCTTATTCCTATGCCAAAATTCACGGGTATTTCAACTATATTAATAAATAGCCCTATAATTCATATGTAAATAAAGACATGATATGAAATGAATTATATAATATGGTTGGAAAACCATATAGTATCATTAATGGATAATATAAGATGAGAGAATATAATTATAAAACATTAGTTAATGAGTTCTAATGTTAAGGAGTAAATTATGTAACAATGGTGAATTATATAATTCAAGATATTTAATATGAATTATATAAGTATTATATATTTGGATAAAGTTAACCAAGATAAATACAACTAGGTCAAGTCAACTACCTTGACTTGGTCAACTCAATTGACCAACCTTTGGGTAATAAAAATACTAAGGAGAAATGTATACCATAAGATCAAGTTATACATAAAATATAGTGACAACTATATAAATACACAATTGTATAATATCGTACATGCGATAATGAATATATATCTATGTTATATATATATACCACAACCTATAATTAAAGGATATAGTTTGTTAGGAGGTTATATCATAATCAATAATGTACAAAAATATAACACCGACATAACAAAACCCGCCCGAGAACCGACAGTGGTATAATAACGGGGAATTAACCGGGAATGATTAGTGACGGTACGGGGTATCGTATAGTTTTGTTGCATAGAATACTAATACGTAGTATGTACGTATTCCAGATCCGTAGACTTTCATGGAGCTTCAGATTTAGTGTGCGAAATTACACTAGCCTATATTTCAGTGCACAGTATGCTGTTATATGTTCTGATTGTCTCTGTGGAATTCCTCAGTTCAGACTTCTATGAAAATCTGTGATACGATTGAATGTCTGATTGTTTGAATTAATATGCATAAACTGTATATTAATGCTGCTTTATTATTATTGTTGCGATAACAGTACTGTTCGTATATATATATATATATAACGAACGAACTAGCGGCAATGATGTTATCTTATATGTGTAATATAAGGAACATAAGCATAACGTTGTAGCATAGGGTAATAAGATATATTATCCGAGACTTATATACAGAACATTGGCCTATTTAACGCTGCTCTCGTATCTTACATTTGAAGGGTATGAATCACCTAGAGACACTAGATATAAGACCTTAATTAATTAAGGCACACATTCGAAATATTGCACTGGATCCCGAGTTATACTTAGGATTGGATTAATGACCTTAGTCTGCAGTGATCACAAAAATGATACCAGGATGTCCGCGTACGGGTCCGTAAGTATCAAAGAAATTCCCGCAAACTAGAATGGTTTGTTGGTCGGATACTCTACCGCTGGAATGGCTATTGAAATACCCCAAACCTAGATATGGTGTTTAAGTGATAAACTAAGATATAAGGAGGCTAAATAATGCCTTAGAAACATTAAGAAACATTTTTAATCAAAGAAAACATAAGGAAACACCAAAAGAGCAGTTTAAGCAAAAATGTGCTCTAAGCTTGGAGAGGCTTGGGTGAGCACCCAAATATCATTATAAGACCTTAGTAATATCCTAATGGTCATTTTAAGCCAATTACCAAAGAAAAACAAGCTTGAAAAAAAGTTAAAACACAAATTGTGCTTTAAGGACTCTTAAAGCTCATTTTTGAAAAATTGTCTTAGAAAGGGGTTTTAAGTGGCTAAATGCCCATGATTACTCCTTAATTAATATGTGTACTAATTAGTATCACATTAGGAAGTCTAAATCAATGGGAAATCAAAAATTTCACAAATATGTGCACTAATTTGTGAATAGTAACCAAATAGTGCCTAGTTTAGTCTTTAATCAATTAAGTCTAATTAATTGGTCAAACAAGACCATGACCAGCCTAATTAATGAAGGGGGGCGGTTTTCTAAGAGTGTGAGTCACCAAGAGTAGCCAATTAATGTTAGAAGAAAAAGAGAAAAGTAACTTGTTACTATTTGCTTTTAAGGAATCAAATATCTTATATGCCATCTCTCTCCTCCTTTCTTCATTCTTCATCTTCTCCATCGATTTCTCTTACTCTCTTTCTTCTCTCTCACGTAAGAAGCAACCTCCATGCTAGCTCCATCTTCTTTTGCCCACATCTTGCTCATTTAAGCTCCAAAATCAAAACCAAGCACATATATCTCTTAGTTAGCCCAAGCTCTTTCTTTATATCTTTTCAAAACTTCAAGAGCCTCATTTTGGAGCCAAGGCAAATCGCCATTAGAGGAGGAAATCCAAGTTTGGAGAGTTCATTGGCTTCTCCATTCTCTTAAGGTAAAGAATATGTAAGAAAATCTAGGTTTCCATCATTTCTTCCCTTGTCCGAAAATTTATACTCATGGGGTTCCATGTTTATGCCTTGTTCTAGCTTGTTTTCTACTCTCCAAAGGATAAAGGAGGTCCTTCTTGCTTCATATCCAAGCTTGTCTTGAGAAACCAAGGTAAAACAACCACCTTAATACCTTAAAGCACATTTTTAACCTAGGGTTTGTCCTTAGGGTTAATGTATTATCTAGCACTCATTGGATCATTGGATATTGGTTAGAACATTGGCAAGGAGAACTTGGTTGGTGACCGAGATTGTTCAAGGAAAAAGTCTAAGGAGGAAAGTTTGTGAGCTTGTAAAAGAACAAGGTAAATTACTTACCTTAAGGTGTTTATTTGTTTAAGGGAATGGGATTTAGATATGTGATGAGTTTAGTGTAGAGTTTACATTAGAAAAGGGCTATATATAACCTAGGAGAAACAATGACTATGTTTGAGAACTTGTGACTAAGGAGCCAATGAGAAAAGAGATAGTCAAACAATGTTGAGATGAATTACAAGAAGCATTTTATTTCAATGGGAGCCTTGTTGTGTGTATTTGCAGGTTAAAGGCAAATATATGTGGAAATTCAGTGGTTAAGATTATTGTCATTTAAGGGCCTAAATGCCAAGCATTTTAAGTTTATACACTATATGATGATGTGGTGTAGTTTTGGTGTAAATTGTGTGTTAAGATGTTGTGATGAGAATTTGAGTGATCTTGGTTGTTTGATGGTGAAAAACCAAGTGTTTGGGTGTAACAATATAGTAGAGAACCCATGGCAAAATTTAGTGAAGAACCTAAGTGTTTAAGATGTTCTAAGGAGATTTCATGACTAAGGAAGTACTAGGAAGCTTTAGAGGTTGTCTTGATGAAAAAGGGGTGATTAAGGTGTTTTAATGAGTTAGAATGACTTAGGCATTACTATGGAGGATTTAGGAATCAAACGAATGTACTAGTGTATTTAAGACTTAGGCAAACATTGGTAAACAAGTAGGAGGAAATAAGGTGTTGATGGATGGAGGCATAAGCTTGTGAAGAAACTTTAAGTAGTTGCATAAAGGAGTTTTGGATGGTGAAAGATGCTTGGGAGATGATGTTAGAGTGGTGAGGAAGCATTTGGCATAGTGGTTATACTAGGTATGAACCACCACCTAGAAACCTAGTGAAAAACATTACAAGTGTTGGCATGATCACAAGGAAAATGCATAATGACTAAGGTGGATGTTGGAGAGGGATTTAATGTGTTTAGTGGGAGGCTTAAGGTGTATTTGAGGTGCCCAAATGAGGTTAGAACATACTAGGGTGTAAGAGGAGAAGTTTGGAGTCAAATGGGAATTTAGAAACAAGGTTCTGGAGCCGACCGACCTTAGGGACCGGACCTGCAAGGTCGATCGAGCTCAGGTTACACTACCGGAAAGAGTTTCTGGAACCGACCGAACTTGGGAACCTGACTTGCAAGTTCGGTCGGGCTTGTATTTTGTGAACGAATTAAGTCACTGGAATGGACCGACCTTGGGACCGGACTTACAAGGTCGGTCATGCCTAGAATTTTGTACTGGAATTGGTCTCTAGAATCGACCGAACTTGGGACCGGACTTGGCAAGTTCGGTCGAGCTTAAATTTCCCACGGGGAAAACTCTCGGGAGTGGACCGACCTTTGGGACCGGACTTGCAAGGTCGGTCGGGGTAGAATTTTCAAACGGTAATACGTCCCGGAATGGACCGACCTTGGGTAAGGTCGGTCGGTAAGTTTGGTCGAGCCAAAAACAAAAAAAAAAGAAATTTTTAAATTCTAAAGATGTTAATTGATAAAGAGGTATGCCATTGGTAGGGCAACAATGATTAGGGACCTAAGAACCTAAGGAATTAAGCTAAGTTAAGTACAAACCTTAATGTTTAAAGTTGAGTTTATAAGGTTAAGTGGCAAAGACTTAAGAGAGTATCGAATGGGAATCTTTAGGGACTAAGTGGGTTAAGTAAGGTGCAAATAACTAATGGCCTAAACATGAATCAATGTTTTAGGTTTGTGAATTGGGACCCCGAAGAAGGTTAAACAAACAACAGTCGACGGTGAACGGTACAGTCTTTCTTGTGACCTGCTTGCTAACGAGGTGTTCCTCAGCTTGTGTGCTATCTGTTTATTTGCTATGACTAAGACAAGATAAAGCATGCAACCGGATATTAATGTTCTCGTTGCGTTTGTGTTTTTTTTACACTAACCCACGAGGCTTAAGGATAGCTACTAACTAAGCTTGATACTTATTAAGTTAAGGAGTGGATTTGTACATTGGTGATTGTTGGTTAATACCCGTCAAGGTTTAACTAACACTTGGTATTTAAGACTCTCACTAACCATAACTTGGGGTGGGAGTGAGGAATCCGGAATGGTACCGGCACATGTGTATTGGGGGAGGTCGGTATCTGAATCAGATCCGACTTCCAAATGAGACTTGTCATTAGACTCGTCGCCTAGGGTCAACAAACCGACCCGACCACCCGGACTACTGTTTGAGGTGGGAGGCACATTAAGGATGGCGTGGGGGGATGAAGCCTACATCCCCAACAAATTAAGAAAGGTAGCTTATTGTCGGATAGTGCACTGCTACCGGCTAGGGTTAACCAAGCCCTACAAAAATAAGCAACCAATTAAGGGCTAACCAATCTAATAGTGGAACGGTTGGCAATTATAAGGTTAAGGAGATTGAGGATTTAAGGAGTTAAGATCTAACTCACTTATTAAGGGAACGCCTGAGTCATTCATTTGCATATGAGCTATTTATGTTCATTGTGGTTTGTTGTTTTATTGCATTTCATATTATGATTGTGATGCTAATCAACTTCCATGCTATCGACAATTAGTCGTCGTAGTCCCGTTAGCTTGGGGGCCATGAGAGGGTCGTACCAGCATTCGTGCTGACCCCCTTTGGGGGCTGTTTTTACACTTGCAGGTAAGCGGCCGATGAAGTCACACCACGAGAGTAGGAGCGGGTAGCCCTAGGTGGGACTTTATTTTGAGTACGGGTAGCGCCTGTGCACCCGTCTGTTTGTAGTTGAACTTGAGATATATTATGTGGTTTGGAAGATACTTAAAACTCGGATGGTGTATGTATTTGGATGCATGGTTGTAAATATTTAAGTAACGGTATTTCTTGTTGATTAGACTGTGGCAAGGTCCTGGTGATAGTTTATTTCCGCTGCGACATTAAGTATTATTTGTTAAGTTGCGAGGACCACGATTGGCTGAGGACGGGGTGTTACAGCTATTGTCGTGGGTGACCCGCCATAAGATATGGGTAATAATAGAGACACGTCAATTTAACAAGACGTTTTCATTAGGCGTAACTGAACAACTTATGAACAACTACATAGCTCGTATATTAGGCGAACATTGTTGGGGATTGAATGCCAACACGGGAATCCATACTTGTTTATAATTTTCGTTATTTCACCTTGTTGTTTATTGCTTATGCTATATGGTTATGTGTTGTATGAAACACATGTAATGGTTGTTTTATTGTATGGCTATTACTGTTAATTGTTTTACAGTTTAAATGTTAAACCGATATTGCATGTAAATGAATCTCATGCTCTCGACCAATTAACTGGGGGTCCGAGGGGGCATGATAGGCATGTAATAACATACTCAGCAGGGGCTGATTCCAAACCACGACCATATTACTTTTCTGGAGAGTAGCTGATTGTCGACGCGGGGCGTGACCTTTTTGTCTAGTGGTATATTATGGAGACTTTCGTAAACTTTACTTTGGACTCGGGTTTGTAAACCGAGGTGTATATTGTAGTTGCTCACGTGTACGGATTTATTGACGGGATTGAATTATGTTGTATTACTTTGGATATTGAACTGTTATCTATCTCTTGTAGTCACTGCGGGAATATATTTCGTATTGTGATTATCTTGTAATGCATTATTACTAGTATGGGCGAGTGAGAATAATAACACCAGTAGTTCGACAATCTTTTAATTACCGCTGTGATTTAATTGTTTAAGTACGATGATTAGACGAAAAGTTAGGAGCCGTATTAGTAGGGGTGTTACAGGGCTGACCTGCCCAATAGGACTAGGCAGGCCCAGTCGTTCCTCTTCACCCTTGGTAATTCTAGCCCAGCCAGACCAAGCATGCCCCTACCCAATTCTCTTCACTTACGGTGGGTTGCAAGTTGCAACCCTAACAAGGAACATGGTGCTCGCGCCTCTCTTCACCATTCTCTTACGGTAAATTGCAACCCTAACATTCAGCGCCTCTATTCTCTACATTTAAACCCGTGACCATTCCTCATGCCGCACAACTCTTCTTCTTCACTTACAAATCCAACCCTAACAAACCGTCCTGGCAGCATCAAACAAAACCGGTAGTAGAAGTGGACGCGGGTGGAACCGAGGAAAGACGGGCGCAGACGGAATCGAAGGAGGCCGAATCGATCCCCGTTTGGAACGCCGGGGAGGTAGAATTTTTTTTGTTTTTTTTTTCATTTCTATTTTGTAGTAAGTTGGGGTCATTTAGGCTAGATTAAACCGAAAAGTGGGATAGGGATTATCCTCTTCTTCTTCTCTATTTTCGGCGCTTGGAGCCGTTTCTTATACTTGCGAAAAACATGTACGAATTTCTGGCTAGCCTTGTGCGATTGTGGATGCTTATGGTAGTTCAGATTTTCAAATTTTGTAGCTTGTGTCTACAAACCGTGAACAATTCCTGTACCATGGACTTTGAATCTGGATTTTATTGTTCTGGTGCAAAAATTGGACCCCTAAAATAGATTTAGGGTTCCGAAAATACCTTAGAAACCATCAAGTGTGGCAAAATCTAAGTGAGAGAATCGAGAGTTTCGATTTAGGGTTTGAAATCAAATTAGGGGTTTTGAATTAGGAAATTAGGGTTTCAAAATTAGATTTAGGGTTTCTGAATCAATTTGGGGAAAATCGAATTAGGGTTTTTGAAATTAATTTGGGGAAAATCAATTTAGGGTTTGAGAAATTCGAAATTAGGGTTTCTGGAAAATTGGGGCAAAATTGTAAAATTCAAAAAACTGAAGTTAAGATGGTATTATGATAAAATTGTGAGGGAAAAATGTAATTTGAAGAAATTGTGGGCAAAAATGTGAATTTGAGGAATTTGGGGCAATTTCACAGTTTTTGGAAAGCTAAGTGTTCGAAGTGCAATTTGAAAAAAAATTGGTCAACAAGGTCAAAATCAAATTAGGGATTTTGACCAAGTCCAAATTGGATGGTCAAAATTGAATTGGGAGTTTTGACCGAGTCAAAATTGATTTGGGTAGTCAAAATCAAAATTCGGAATTTTGGATTGGTCAACAAAGTCAAACTGGATTAGGCCTTGGTCAACATGGGCCAACTCAAAACTAGTTGGGTTTAAAGGAATCAAATAACAAAATGGAATTAGGCTTAAAATAGCCCATCAAGTTGGGTTTAGGAAATAATTAGATTGGGCTCAAATATAATTAAAAGTGGAGTTAAGGAGGAATTAGTCAAATATGGGTTCTAGTTAGGTGACCATACTTTTGTAATGGTTTAAAAGTTATACGTGGGCAAAGACAAGAATAATAATGTGGGTCATTTGGTAAATAAAGAAATGTAGTGTAGAAGATTGGTAATTTATGGAGATTAAGGGGGCTTTTGCGCGAATAATAGAACTTAGGAATGAAATTTAATATATGGTGTGAAATGACATGAAGTTACATTAAGTATTAAGTCTCAATGTCATTGGAGTGGGAACTAGTATAAGATTAAGTGTTTACATAAAAGAATAAGGAATATCAATTAGATAAAGGATTTTGTATAATTCAGGAAGATGAATATGAATAATGAGTGTGTATGGAATGTTATAACTATATAATATAGTTTATGATTTAATATATTATGAGAGGAGCTTTATATATAAGAGAAGTATAATATAAAACATTAGACATAAAAGTCTAAGTAAATGTATGGAGAGTTAATCCAATGAATGCATTATATAATTCAAAGGAATTAAATTATGAATTATATAGAAATATTGACTTGAATACCTTAGTCAAGTCAACTACACTGACCTAGTCAACTTCATTGACCAAGGATGGTCAAACTTGACAAACCCATAAGTAAGATAAGACTTATAAATGAATTAAACTTTATAAGCTCAAATGTACAACTAGCATATAGTAACAAAACTATATGTTTATATATATACATATATACATACTTGCATATACATATAAGTAATTAAACCTATGATTCAATGAGATAGATTATTAGGATTCAATCCTAAGTTGTAAGACACACAATAATGTCATTAATACATGAGTTATAACATTAACATAAATAATCCCGCGTTAACCCGAAAATGTGAATAATGGTGGCTAGATAATCACAGGTTAATTACTGGGAGGATTAGTGACTAGTCAAGTTACCGAATTAGGCCGCGCTATAGAGAGCTAATATGTAGCCTTGTATTCCAGAGTGGAATGCAATAAAGGACATGCGTTAGAGGACGAGCTTCAAGGAATAGCAGGCGAGCGTGAAACTTCACGCTAGCGTTTATTACGGTGAAAGGTATGTTATTGTGTGATCCGATTGTTCTTGAGGATTTCCTCAGGTGTGGATATCTGTGTGCTTACTTGCTAAGAGGATATCTGTGATTGATATTAATTATCATGTGTGATTGGTTGTATGTGAATGGTGTGTTCTGAACATCCTGAGGGCTTCCTTGGGTACCGACATTATATGTTTTATTGCCTAAGAGCGATATGTGTGTTTATATATGTTTGTGTGAAATATTATGTATGACTTGCTTGTTTATTCGCGTTATTTAATTATGCCCGAATGTCCACTGGACTAGAGTGATACAGACATCACTCGACCTATATATATATGAATGAGATGATAAAATCGTTACTTATCAAAGTACGACGAGTATAACAGTTATAATTAACCTAAGTAAAACACTTAGGAATGAGACTCGGCTATACCGGTCTCTAGAGCTTGGATCTCGTACATGAATATGATCTAGACTACTTCTAGGTATTTGCGTAGGGATGGCAATGGGTCCACGGGTACCCATTTCACCCGGTCACCCGACCCGCTAAATCGGGGGAAAACCCCGTATAAAACGGGTGAAAAACGGGTGACGGGTGGAACGGGTGGAATGGGTGCGAGTGCGGGTCGGGTGACGGGTGAACATTTTTCACCCATCACCCGACCCACTCACCCGCATAGATTATATATATATATATTATGTTAAATTGTTACTTATTATTCATTCTCCTTCACTCATAATTTTTGTAACCCTAATTAGTGAACAAGGAACATTCATGCTCTGGGTGACTGCACCATTCTTTATTCTCACCACTCTCTGTAATTTTACAACCCTAACATACTTGCTCTGCGCAGCTTTTAATTCTCTTCACTGAAGGTAATTGCAACCCTAACTGGCAAACATGGAATAAAGATGCTCTGTGCCTCTAATTTCTTTCTTCACTCTCGGTAATTTTGAAACCCTAACTGTAAAGGAAATAACGTACATGCTCTGTGAAGTTTTTCATTCTCTTCACTGAAGGTAATTTCGCAATCCTAACAGGCGAACATTGATCATACATGCTCTGCACCTCTATTTTCTCTCTTCACTCATGGTAATTTTGCAACCATAATTGGCGAACATGGAACGTACATGCTTTGTGCAATATTTCATTCTTTTCTCTGAAGTAAATTTCGCAACCCTAACCGGCGAACATAGAACATACATGCCCTGCGTCTCTATTTTCTCTCCACTTATAGTAATTTGCAAACCCAGCTGGTGAACAAGGAAAAAGAAAAACAAACGGGTAAACGGGTTCACCCGCTTCACCCGCGGGTGACGAGTGAAACGGGTGATGGGTGATACATAACGGGTGATGGGTCGGGTACGGGTGGAGCGGGTGAAGTTGGGTGACGGGTGCGGGTGATGGTCCACCCGACCCAAACCCAACCCATTGCCATCCCTACCTCGAAGGCGGCTGTATTAAAATGAATTCTCCAACCTAAGTACATACCTTAGGTAATAGATTGAGATACTTAATCATATAATAAAGGATTAGTGTATGAGATGGAAATATAGTTTAGTTTCTGACTAGTGGTTGCGCATAGTGATCACTAGAGTATAACACCCGTATCGGGTCTACTCTTGTTAAATTCCAACGAACCTAAATAGATCGTTGGTCAGAGTGTACTACTGTTGGTACATGGCTCCGACCACTTATAGACGCCTTTATTAGGCAAAGAGGAAGTCCGGGGATCTCCTGATCCTTGGCAATATGAGCACCTTCGTGTGTACGTGGGACGACTGTCCATTGAAAGTTAATTAAGGGTTGTCCTAACATGACACCCAACTGATGATAAGATTAAATATGATGATGTACAATGGGGCTGAGGAGGCCGAATGTAATTATGAGCACGAGTATCATTCGCTGAAAGTGACTACACGTTTTATCACATTTATTCGTTATCCTTTGTTTATGCAAATTAATGTTTGTGAAATGTAGTGTATGTGTGTATTGGATTAAGTGAGTTATCAAACTCATTTATACATTGTTATGTGTTTGATTGATGTACTGTTGGTGTGATAAGTGAAGCCGGGGGCTATAAATGTTATGTGAATTATTGCAATACATATTATTGTTTTACAGTATTTACTACTATTAAAATGGATTGCATGTAATTGAACCGCATGCCCACTCGACCAATTAATCAGAGGGTCTGAGGGCGCATGACGGTCACATAGTAGCATACTCAGCAGGGGTTGATTTCATACATACAAACAAATTTTACAGGTGTTGCTGCTGATGACGACGGAGTGTGGGACACGTTGGGTCGCTAGTCGTATTCATTTAAGATTGTATTACAATTCAGTTGTAAAAGTATGTATAAGACTTGAATATTTAGAATGCTCATGAGTTATTGTATTTGGATTAGAGTAAAGGAGTATGTCTACCTCTTGCTCATCACAGTGGTAGTCGTGAGACGGTAATTGGATGTCTAGTTACTCACATGGGTGAGTAACGGCGGTAGCATGTTTCTTCCGCTGTTTTATGATTGAGATTGGACCGATTGTATGAAGTTTGATATTAATGAAAGATTACGAGTTAGGGGTGTTACAGACATGGCGGGAATATGTTCAGCCATAGTCTTATCAGACCTCTTTTTGAACTATCAAGACGCATTTGTAATTGTCTTCTACGAGTAGCAGTGCTTCCTCCAAAGTTTCGCTTGACTGCTTCCCGTACTTCGTTAGTATATTGATGGGTTTTGAAACGCATCATCAAGTCACTTCTCATACTACTTAAAAGTATGATGCGGGCAGTGCGACTCTTCTTCTTCCAGGCATTACAGGTTTCTAACTCCCTACGTGCCTGAGCAGAGTGTCCCTCACCAGAAGGAGTCTCCATGACTTGTAGAGTTGCATCCAAAAGCTCTTGATTTCCAAGACATACTGAACTTTACGACTCCACGTATCATAATTTTGTTCAGTTAGTTTTTCACCCTTGTTAAGATATGTTACAATACTCTTCGATACAACATCCATCTTACAAAAAATAATATCATTAGTTGTTGTGTCTTACACATGCACATAACACTAATTATTTATAGTATTATTAAAATATTTATCTAAGTATAAGAAACAAAAATATGCTTCGCATACAATCAATTTCAGTACTTAGACGTACAAATTAACACACCATAAACACGCAACAAATGCATTTATAATTTCATAAAAATTGAAATTATATCGGTTCCCATAGCTAATAAAAAACAAACTTTTAGTATTATTGTTCAATTAATAAATTCCTACGAAAAGAATTATTAAATTAATTAGTGTCTACTAAAGATAAACTAGACAAACTAGATTAACTAAAATTATTTGAAAAACTTATGTTCAAAAGATTAAATTGTTTGATGTCTACTAAAGACGATCTAGACAAACTAGATTAATTAAAAACATTGGAACAACTTATGTTCTATTTTAATTATCAAAATTATTATTCATAAAATAATAGAATAACAATTACCAAAACTATGGAACAATAATATTCATCACAAAAACGAACAGAAATGTTAGTCTTACAATTTTAAGAATTTAATGTTACAAAAAACTATAACATTTGCTCATCAAACACACCAACTACGAGACGTAAAGAGGTACTTGGACGAATTCGACACTCCTTCTTCACCACTGAACTAAGATCCTTCCAAAGGCGGAACCTTTCTTTCTCTTCGACAACACCAATCTTCATCATGAGACCAGCGAGTTCATGCGGGGGTCATCTAAGGACTCTTCGTTGGAAGAAACGGGTGGAAGAGGAACGGGGGAGACGCATGCAGGCAGGAGTTCTTGAGTCTACTTCGACTTCCTCCTCTGACGGTAATCAAGGAGACGGGGTAGCTGGTGGCCACATTCGTGAGAGCCGGGCTCTTCACGGAAGGGTGGACCGAGAGGAAGGTGTGGTCGTGACGAAACCCACGGTCTCAGCGGGAGTAGCCAAGGGCGGAGCATGCCAAGGAGGTGTGCAGGTTCAGCCACGATCTGCAAGCCCAACGCACGGGGTGCGCAGTGTTCAAGCAGCAAAGGTGTCGGGCAGGCGTCAAGAGCTCAAGAGGGTACGCGGAGCACGCTACAGAGGTGTGCCAAGGGGCGACATCAAGAGGTGGCGCGCTGAGTACCGCGGCACGATGACTAGCGCCAGGCGTAGCATCAGTGACGTGATAGAGCAACGCGCTGCCAGGACAACAGAGAAGTCAGGCGTGACTCCTTCTGGTGCTGGCTTGACGGGCGGTGATCAAGGGCTGCCAAGCGATGTCCAGGGCTCTTCCAGGAGGTTGGCTTTGAGGCGTGTCCCGAGTTGGAGGTTCGACCCACAGAGGAGAGGCGTGATGGTGATGCCTAGGAGTCCTTACGCTAAGAGGAAGCGGACCCTAGAGGGAGACCAGAAGCCTAAGGGTGAACTGATTGTGGTTTCTCAGAGCGGAGCAACTGTCAGTAGAACACGAGGCCAAGAAGAATGGTTGGACCATCTTCAGAGTTTGGCAAGATGCTTGCATTGGCTCGTGAGGCGACACAGATATTCAAGGAGATCAAGGAGGCCATGCTCAGAGGTGAGGTGGACCTTGACCTTGGTGAGGCGTCATCGGGTGAAGACCCAGTTCCTGAGGTGAATGGTGATTCAAGCAGAGATCTAGCGGAGTGTAGCGGAGGCTTGGCTGGAAGGGATGCAGAGCACGTGGCAGGAAAGGTAACTAATAACCGTTTCCTGGGCACGCATATTGATTTCGCTCCGTATGCTCCCAATAGCAAGCTGCTCTTTGTCAAAGTGGTAGTGGAAGAGAGGGCGAGGTTTCTAGCTTTAGTAGACATCAGGGCGGAGATGAACATCATAGCTCATCATCTGGCCGTGACCCTTGGTCTTCCCATCACCGAAGCAAGAGGACGTGGGATCACAGTAGGCAACGGCCAAAGCATGGATGTTCTTGGCGTTGTGCGTGTCAACACTCGGGTTGAGGAGTGGAGCTCAATCTAGGAATTTGAACTGGTGAGCAAGACAAACATGCCCATGATCCTAGGAGCGCCATTTATCTACAGCTCCAAGGCTAGTGTGAATCTGCACCTCAACGGAATGACGATGATCGCAGACAACAAGCCGGTATAGGTGCGAGGAGATGATCCTACCTCGTACTATCCCTACAACCCTGCTCAGGAAGGAGGTGCTTCGGACCAAGTGACGGAGAGTTCGCCATTGGTTCAGGTAAAAATTGAGCCACCTTCTCCTCCGAGGTATACATATGACGAAGACTACAATCGCATCTTCGACTATGATTTCCCGACTCTCTAAGTATGGTTGGATTAGGAGGTTGTCCTTGTCCAGGGAGTTACTCTTAGTTAGATTGTTGGACAATCTTTGTAATTCGTTTCCCCTCAGTGGATGAATAATATTTCCTTTCTGATATACTTCGCATGTATTTACAACTTCCACTCGATGCGTGAGTGAGGGCAGAGGGTGCCTAGTTGTAATGGGGTGACATGGGAGTAAGAGGGAATATTGGCTTCGAGAGTTGGACTCTTGAAGGGGGAAATGGTTGTGACCCAAGCTCAGTTGGGGGAGCCGTTTGGTGGGTTGCGAATAAGAGTAAGGATAAGGCAGGAGGAAGGAACATGAGTGTTCTTAAGCATGGGGCAGGCTTGGGATCCTAATTTCCTGGTGGTCCTGCATCCCGGGGGTGTGTGGTTGGAAATTAGAGGGGTGTTCGAAGGAATCGGGGCTAAGATAAGGTAGCCATGGATTCGAGGCGAAGCCCTAGGAGTGGATCGGAAGAGTGTTCCAAGTGTTGGGACGCAGTGCGCGGTGTCAAGAGGCATGGCTATGCGAGGCAAGCCAAGGTCGATTGGGTGCGCCGGGCGTACAAGGGATCGACAGAGTTGCGTGGATAAGGCACGCAAGGCCTTGACATGCGAGGGCGTGCTGGGCGCGCATAGCACTGATGACGATAGGTGCACCGGGTGCACGGGATGATCGATGGCACGAGTGCGAGGCGCTGGGCGCAAGGCATCGTGTGCGCGGAGCAGTGGCGAGTGCAGAGGCGCTGGGCGCGGGGCACTAAGGAACGCTTCAAGGTAATCCGAGATCCCTTATCGTTATGCTCTTTATTTGGCTAGTGTTGTGTTCTATTGTGTGTGGACCGGGTTCACAAGGATAGACCACAAGAGACGTTGAGTGTCTCAGAGGGAGGAAGTTGCGCGAGTCACGAGAGAGCTTTGGAAGGGCTGTTCCAGAGGCTGAGTGACCTTACCAAGATGGGTGATTCTTTTGAGGCTTACTAGGGTGTGAATGGCCAGACTCCGGGAGTCGTAGTCCATCCTATGTGGCGTGACTGTGCTCACTATCCCTGGGGGAGTAGTTGGAAGGGCAAGGAAGCGTGGTGGACCTGAGGCCACAGGATCTTACCAGGCTCGGACAAAGGTATGATGATACGCTTTGTGCTTAATTTGGTGATTAAGCTGGTTGTTTGATGATTGCAAGGCACGAGCAACAAGGGGGCGTGAGGGCGCCACATCAATCGACTGTTTGGGAAATTCTCGGGGTTAGAGTCCTTGAGTCCAAGACCACTTGAGGCTTTGTCGAGGACGTCAAAGCTTGGTTGGGGGAGGATGTTACAGTCCTGAACTCCAGGGGTGATTATCGCTTGAGCCCTAACTCCCAACGACCATATGAACACACGGGATTATCGGTCACCAAGTGTTACTCTATGCAAGGTGCTTGGAAGCTGGGCTTGCCAAGAAGAGCATGAGGGTGTCTTGGGGCTACATGCACTGAGTATGGGCCGTGTCACTGAGAGCTGGCCGTGACACGCGTGAGGCAAGTGATGGGTTCGAGTCCCTGGCACGTTGTCGAAGCACAGAGGTAACCTGACGGGGTAAGGCAAGTCTGGAACTTGGCCGTGAGCTAGGCTCACCTTAAACACAAGTGGGTGGAACTGGTCTTCTGACTGGGGCTTGACAGGTGACGGTTGATCGTTGTGGGGTCATGCAAGTCACAGGGCAAAACCAATGGTGACACTGGGTGTTACGAGCTACGGACTAGAAGAGGAATCGCACGAGTTCCCGAAGAGCCAACTGCAACCGGGGTGTCATTGTGGCTTGGAGCCATGACACGGGGCGTAGCTAAGGCGTGTTGTTGTCAGTGGGTGATGCCATGACTAGTACACATGGGCCTTGAGCTTGTCCAGATGGTTTGCTTGTGCCAGGAGTTAGTTGTCACGACGAGACGCAGCATTGCATGACACGGGTGCTGGCTGCGCTAGGCGCGGGCACTGGCTGTGACTGTATGCGCGAGGCGGTGCTAGACACGGGCACTAGGTGCTGGCTGTGACTGCATGCGCAAGGGGCGACGTTTGACACGGGCATGGGTGCTGGCTGTGACAGCGTGCGTGAGCGTCGGGTGACAAGGCTTAGGCAGTGGCTAGGGGCGCACACATGGGTGCTGGGCACTGGTTGCGTGGGCGCTAGGCATAGGGGTGCCCGGGGCATGCCCGAGTCTCTTGTTGAAGAGCTTGCCTTTGACTGCGTTGTGTCTTTTGAGTTTCCTTGTCTTCTTCCTAATTACTTGGCGGTAATTAGAGGTCCATTGGAGCTATTGATTGGTTGTTGCAAGTTTGGTTGAGGCCTTGAGTAAAACTGGGTTTTACCGGGGTTGTTACCGTATATGTTTCTGCGGTAATCTTTGGTTTGTCTTTTGGACTACCCTCCTTAATGGCTGGAGCGGTTTTGGTTGTTTAATGGGAAGAGTTTTATGTGCATTCAGCTATCGCATTTGATTACAAGAGATGGAGAGTTGGACTAGAAACTCTTCTCTTAATTAAGGGCGCATGAGTTATGGAATACTAACTATGTTGCTGTCTCCTTAATTGTCTTGTAACTTATGTGTTTAGTGTTGTTGTATTAATTGGAGCAATTGGAAAGGTAAGGCAGCAGCAAGGTGTAACATTCCTATTTAAACGCATTGAAGAGGTTGGATTTATTCAACTGATGGGAGTTAAAGAGTAACTCCATCTCCTTCACTAATGGGCGGTTTAAGAGGAATTAAAGGGAGAGGTCATGGGGCGGTTTTGGGCTGTCCATATTCCTCCTTCTCTTGCTGTTTAACTTAAGGAATTAATGATGGGTGTTACGCATCATTAAGTGAGCGGTTTTGTAGTCCTTATTCCTTATGTAACTGCTGCACTTACTAAGGGAAGTTACAAGCTTGGGTGAAGGCATCTCCCTATATAAAGGAGTGTTAGGCGCATTGGTATGGGATATCAACATTCGCATTCACCAAAGTCTAGTCTCTCACCAAGCGTTGTAATTCCCTTGTTTCTAGAGTTGCTCCACAATACTAAGCTCTACACATCTGAGGGAAAGATAGAACCCGGGGTTCTTGATTTCCAGTTCCCTGAGTGAAACAACCACAGTCCACATAAAGACGCTGTTCTACGCTAGCAAGACCTTGGAGAGAATAGAGTGTTCCTATTCCCCTCATTGCTCCTTGGAGTCTTGGCGCAGCGCTCGAACACCAAAGGGACCAACCAGAACCGGATTAGCACAAGTTGTCCAGCTCCAACACCTACCCTCGGAGTTGGGTGGTTAAGGGAGTACTTGGCTAAGGGTTCGTCAAGCTGAGGGCGGTACTGTGTTTATGATCCTCTCTGTTTCTCTGTTCCTCTGTCTCTTCTTGGAGTGAGTGTTGGTGGCGTGCGGGTGTGGTGCGGGCGCGATCAAGGGGAAGCGGCTGATCGACTTGGGCGTAAGTTGAGCCGGTCACAGGGTCGATTTTGACGTGTGACAAGTGTGACCGGCTCCGTATGCTCCCAATACACAAAAACATATATTTCAGGTAATATATAAATATTATCATGTAACTTATACATATTCTCAATAGATTCGATATTATAACATATTAAAATATTACCGAAGATATAAAACACTTACGAAGAGATATATCACGTAATCGATAACCCCAATATCAATTTAAAATATAATAATATCTTTAAAATACTAAATCCTAAATATTACTATACATAGGATTAAAACGTAAATGACCGTGAATATCGATATATAATATTTAAATTAATACCCAATCATACTGCATTTTTGTTTTGAAGTAAATAGGAACTAATTCCATTTAAGTAGCCAACTTAATCCAAAACAACCAACAAAGAGAAATCGCCACTGGAAGGTGTGAATAACAAAACAACATAAATAAATCACACAATCGCTTCCGACTAAAAAGATAAGTAAATTTCATGACATCTCACTATATTTTTTTTAATTCATGAAATGCCATTAAAAAAAAAAGAAAGTTATAAAATGTCACTATATATTTGTAGAAGTCCATGAAATGTCACTATAGTCATTGAACAGATGGAAAAAAGATAAAAATACCCTTACTAGTTTACAAAGTACTTTTTAAAAAATATCCCTAAGTGTTAAAAAATTCATAAAAAATTTAAAATATAATAAAAATATAAAATATATATAAAATTATAAAATTGAAAATAATTGAAAAAAATCATAAAATATTAAAGCAAATAAATTATTTATTTTTAAAAATTTATTCAGTACCATAAAAAGAATATTGTGTTCTAAACAAATAATTTATACCAGTTTTTTACCAATTGATACCGATTAAGTACCATAATTTATATCAAATAAGTACCATAATTTTTATCATACATTTTTAATTATTATTTTCTATCAATTTAAATTATTTATTCAAAGTAAATTATTTAAATTTTTTATATTAATAAATTTTAGTTTTAAAAATGAATGTTCTATTTTGCGGATAACTTAGTAGAAGGAGATAAGAATAACAAATATTTTGTGGGAAATAGGACTTATGTCCCAGGAAACTAATTCCAAAGCCTCTATATATAATAATAGTAGAAGGAGATAAGAATAATAAATATTTTTATCAATACTTATATGACGTTGGTTGTAACCAATATTTAACAAATAAATATTGTCTTTTATTTGTTACCAATATAAAATAAATAACACAAATCAATACAACAATAATCTCTAGAACACGAGGCTATCAACAACCCTGAACAAATTAAGCTCTACAACACAATCTGCCTTTATCAAAGGCAGACACATCCTTGAGGCCCCCCTCATTGCAAACGAAGTCATCGCATGGCTAAAAACTAGCACATCCAAGGTATACTAAAAATTGATTTTACAAAGGTTTTTGATTGTTTGTCTTGGCAGTTTGTAGATGTTATACTCTCTATATATGGTTTTAATGAAACTTGGAGATGCTGGATTCGTGAGTGCATATCAACAACGGAGATCTCCATTCTATTCAATGGAGTGCGACCCAACCCATCAAACCAACCCAAGGCCTTCGCCAAGGCGATCCTCTGTCACCACTACTCTTTGTATTATGCGTAGAAGGATTGAACTGGCTTCTGGAGGAAGCAGTTGTACAAGGTTTTAGACAGAATCTAATCATTGGCCACAACGAAATATTCATCTCTCACCTTCAGTTTGCCGACGACACTGTCATTTTTAGCACAGCATCCAAAGATGAATTGAAAACAATCAAATGGTGCATCTCTCTCTTTACGGATATGTTCGGACTGGAAGTAAATTGGTCCAAATTGACAGTCATCCCATCTCCTGTTTACTGGAACAGATCCATGATATCCAAGCTATATTAAACTGTAAAATTTTTGTGCTGCCCTTCACTTACCTCCGTTGCTGCATCGGCGCCAACCCCAGTAGATCTTCAACATGGACTACCATACTAGATAAGATGGAAAAATGTCTCTCTGGCTGGAAATCATCTTCTCTTTCAAGGGCTGGCCGACTGGTGTTGATTTGGGCAGTTCTATGCCGATCTACTACTCAAG
Organism: Limonium bicolor; assembly: GCA_023374045.1. Classification (NCBI taxonomy): domain Eukaryota; kingdom Viridiplantae; phylum Streptophyta; class Magnoliopsida; order Caryophyllales; family Plumbaginaceae; genus Limonium; species Limonium bicolor. Next base: position 293,637,317 of record CM041777.1, read on the forward strand.
TCTTTTTAAAACCCCAAAATCAATTTTAGCAAAGATGAACCAGCTGCAGCAAAACTTTCTTTGAAGTAAAGGAGAAAGGAGTGGTATGCCTCTGGTTTCTTGGCACACAATATCCAAACCAAAAGAACGAGGTGGACTGGGCATCCAAGACATTGATACAAAGAACGCTGCCTTGCTCTTTAAATGATGGTGGAAATTCAAAAAAGATACAGAAAGCTATGGAAGAACATTGTTTGTTCAATTTATGATATGGATGTTCGACTACCCTTCACCAATGACAGTTGGTCCTTAGTTAGGAAGAAAGTAATTTGGAAGTCAATTCTCTCTACCTCAGTTCGGCACCCAAACATTACAAACACCGCTTAAAACAATATGATTTGGGTACTCAGGAGTGGGCAGAAAATCTGATTCTAGATCGACACATGGATTGGAAACAAACCCCTCAAAGATGCTTTCCCCTATCTCTTTTCGGCTAGCAAGCAGAAATAGAAAGGTGGGAGACATGGGATGGTGGAATGGACATCAATGGCTATGGAACCCTGCTTAGAGACACCATTTATTCTTCTATGAATCACTAAAAGACAGACTGCTTACAAGGGATCACTTTTTCACTATGGGCATGGTGACAATAAATTAGTGGTTCTGCTTCCTCTAAAAAGAGAAAGCTGAATCTTCCGGACATCTTTTCCTTCATTTCCTCGATTCTACACTGCTATGGAACCAAATGATGCGCTGGTGGAATGTCCTTTCATTTCCCAAAGAAAGTCATAGATTTCTTCAATCATGGGAAAATTTCGTGCAGTTTAAAAAAGTAAAGTGGTGGTGGATGTCAACAGTTTTCTTCACTTGGGCAGCCATTTGGTCAGCAAGAAATAAGGGTATCTTCTAATCTATTCCTCCTGATTGGCGGACCATTGCATAATCGGCCAAGAGGGGAATTCGTGAATGGAATAGGATATCAAAGAGCACCAAAAATGTCCCTACTTAGTAGCTTCTTCATTCCTTGAATTTCCTGCGTAATATCTTTTCTACTTTGTTGATGAACGTCTACTGTTTTATTTCACTTTACTACATTTTTACACTCTGTTTCTGCTGTATTAAACACTTCAGTATGTGGGTAGCAATATGCTCCCTTACTCTTAGGCGAGAATGGCTCTCATAAGAGTCAAAGTATTGCCTTTTTACTGAGTATCAATCATCTACAAAAAAACAACAATAAAATAAGCCTATTATTATGTTTATTACTCTAGTTGGAAAATTTGTAGGGTTTAGTTTTTCAAAAATAGAGGTAAGGATGTACGGAGTAGATCAAGTTAATTTAAGAAATGAAACGTATCTTCAAATTAAGTTTATTAGTGTTTTAAATCGAAGAATAGAGAATGAATAGAGATGATGAGAGATAAAATGTTAAGGAAAATGACATTTTCATCTAATATGTGGGTATAAGGATTTCTATTTAGAGAAGAATAAAGAACATGAGTAAACTTTAATAGTTGTGGTAACATATCTATTAGTTATGGAACATTACTTTATAAAAACTTTCCCTTCAAGGTGGTCGTTGATTGCATTAAACATTCTATATGAAAAGCCATGTTGGATTAAAACTATGATTAATTGAAAGGAGTCCAGTCATAAGTTTTATCCCTGATCAAAACTTCACTTCAAGTCTTGAAATATACATAGTACAATCTCACATATTAACTTCATGAAAGTTGATACAGGGAGTGACTTGGTGAATATATCTTCAGATTCTCGCTTCAGCGGATTTGTAGTATATCAATTTCTTTGTCATTTAGAATCTCATGGGCATAAAAAAACGTGAAGAAAATGTGCTTCATGTAATATTGTTGGACCTTTCACTTCATCAGATAAGCCACACGTATCTTAAACATGTTGATTTATGGATCTTAATGAACTACGTTTTTGACTAGTTACATGGATTGCTAGAATTTCTGCATGATTTGAGGATGTAACAAAGATTGTTTGCTTTGGAAATTTTCATGATCAGACGGGAGATGGTGCAGGCAGCCCACGTACAATTTCTATGCTGCTTTGTGAGTTGGCAGCCAGTCAGCAGTCTAGTCAGCTGCTGACTGGGTTACTTTTTATTATATTAACTTTAAATTATTTTATTTTTAAATTTAAGTCCAAAATGCAAAAAAGTATATTATTATTCATCTAAATTCAATTTCTTCAAAACTAGACCAGACATGGATATTTTTTGAGAACTTTAATTCTTTTTATTAATTACATGTATATATCCATATATCAATGAGACTTATGATTCATAACATCATTTTAGTGTATCATAATATCAGTTTTAACGAATCATAATATCAAATTAATGAATCATATCTTAATTTTAGTGTATCATCGCAAACATATAAGAATAACAATTTTTACACAATAATACAACACAAAATAATATTAGGTATGATGAAAAATACGTGATTCATCATATAAGCTTTAAAATACACCATACAACAATAATAATACAGTACAAAACAATAATGATTTTTTTGGTTCCGAAGTTTATGATCTAATTCACCACTTATTAGTTAATGAATCAAAATATCAAAATTAGTGAATCATATCTTCATTTTAGTGTATCATCGTAAACATATAAAAATAAAAATTCAAGCAAAATACAACACAAAACAATATTTGGTATGTATGAAAAATACATAATTCATCATATTAGGTTTAAAATTCACCATACAACAATAATAATAGACTACGAAACAGTAATGATTTTTTATCGGTTCTGAAGTTTGTAGTCTAATTCACCGCTTATTACTTAATGAATCATAATATCAATTTTAATGAATCATAATACAAATTTAATGAATCATATTATCATTTTAGTGTATCATCGTATACATGTAAAAATAATTTTTTTAAAGTTGTCAAAACATAATGGTCTTGTTTTGAAGAGCTTGAATTTAGGTGACAATGATATAATTTTTTTTCATTTTGGACTTATGTATTAAAAGTTACAACTATTTAAAGTTAATATAGTAAGTAATCAGTCAGCAAAACAATTCAGCCAGCTGTTGACTGGACTGCCAAATAGACAAGACTGTACATTGTCGGGTGCAGGCGTCCCGCATCATAGATTTTGCATTCATGATATTGTTGTGGCTCAAGATGTAAACACACAACTAGTTTGTGATTTTGCATTATGGGGAACATATAGGTAACCTAACTGCATAACCTATTAAACTAAACTTAGGTGTCTTGGAAAATAACAACTCAAATCCATTGTTCCTAGAAAATGAAGTACGTGTTTAACACCACTACAATGTTTTTTGTAGGAGCAACAATATATCTTGCATATATTGACTAAGAATGCTCTATCAGGTCGAATATGACTCACAAGATACGTCAATGCCCCCATAGTACTAAGATATGAAACTTCTGGATGATGTAACTCTTTGTTTACTTTCACGTGGTCTAGATGGGTCCATGTTCACAATAGAAAATCTGACAACCATTGGGGAACTTAATGGATGAGCGTGGCCCATTTAAAATTTTCAAACACCTAACGCATCATGTCGGTGTAAAATACCCCATTTGACAAATACTTAAGTGCCAAAACAAAATGTTACTATTCCAAGATCCTTCGGATTTCAAACATCCAAGAACATTTTGGAGCTCTTAGAACTAATTATGTGACTACAATTGTGACTCCCTTATTCATTTTTCTTCATAAATATGTAGGAAAAATTAGATAATTCTTATAACCTTCTTGTGGCAAAAATTCACTAAGACGGTTATACCTCATACAAACGCTTAAAATGCTAAAATTTGAAAAGTAATGCGATAAGCTTTATTATTTTTTCATAATTCATTTTTTATTGTTCATTGGCATATCACTTGATTTATTCTTTATTTATAAGCTCAAAAGCTTTAAAATGAAAATCACCCTAATACCATAATTGTTTTTACTTTTAAAAAAATGAATCTCGTTTTTGTGCATTGTATAAGTTTTCTATATTTGACAAAAGACTTCTATGTAAGAAATTGAAATTCAAAATGTATTCAAATTATTACGACATAATAAAGAGGATCAATAGTAGTTAAATATTTATCAAATAAGGTACAAATAATTTTCTAAAAGTTTGTCAAGTTTCTTTATACTTAAATACATAAATAAATTACATTCAATCTGAAGTAAAAATAGACTGGCCCACATTGAAAAGAAGATTCAACATTGACACCCTTAGACAGGAGCAGGTTTGACTATGGCCTAGAAGAAATGAATATTTGTCACCAACTTGATTAAATTAAATTTGGTTCGATGATTATGCTAAGAGAGTAATTATTCACATTGCAGCAAATGTCTACTCATTTACCCGCTTTGACATGATGTTCAAGTGTTAATGAAACTTTCAGGATTTGCGGACGCACGAAGTACAATGTCTTGAATCCGTTGAGGCTACGAGATTGGTCACACAGTTGTCTGGCATCATTTTTAACCACTACTATTCAATCAGCGCATTCCACCCGTTATATCTTTACACCATAAGGATACTGTTAAGAAGCCTTGCTTTCATCCAAAACCATGAAATCCGAAGAAAAAAGATAAAATGCGATATATATTCTAGTACTACGCCTTCCGAAGTTCATGTTGATTCAGAAACTACAAAATCTTTTAGTTCCATAGCAAACCCTTTGAGTTTGCAGCAGACCCATGATGCTTTTCAACATCTACATTGCTATAACTACTCCGTCATTCTAAACTACGGCTAGTCGTACTTTGATTCACGGAGCTCCGCACCCTGCACCAAAATATAGGTCCGAAATGTGCCCAAGTTTACAAATACCACAAGTTGCATCTTAATGAAGCAAGACACCACAACAATAATTACAAATGGGAGCCACAATGAAGAGTATCTCTGGCTGGCTGAATAAACAATTTTTTGAAGCAGACGCATTACTAGCATCTTGAGTTCCTCATATGGGTTCTCACCAAACCTGAGAAGAAATAATCCATCTTTATAGCATTATGTTCACAAAGTTTTCAGGTTTTTCAGTCTTCAATCAAGATTTGGTCACTAGTTCACGATAGAACGGTATAAATGGGTAAAAAAAGGTAACAATTTTCTAAGACTAAAATTCACCAGAAAGCTTAATAATGATATATACCCGTACCTTCAATCAGAGAGGTTCTTCAGGTGAAGATTTCTCCTCAGTAGTTCCAGAACTCACATTCTCGGTCGTCTCATCAGAATTGCTGTGCTTGCTGACCTCAATCACATCTGCTGTCACTTTTGGTATCTCATGTAGCAAGCGTGATTGTTCTTCTGGGGTCTCAAGCAATTTCTTTCGCTGCCTATATTCAAAGAATGTGGGAAATCCATACGAGTCAAGGGGTTCAAGTATACCCAATATAAGTTCCATATATATCTCAAACAAACAAATGCGTTTATTGCTTATTTAGAATGATATAACTAAAAGAATGCAAGAGAAAAAGTTAAAGAGCTAGTTACAGTAACTGATGCACACGAAATATAGAGACAATAACCTAATTTGACCAGCTTATTGCCAAAAGGAGGCCTGTTATGGTTAACATATCAATAGAGTTAATGATTAGCAGTTCTAGCCATCTACTAGTACACCAAGCCAGAGTAGAAAAGGATATAGATCCCTCCTTCCTTTCTCGTTGGCATGGTCAATACGGTGTTGTAGAAGAACCAGCTCCCTCTTAATCCACTGAAATATTGAACAACTGCAATCAGTAAGGAGGTGACAAGGGAATGACGATTTTGTTCAAATGATCTTTTCAAGATTTCACATCAGTATATAATAATTTAGCTTGCAGGCAACATTACTTACACGTTTCATTATGTCTTCGTGCAGAACTTCGGCTTTCTTCTGAAGATCTACCTGCCAAGACCAACAATATCATGACATACAGGAACAGATGATGTACCGTCCAGACATCTCTTATTCAAGGCATTCTGAACTTGTAGTACTATCTTAGTCAACAAATAATAGAGTGGTACCATCATAAGTACAAAAGAAAACTTACAACGGTAGGCCTCTCAATAAGCCCATTCTCCACCTTCTCCCTCAGTACATCACATTCTTCCTGGACATGTGGCAACAAAGTCAATCACAATCTGGGCTCCATGTTAACTTATATACGCATGGTTCTAATTTTCAGTTTCATGGATTTGGAGATTCAGTTAGGTTTTAGTGACTCCATACTGACATGAACAGAACTTATAAGGCATACAGAGCAAGTTCCAAATATGAACTGCTAAGTTACCTCAATAACATCATCATTTGAGAGCATGGAGAACCTGATGTCATCTTGCAGGGATGCTACTGTCAAACAGTGATTCATTACTGTTCCATCAGCTGGGAGTTCTTTAACGCCTGACAAAATGGATAGACACAAAGTGAAATCAGATAGTGAACCAATATGAGATGAAGAGGTCAGAACCTGCAGACTATCAAGTTTAACAAAATATGCATACACATGACTAAGATCACATTGAGACAAAATTAAGCAGATATTCACAAACCATAATTTTATATCAGAGACTGTTTAAAACCACCATGAGATCAGAGATTTCTATTTTTCTTTTGAGGATGGAAAGATCAGAGAGTTTTTTTTATCAAAATGTTCCAGAGAGAAAATTAGGTGCTTTGACATAAGATGATAACAGACTGACTATTGGAAGATACGACAATCATAATAATATCCCTCAGATGTCATTAGATTCCAATGAAATACCTATAACAGGCAGCAGCCGATAAGCGTGCTTGTAATCAATTGCGTTTGATTTCACTTTCACAAAGCTCCCAATCACCTTATCCTTGAAACATTCAGGCTGCTTTGACAACTCCTCCAATAAGCTCCTTTTCAGGTAAACAAGCTTTAAATTCTTAGAAGTTATAGATGCAAAGGGACTATATGACACCCCAAGAGGCATACTATGATCACTATCTTCATCTAAAATGTCACATTTCTTCTGAAAATCCTCCAAACGTGACTGCTTCTGTTCAGCTCTTTTTGACGAGCTGCACTTTTGCAGCTTGCTAGCAGACGGGTAGGCTTTCTCATCTTCATCATCAGAGCTGGGCACTTGATCATCAGCGTCAGATTGCTCAATGTTCTCGGCAAAATGAGATTCTAGAAAATCTTTGACTTTATATATACTTGAATATTTCCTTCCTAGAAGAGTACACAAGCGTTCATCACAAACGATGGTTTTCTTTTTAACTGGGTCAAAAAGTTTGTTATCTCGAGCATACTCAACGACAATGGAGCAAGCATCATCCTGAGAAATCTTCTGACTTGTGTCTTTGCCAATGGATCTGAGGAATTGAATTAAAGGCTTCGAACCCCATCCAACAAATTCCCTTGAGCTTGAACCAATCTTTTTATGCTTAGCTGGAGCTTTACGCACCCTTTTTTTTGCTGATGTCTGCTTCTGCTCATATTTTTCACTATTTTTCTCACTCTCACTGACAGAGGTCTCTTCTATAGCTTCACCCTCAACTGATATCTGCTTCTGCTCAGATTGTTCACTATCCCCATCACTTTCACTGTCAGAGGATACTTTCACAGGTTCAGCCATGGAATCACTTGTGTCTGATTGGGACTGGTAAGTCTTGCACTTTTCTACTTTACCTTTTTCCATGCGGGATTCAGCATACTTGAGATCATCCAGAGTCAAACCTTCCTTCTTCATGATAATTTCCCAATATTCCTTAAAAAGACCCTCGTATGATTCAATATCATCGAAATCTATATGTTCCTGGTAATAACAAGAATGACATCATCAAGACTAGAGTTAGAAACAACTAAAAGTTTCTTGAGCAATCAGTAGAAGGTGCCACTGATATGATCAATTCCAGATAATTAACACTGAAAGCAAGATTGATAAATAGAAAAAAATGACCAAGTCAATGAGTCATTATGAAATAAACTGATCTTTGAGAAGCATAATTTCCATTAAATATCTCATCAGCACAGCTTTCATGTAGTTTATGGTACCTTTCACTAATCAGAGATAACGAATGCTCATACTGTAACAATGTTGATTATTTCTACCATAATAACATGCAGCAGAGACCGATATTATATCATGAGAAACCTAATTTCTCTGGGAAATAAAAAAAACTATATAGAAAGATTTAAATCATTGATTGTTCAAGTTTTTAGTACTTTCACAATGACAACTTTAATTCAATGTTAAAACTGATAATTGGCTAGGATTTTCATTAAATGGTAGCTTTGGTTTTGCATTAGCCATTAAAAGGTATCTCATCCACCAGAAGGTACACCCAATGTTCAGAGGAGCTATCTTCATAATCCGACCTCCTAAATTGACAAATTTAATTTGAACCCAATGATTTCAACGATAAGCAGCAGCAAACAACAAGGAAATTATTCCAATTCAGTTTACCCCATTAGACTTAATTTTCTGTCCTTCTTCTACCATTTTTGCCAGCTCAAGGCATTCGGAACAGAAACCATATGATCCTCGAAGACGCCCAAATTCCTCATGCGAGATGCAAAATCGACATACAGCATTGATACAGAGGTAGCATCGATAGTCAGAGCTTTTTTTACAACATCTAGAGCAACGATGCCAACCTGAAAAACAGAATATCGATTCCAAACATGACATTTCAAAATCTTCTAAGATGATAAAGCACAAACAACATAAGTGCTAATTGAATGTGTATAATCAATGATGAATATCTAAAGTCAAAGAAGAGGGTTTTTTTGAACAACTTCAAGTCCAGATGTCAATGAATAAAAAAAAAATCACTAGACAAGTAACAAAATAGGCTATCAACAATATGGGTAAGTTAATGCAATGTGGGGAACACAAAGCACTGATATATTTCTTCACAGAGCAATATGCAAAAAAAAGAAAGGAGAACCAGGTCACTTGAAATTACCACACATCCAACGCTGTCCAGATTTAAAAAAAGATTCATCCTTTCCTATACAGACTGGATGATAAGCTTTACGGCAATTCCTGAATCATTCATTTAAAGCAAGTATACATGTTAGACTGAGAGAGAGCAAACGATATCACATGGCTGGAAAGGTAAGCATTCATTATTCTAGAAAGATATCACAAACAAGCAAAGGCATACTAACACTTGTCCCAGTATTTCTCACAAAAACCAGCATCAGATGCTAAAAAAGTTAGCATAAATTGTTTCTTCTTTTAGAACCATTTATGCATCATCTAGAGAAATGTATCCTCCCCATTTCCCATCAGCAGTTTACGAGAGGAAAAGATATTGTTGATATCTAACGGCTTACCATCTTAATTAACATGTGAAAGCTCATTCGCACTCAACAATCTCTTTGTCTTTTCTTCAGTTTACTAAACTTAACCAGAGTGTTCAAATTAAGATCAACCGCTTAAGATAAAAAGACCTTTAAAAACCTGTTCTACGTTTCTCTCCACCCTCTCCAAGTAAGAAGCATTTCCCCAAGAGTTCTGTACATCAAGCAATACGTTAACAAATTACTCATTTCAGAACTCAAAGGTTGTGCTAGCAGAGCCAGCATTTCAACATGCAAGGGATGAACTTCACAGGTAAATAGGATCTTGCTCATAAATATTACTAGTGAACATAGTGCACAGAGTACTGCGACGGTAAGACATGCTAAAACACGACGTACGGGTGGGAGAAATTGATAGTTCACCACCAGGAAAGGTGAAAAACAGAAAGTTTAAGACGAATTCAATAAGTCACTGTGAGCGGAGAGCACAGAGAGAAAAATCAAAATCAATCAATGTGACCCCTCTTATTAATAGTTGCATTATTTAAAATTTTTAATAGTTCACTTGAACGGATTTATTAAAGCCTCTTAGAAGTGAAACAGACAAAAAAAAGTAAGAGGGATACAGAAAAAGAAAAAATATCAAACACATTCGAGGGAGAACAAGAATTAGGGAGAATGCAGACTTGCGATCGCAGAGAACTAAGTCTCCCCCGTCTTTGCACTGGAAGCAGTAGTCCTCCGAAACCTCTATTGACTCCTGTTTCTTTGCGGGTCTGTCGGATTTTTTCCTTTTCCCCATTGCTGTCAAGAAAAGGGAGTAGCGAGTGAGAGCAACCAAGAAAGAGTGCAGAGGGTTTCAGAAACTCTAAAGTCAGGAGTGCGAGTGAACCTGTAACAGCTTGTTTCTCGTGCCGGTGAAACTTGGAAAAGCCCCGCTGCTCGGAAGCAGAAGAACAGCACAGCTCCGTTTCTTTCTTTCCTTTCACGAGTAAAACAACCAGAAAAGTTCAGTCTTTTCGAGACTATAAAAATGGCTCCCTCCCCAAAAAGAAGAAAATTTTCGGCAGCATCATTTCAGCAGTGAGGTTCTCGTCAGAAATCAGAATACTTGGAAGATGGGAATAAAAAACAATGATAAAACTAGCACGTTGAATAATTGTTATATTACATGGTAAAAGGATAGCAGCAAAGAGTAAATAGAGTTCTGTACTAAGATCGAAAAAAAAAAAAGTTCTGTACTGAAAGTGGTTCTCCAAAAATTAATGATAATAAGCTTTAATTTAGTTGAAGATAATAAATAGGCTTAATGTATTTTTTTAATAACAAATTGATGTATTTCATTAAAGGGGTAAAGTAAGGCACCACCCATGACTTGAGAAAAGTTTGTCATATGGAATCTTACTTCCATCCCAACTTAAACAAAATACAAAGAGTAAACCCTCCCCTAACATTAAGAAGCTTAGCCTAGCTAACCACATAAACATCAGAAGACATAACATAATTGCTACTAATATTTACACTCATAACACTTGGTGCTAACAAAGAGCTTGGGGATTCCAATACGCTTGATATCCCGATTCGTAGTCTTCACCCACACGTCAGATTATAACAACTGCTGAGGCTACCCGCCACTAGGACAAGCTCCAAAGCATTTTGATTTGTTATAAAACTAACCAAATGCACCATTATTGTGCTTGAGATAAAACTTTTGGACATCAGACTCTGATATTTCTGCGCATGAGAAGCAACATCCTTGAAAGAAATCTTGTTCCCCACACCCTGATCATAAGGCATCTCTTTCCTCAGCAGATCACTCACTTGGGTTTTACTATCACCACAATTCATCTTCCAGATTAAAGCTCCATTGAACATGAGAAATAACCCTCTGTTATATAAACTTCCCACAATAATAGAAGGATTAGGCTAGTCAACTCGATCATCATACTCCTCCCAAACCAGCCTAGTTCGAACTAGATTTGAAACTTGTAACCTCTAGCATCTCAAGTGCATCTACCAAAACCGAGTAGAGTAGTAATCCGAAGACCCATAAAAAGTAAATACTCCATAACAAAACCAAAACTACCTGTGTGCACCTACACCACTTCACATTTCGATCTTGGAATTTGGGGAAAATACCAAAACTGAAATCCTCATCGATCCAGCTTGACCAACAAAAACCCATCAAGGATCAAACACAAGACCAGATTCACAAAGGAACAAAGTAAAGGAGCACCAGTTACTCTTACTATCACGAGTCCCTACCGAGAGCAAAACCCTAGTTGCTAATTTTGATACCACGAGAGATTCTGGACAGAAATTACCCAGAGTCAAGGATGATTTTGATGTCGCCTCTAAACAAAACCAGCACAGCACAAACCACTTGGAAATAGAGCAAAATTGCCACCACCACCGGGACTGAGACTGTTGCACCACGAACTGAAGCAGTGGAGAGGGAAGGAAACGAGAGTACCTTACCCCTGAAAAAACTGAACGGATAGCAAGGCCGCGCTACTGCCCATAAGAGATTGGGACGAGAAGATGGTCTAAAACAATATACTCGAACAACCTCCAGCACCAGCGAACTAGCAGCACGAACCCTAGAACCTAGAGCTGGTCGATGGTAGAGAGGACTCTTCCGCGGAAGGAACGCTGCGATGTCGCACTGAACATGCCAAGATAAAGCAGATCTGCGCCGTCTCACTAAGCAGACCAAGATTACACCAACACTCGGAGAAAGAAGCCTCTAATTGGGAATTTATCTCCCTATCGCGCAGAAGAGAAAACGGAGAGGACGACAAGTCGCCTCTGAAATCATCCGGTTACAGCATAAGGTGGTGGAAGACAAGATAATTTTGATGAGTCGCCTCTAGACTTAATGTATAAGTAGTGCAGTGGTGAGGGTTAAAATTTTGTACCCATCAATAAGAGATCAAATCCCACTAGCTACAATTACCGACAATTACCGCACACACAAGCTTCTATGGGAAGACATTAGACATACCTCCTCACCACTTATTACTCTCACTAACTCCATTTTTATTATTTGCCCCCCAAAACTTTCTATTCCTTTCCCATTCTTCTCCTATTTCTCTTCACGTTTTTTCTCTACTCTCTGCACTAGCTTCCAAGTCCAACTACAATTTCTCCAATCCACCACCACCAACCAACCAGTCTTCCACTCCAGCACAGCAGCACTAGGCGACAACAAAGGCAACAAGAAATTGAAATCTTTTTCACTTTTCAAAGAGAAGTATACTGTTATTGCCTGCTTCCCACGGTAATTTATAACCCTAGCTTTTCTTTTCTAAAATTATTCTCAATTTATAATGTCAATAGGTATTATAATAAATTAGTAAAACAATAAAGATATTGAAGAGAGTTTGACTTTGTATTAGAATACTATAAACTAAGTTAGTTAATTTGATTTTTTATTTAAAAATAATTAGCAAATTTATTGAGGATATTTAAGAGAAATTAGACTTTGTGCTAAAATCTTATAATTTATTTGATTAGGTGGATAGTTTGTGGACAATATTTGATTGTTAATATTAGATTGTTAATTTGAACATTGATTTTAAAATTTTAATAGTAGATTGTTAGTTATCGGTTTCAAATTTTTTTAATGGGTTGTTGGTATTAAGGGGGTGTTTGTTTTAGGGTATTCAGGAATTTCCTACTGTTTGTTTTGCCAGTTTTTCCTATTTTCAGGAAAGGGAAAGGGAATGGGATTACCCCAAAACCCTTTATCTTGATTCCTCGCCCCCTACTAGGGAATGAGATTCCTTTTCCCCAGTACATGTTAACCGGTGACATATGACCATTGACCGATGACTAGTGACCATTGACTGGTGACCGGTGAATGTTGATCGGCAATTAGTGACTCTTGACCGGCAGCCGGCAGCCGTTGACCATTGACCGGCGGCCATTGACCGGTTATTTATTTAATTCCTCCAGCTCAAACAAACAACCAGGAAAATCAAAGGGAATTCTTTTCCATTCCCTTTCCTGATTCCATTCCATTTCCCCCGCTCGAAACAAACGCCCCATAATTGTAAATTTAAGTATTTCTAAATGATTTTATGTGATTTTATAAATTATGTGTTTTATATGTATATATGTCAAACTTGCTTTCAGATTAATGAAATACCCCAAATCTAATTAATACCTTAAAAATATTAAATAATGGAGAATTGATCTAGAAACAGATCATTTTAGTTAAGCATGCTAATCTATGCATGCAAACGTTACGTAATTAATAATGCTACGTGTGCACATGCAAACTCACGCATGCAAACGTCACGTAAAAATAGTCGTTTTACCATAAACGCTAACTGGCGTAATTTTACTAAACGTATTCGTACAAACGTTCATGTACGATTATTAACAAGGACTAAACTTCTTGCATAACTAGCTCGATAGAAAGAGCGTCAACAAGGAAAGAACAATACCAACGTGTATACAAACGAGCAACGTAAATATTTTACGAATGCCTAAGCATCTATAAATGCTACAATAAATTGAAATACACATTTAGATAAATGTAACAACTTATGTTACACCTATTGTATATATTATGAAGATATAATAACTCATCAAAGGTCAAAGATGCGCACTAAACATCTTGACAAGAAGAACGTTCGTAAAACGCCTTAGAAACATGCGATTAAGCATGACCTTGTATGACCTTCTAAAACTCAAACCAAATGGTAATACCCTCATTATATGACTATACAAACATAGCCCCTAGGCTATATCTAGTCAAAAACGCAAAACGCTCGGGAGTGCTCACGCACGCCCCTTAAAGCACGAAGAGCCCGGAGAGGTGCCGAGGCGGCACGAATGATGAGTGTCCAAATGAGCATGTTTTAGGGGTGTATTTCATATGTTTAATCAACACTTTTCATGCTCATTTCTCCACTCTAGCTTGTTTTCCTCTAGTCTTGTGTTTCATTGGTGTTTTACACATTTATTGTTTAAACAGGAGGAGTAACATAGCTAGGAGTAAAGTAGACGAAGAGAGGAACGCGTGGGCGCAAACGGATCCAAAATCGGAGTTAAAACGAAAAGATACGGTGTTTTGAAGTTAGCCTGACTCCGACCGACCTTACGACCGACCTTGGTCGAAATTTTGCCCAGATTCGCGTTTTTGCAAGCTACTGGAATCGACCGACCTAGGACCGAACTTGCAAGTTCGGTCGGTCGTAAAATTTGCCCAGAAATCAGATTTTAAAAGGGGAAAAGAAGAGGAAAGAGGGGGATTCCACACAGAACAGAGAAACGACGGAAAAACAAGAAAAGAGGGAAGAAGAAGAAGAAGAAGAGAAGAAGGAGGAGAAGGCTCACCTCCATTGAAGCTCTTCCTCAATCTCCCATGGCTATTTCTTCTCCCTTCTCTCTCTTTTGTGCTTTAATGGTTGTGTAGTTTCCTTGTAGCTTGGGATGGGGATTTTGCCCCAAAATCCCTAAAACCTCCATTGTTGAATCTTGAACTTATTTTTATGCTTTATTTTAGTCTTTGAGCTTAATGAAGATGATTATTGAGTGTTTATGACTTCTAAACTTGTTGCTCATGATTTGGGGATTTGTTAAGGGTTTTGCTCAATTTGTCTTCTATGTGTTAAATTGGTTGGTTTGGCCTACCGATTAGTTTATCATTATTGTGGGATTCTATCAAAATGTTATTCAGAGATAGAAACCTAAAATGTTAGAGACTAAAACGGTTGTACTTGATTTCGATGATTTGAGATTAGACATTGCAACTTTAGTGGAACTTGAGCTTAGTGCTATCGATTGACCCGGGGCTTAGCTGAATGAGAAGTCTCGATTAAATTGGTTAGGATTAGTAGGCCTAGATTAGGTTGCTAATTAATTAAGCGTTCCCGTGGTTTAGCTATGAGTTCGAGGTTCGAAAATCGGTAGTAAGGGGAGGACGGGTGCAAATATCCATCCCGGGCTACACCTATCCTAGATAGTTAGTTTAGTGTTTATTGCTTTTCTTTATTTCTCCAATTACAACCCAAAACCCAAACCCATAATTTACATTTATGCACTTTTGTATATATCCTCTTGCACATTTACTAAGCTTATAATTAGCTAGATAGTTACGAAGTCCCTGTGGATACGACCTTGTTGTACTACAATGATTGGGTTCACTACCCATAGTTAGCAAGATAGTTTCACCATATTTTGCTCAACAAGTTTTTGGCGCCGTTGCCGGGGAGTGACCTTTTCGGCGAATTGCGTGCTTAAATGTTAGATCTCTCTGCTTATCTTGCGATTGTCCAAAATAAAACTTAGACCCTTGTGTTGTGAGTTTGTTCTCATTAAGAACAAATACTGTTATGAATTGTGGGATAAATGCTTAAATTTTTCATTTTGATTGCTTTTGAGGAGCATTTTACATGCGGTGTGGCCAAGTGATCTTGTATGGTTGGATTTTATTGCTTTGGGGTTCCTTCTGTCTTCTTTCTTAGGGATTTGCTAAGGGGTGCTTCTTTGTGAAAATCCTTCAAGGGACTTGTGAGACGCCATTGTTAACCAACAATGAGAGCTGAGTGTTCTTAAATGCAAAGGCTTGATGCCAAAATTTTATCTTCTCATCTCTTATGCAAAAGTGAAACAAATGCATAAATCTATTTTCCTTTTGTTTTCTTCTCAATGCTCATTCTTGAGAGAAGTTGGACATGGTAAAAGCTCTCCAAGTCACCTAATCTTTAGAACTTTGAAGCACTTCGGATCATACCCCGAAACTCTAGATTTTGTTTTGCCCTAAGCACACCCATGTCACCACTAAGAGATGGTTCACACTCCTCAAAGTTTTAATCACTTTTTGCTTCTTCTTTTATCCTACAATTCATGATAGTGTTTGTTAGTCTTGAGCATTCCTTACTTGCATGGGTGCTTGGTTTTGCTTGAGGACAAGCAAAAAGGTAAGTGTGGGGGTGTGATGAGTGTCCAAATGAGCATGTTTTAGGGGTGTATTTCATATGTTTAATCAACACTTTTCATGCTCATTTCTCCACTCTAGCTTGTTTTCCTCTAGTCTTGTGTTTCATTGGTGTTTTACACATTTATTGTTTAAACAGGAGGAGTAACATAGCTAGGAGTAAAGTAGACGAAGAGAGGAACGCGTGGGCGCAAACGGATCCAAAATCGGAGTTAAAACGAAGAAGATACAGTGTTTTGAAGTTAGCCTGACTCCGACCGACCTTAGGACCGACCTTGCAAGGTCGGTCGGGTTGAAATTTTGCCCAGATTCGCGTTTTTGCAAGCTACTGGAATCGACCGACCCTAGGACCGAACTTGCAAGTTCGGTCGGTCGTAAAATTTGCCCAGAAATCAGATTTTAAAAGGGGAAAAAGAGGAAAGAGGGGGATTCCACACAGAAAGAGAAACGACGGAAAAACAAGAGAAAAGAGGGAAGAAGAAGAAGAAGAAAGGGAAGGAAGAAGAAGAAGAGAAGAAGGAGGAGAAGGCTCACCTCCATTGAAGCTCTTCCTCAATCTCCCATGGCTATTTCTTCTCCCTTCTCTCTCTTTTGTGCTTTAATGGTTGTGTAGTTTCCTTGTAGCTTGGGATGGGGATTTTGCCCCAAAATCCCTAAAACCTCCATTGTTGAATCTTGAACTTATTTTTATGCTTTATTTTAGTCTTTGAGCTTAATGAAGATGATTATTGAGTGTTTATGACTTCTAAACTTGTTGCTCATGATTTGGGGATTTGTTAAGGGTTTTGCTCAATTTGTCTTCTATGTGTTAAATTGGTTGGTTTGGCCTACCGATTAGTTTATCATTATTGTGGGATTCTATCAAAATGTTATTCAGAGATAGAAACCTAAACTGTTAGAGACTAAAACGTGTGTACTCTGATTTCGATGATTTTGAGATTAGACTACATTGCAACTTTAGTGGAACTTGAGCTTAGTGCTATCGATTGACCCGGGGCTTAGCTGAATGAGAAGTCTCGATTAAATTGGTTAGGATTAGTAGGCCTAGATTAGGTTGCTAATTAATTAAGCGTTCCCGTGGTTTAGCTATGAGTTCGAGGTTCGAAAATCGGTAGTAAGGGGAGGACGGGTGCAAATATCCATCCCGGGCTACACCTATCCTAGATAGTTAGTTTAGTGTTTATTGCTTTTCTTTATTTCTCCAATTACAACCCAAAAACCCAAAACCCATAATTTACATTTATGCACTTTTGTATATATCCTCTTGCACATTTACTAAGCTTATAATTAGCTAGATAGTTACGAAGTCCCTGTGGATACGACCTTGTTGTACTACAATGATTGGGTTCACTACCCATAGTTAGCAAGATAGTTTCACCACTATTTTGCTCAACAAGTTTTTGGCGCCGTTGCCGGGGAGTGACCTTTTCGGCGAATTGCGTGCTTAAATGTTAGATCTCTCTGCTTATCTTGCGATTGTCCAAAATAAAAAACTTAGACCCTTGTGTTGTGAGTTGTTCTCATTAAGAACAAATACTGTTATGAATTGTGGGATAAATGCTTAAATTTTTCATTTTGATTGCTTTTGAGGAGCATTTTACATGCGGTGTGGCCAAGTGATCTTGTATGGTTGGATTTTTATTGCTTTGGGGTTCCTTCTGTCTTCTTTCTTAGGGATTGCTAAGGGGTGCTTCTTTGTGAAAATCCTTCAAGGGACTTGTGAGACGCCATTGTTAACCAACAATGAGAGCTGAGTGTTCTTAAATGCAAAGGCTTGATGCCAAAATTTTATCTTCTCATCTCTTATGCAAAAGTGAAACAATGCATAATCTATTTTTCCTTTTGTTTTCTTCTCAATGCTCATTCTTGAGAGAAGTTGGACATGGTAAAAGCTCTCCAAGTCACCTAATCTTTAGAACTTGAAGCACTTCGGATCATACCCCGAAACTCTAGATTTTGTTTTGCCCTAAGCACACCCATGTCACCACTAAGAGATGGTTCACACTCCTCAAAGTTTTAATCACTTTTTGCTTCTTCTTTTATCCTACAATTCATGATAGTGTTTGTTAGTCTTGAGCATTCCTTACTTGCATGGGTGCTTGGTTTTGCTTGAGGACAAGCAAAAAGGTAAGTGTGGGGGTGTGATGAGTGTCCAAATGAGCATGTTTTAGGGGTGTATTTCATATGTTTAATCAACACTTTTCATGCTCATTTCTCCACTCTAGCTTGTTTTCCTCTAGTCTTGTGTTTCATTGGTGTTTTACACATTTATTGTTTAAACAGGAGGAGTAACATAGCTAGGAGTAAAGTAGACGAAGAGAGGAACGCGTGGGCGCAAACGGATCCAAAATCGGAGTTAAAACGAAGAAGATACAGTGTTTTGAAGTTAGCCTGACTCCGACCGACCTTAGGACCGACCTTGCAAGGTCGGTCGGGTTGAAATTTTGCCCAGATTCGCGTTTTTGCAAGCTACTGGAATCGACCGACCCTAGGACCGAACTTGCAAGTTCGGTCGGTCGTAAAATTTGCCCAGAAATCAGATTTTAAAAGGGAAAATAAGAGGAAAAGGGGGATTCCACAGAATAGAGAAACGACGGAAAAACAAGAGAAAAGAGGAAGAAGAAGAAGAAGAAAGGGAAGGAAGAAGAAGAAGAGAAGAAGGAGGAGAAGGCTCACCTCCATTGAAGCTCTTCCTCAATCTCCCATGGCTATTTCTTCTCCCTTCTCTCTCTTTTGTGCTTTAATGGTTGTGTAGTTTCCTTGTAGCTTGGGATGGGGATTTTGCCCCAAAATCCCTAAAACCTCCATTGTTGAATCTTGAACTTTTTTTATGCTTTATTTTAGTCTTTGAGCTTAATGAAGATGATTATTGAGTGTTTATGACTTCTAAACTTGTTGCTCATTTGGGGATTTGTTAAGGGTTTTGCTCAATTTGTCTTCTATGTGTTAAATTGGTTGGTTTGGCCTACCGATTAGTTTATCATTATTGTGGGATTCTATCAAAATGTTATTCAGAGATAGAAACCTAAACTGTTAGAGACTAAAACGGTGTACTCTGATTTCGATGATTTTGAGATTAGACTACATTGCAACTTTAGTGGAACTTGAGCTTAGTGCTATCGATTGACCCGGGGCTTAGCTGAATGAGAAGTCTCGATTAAATTGGTTAGGATTAGTAGGCCTAGATTAGGTTGCTAATTAATTAAGCGTTCCCGTGGTTTAGCTATGAGTTCGAGGTTCAAAAATCGGTAGTAAGGGGAGGACGGGTGCAAATATCCATCCCGGGCTACACCTATCCTAGATAGTTAGTTTAGTGTTTATTGCTTTTCTTTATTTCTCCAATTACAACCCAAAAACCCAAAACCCATAATTTACATTTATGCACTTTTGTATATATCCTCTTGCACATTTACTAAGCTTATAATTAGCTAGATAGTTACGAAGTCCCTGTGGATACGACCTTGTTGTACTACAATGATTGGGTTCACTACCCATAGTTAGCAAGATAGTTTCACCACTATTTTGCTCAACAAGTTTTTGGCGCCGTTGCCGGGGAGTGACCTTTTCGGCGAATTGCGTGCTTAAATGTTAGATCTCTCTGCTTATCTTGCGATTGTCCAAAATAAAAAACTTAGACCCTTGTGTTGTGAGTTGTTCTCATTAAGAACAAATACTGTTATGAATTGTGGGATAAATGCTTAAATTTTTCATTTTGATTGCTTTGAGGAGCATTTTACATGCGGTGTGGCCAAGTGATCTTGTATGGTTGGATTTTTATTGCTTTGGGGTTCCTTCTGTCTTCTTTCTTAGGGATTGCTAAGGGGTGCTTCTTTGTGAAAATCCTTCAAGGGACTTGTGAGACGCCATTGTTAACCAACAATGAGAGCTGAGTGTTCTTAAATGCAAAGGCTTGATGCCAAAATTTTATCTTCTCATCTCTTATGCAAAAGTGAAACAAATGCATAAATCTATTTTTCCTTTTGTTTTCTTCTCAATGCTCATTCTTGAGAGAAGTTGGACATGGTAAAAGCTCTCCAAGTCACCTAATCTTTAGAACGTTTGAAGCACTTAGGATCATACCCCAAAACTCTAGATTTTGTTTTGCCCTAAGCACACCCATGTCACCACTAAAGATGGTTCACACTCCTCAAAGTTTAATCACTTTTTGCTTCTTCTTTTATCCTACAATTCATGATAGTGTTTGTTAGTCTTGAGCATTCCTTACTTGCATGGGTGCTTGGTTTTGCTTGAGGACAAGCAAAAAGGTAAGTGTGGGGGTGTGATGAGTGTCCAAATGAGCATGTTTTAGGGGTGTATTCATATGTTTAATCAACACTTTTCATGCTCATTTCTCCACTCTAGCTTGTTTTCCTCTAGTCTTGTGTTTCATTGGTGTTTTACACATTTATTGTTTAAACAGGAGGAGTAACATAGCTAGGAGTAAAGTAGACGAAGAGAGGAACGCGTGGGCGCAAACGGATCCAAAATCGGAGTTAAAACGAAGAAGATACAGTGTTTTGAAGTTAGCCTGACTCCGACCGACCTTAGACCGACCTTGCAAGGTCGGTCGGGTTGAAATTTTGCCCAGATTCGCGTTTTTGCAAGCTACTGGAATCGACCGACCCTAGGACCGAACTTGCAAGTTCGGTCGGTCGTAAAATTTGCCCAGAAATCAGATTTTAAAAGGGGAAAAGAAGAGGAAAGAGGGGGATTCCACACAGAACAGAGAAACGACGGAAAAACAAGAGAAAAGAGGGAAGAAGAAGAAGAAAGGGAAGGAAGAAGAAGAAGAGAAGAAGGAGGAGAAGGCTCACCTCCATTGAAGCTCTTCCTCAATCTCCCATGGCTATTTCTTCTCCCTTCTCTCTCTTTGTGCTTTAATGGTTGTGTAGTTTCCTTGTAGCTTGGGATGGGGATTTTGCCCCAAAATCCCTAAAACCTCCATTGTTGAATCTTGAACTTATTTTTATGCTTTATTTTAGTCTTTGAGCTTAATGAAGATGATTATTGAGTGTTTATGACTTCTAAACTTGTTGCTCATGATTTGGGGATTTGTTAAGGGTTTTGCTCAATTTGTCTTCTATGTGTTAAATTGGTTGGTTTGGCCTACCGATTAGTTTATCATTATTGGGATTCTATCAAAATGTTATTCAGAGATAGAAACCTAAACTGTTAGAGACTAAAACGGTGTACTCTGATTTCGATGATTTTGAGATTAGACTACATTGCAACTTTAGTGGAACTTGAGCTTAGTGCTATCGATTGACCCGGGGCTTAGCTGAATGAGAAGTCTCGATTAAATTGGTTAGGATTAGTAGGCCTAGATTAGGTTGCTAATTAATTAAGCGTTCCCGTGGTTTAGCTATGAGTTCGAGGTTCGAAAATCGGTAGTAAGGGGAGGACGGGTGCAAATATCCATCCCGGGCTACACCTATCCTAGATAGTTAGTTTAGTGTTTATTGCTTTTCTTATTTCTCCAATTACAACCCAAAAACCCAAAACCCATAATTTACATTTATGCACTTTTGTATATATCCTCTTGCACATTTACTAAGCTTATAATTAGCTAGATAGTTACGAAGTCCCTGTGGATACGACCTTGTTGTACTACAATGATTGGGTTCACTACCCATAGTTAGCAAGATAGTTTCACCACTATTTTGCTCAACAAGTTTTTGGCGCCGTTGCCGGGGAGTGACCTTTTCGGCGAATTGCGTGCTTAAATGTTAGATCTCTCTGCTTATCTTGCGATTGTCCAAAATAAAAAACTTAGACCCTTGTGTTGTGAGTTGTTCTCATTAAGAACAAATACTGTTATGAATTGTGGGATAAATGCTTAAATTTTTCATTTTGATTGCTTTTGAGGAGCATTTTACATGCGGTGTGGCCAAGTGATCTTGTATGGTTGGATTTTTATTGCTTTGGGGTTCCTTCTGTCTTCTTTCTTAGGGATTGCTAAGGGGTGCTTCTTTGTGAAAATCCTTCAAGGGACTTGTGAGACGCCATTGTTAACCAACAATGAGAGCTGAGTGTTCTTAAATGCAAAGGCTTGATGCCAAAATTTTATCTTCTCATCTCTTATGCAAAAGTGAAACAAATGCATAAATCTATTTTTCCTTTTGTTTTCTCTCAATGCTCATTCTTGAGAGAAGTTGGACATGGTAAAAGCTCTCCAAGTCACCTAATCTTTAGAACTTTGAAGCACTTCGGATCATACCCCGAAACTCTAGATTTTGTTTTGCCCTAAGCACACCCATGTCACCACTAAGAGATGGTTCACACTCCTCAAAGTTTTAATCACTTTTTGCTTCTTCTTTTATCCTACAATTCATGATAGTGTTTGTTAGTCTTGAGCATTCCTTACTTGCATGGGTGCTTGGTTTTGCTTGAGGACAAGCAAAAAGGTAAGTGTGGGGGTGTGATGAGTGTCCAAATGAGCATGTTTTAGGGGTGTATTTCATATGTTTAATCAACACTTTTCATGCTCATTTCTCCACTCTAGCTTGTTTTCCTCTAGTCTTGTGTTTCATTGGTGTTTTACACATTATTGTTTAAACAGGAGGAGTAACATAGCTAGGAGTAAAGTAGACGAAGAGAGGAACGCGTGGGCGCAAACGGATCCAAAATCGGAGTTAAAACGAAGAAGATACAGTGTTTTGAAGTTAGCCTGACTCCGACCGACCTTAGGACCGACCTTGCAAGGTCGGTCGGGTTGAAATTTTGCCCAGATTCGCGTTTTTGCAAGCTACTGGAATCGACCGACCCTAGGACCGAACTTGCAAGTTCGGTCGGTCGTAAAATTTGCCCAGAAATCAGATTTTAAAAGGGGAAAAAGGAAAGAGGGGGATTCCACACAGAAGAGAAACGACGGAAAAACAAGAGAAAAGAGGGAAGAAGAAGAAGAAAGGGAAGGAAGAAGAAGAAGAGAAGAAGGAGGAGAAGGCTCACCTCCATTGAAGCTCTTCCTCAATCTCCCATGGCTATTTCTTCTCCCTTCTCTCTCTTTTGCTTTAATGGTTGTGTAGTTTCCTTGTAGCTTGGGATGGGGATTTTGCCCCAAAATCCCTAAAACCTCCATTGTTGAATCTTGAACTTATTTTTATGCTTTATTTTAGTCTTTGAGCTTAATGAAGATGATTGAGTGTTTATGACTTCTAAACTTGTTGCTCATGATTTGGGGATTTGTTAAGGGTTTTGCTCAATTTGTCTTCTATGTGTTAAATTGGTTGGTTTGGCCTACCGATTAGTTTATCATTATTGTGGGATTCTATCAAAATGTTATTCAGAGATAGAAACCTAAACTGTTAGAGACTAAAACGGTGTACTCTGATTTCGATGATTTTGAGATTAGACTACATTGCAACTTTAGTGGAACTTGAGCTTAGTGCTATCGATTGACCCGGGGCTTAGCTGAATGAGAAGTCTCGATTAAATTGGTTAGGATTAGTAGGCCTAGATTAGGTTGCTAATTAATTAAGCGTTCCCGTGGTTTAGCTATGAGTTCGAGGTTCGAAAATCGGTAGTAAGGGGAGGACGGGTGCAAATATCCATCCCGGGCTACACCTATCCTAGATAGTTAGTTTAGTGTTTATTGCTTTTCTTTATTTCTCCAATTACAACCCAAAAACCCAAAACCCATAATTTACATTTATGCACTTTTGTATATATCCTCTTGCACATTTACTAAGCTTATAATTAGCTAGATAGTTACGAAGTCCCTGTGGATACGACCTTGTTGTACTACAATGATTGGGTTCACTACCCATAGTTAGCAAGATAGTTTCACCACTATTTTGCTCAACAAGTTTTTGGCGCCGTTGCCGGGGAGTGACCTTTTCGGCGAATTGCGTGCTTAAATGTTAGATCTCTCTGCTTATCTTGCGATTGTCCAAAATAAAAAACTTAGACCCTTGTGTTGTGAGTTGTTCTCATTAAGAACAAATACTGTTATGAATTGTGGGATAAATGCTTAAATTTTTCATTTTGATTGCTTTTGAGGAGCATTTTACATGCGGTGTGGCCAAGTGATCTTGTATGGTTGGATTTTTATTGCTTTGGGGTTCCTTCTGTCTTCTTTCTTAGGGATTGCTAAGGGGTGCTTCTTTGTGAAAATCCTTCAAGGGACTTGTGAGACGCCATTGTTAACCAACAATGAGAGCTGAGTGTTCTTAAATGCAAAGGCTTGATGCCAAAATTTTATCTTCTCATCTCTTATGCAAAAGTGAAACAAATGCATAAATCTATTTTTCCTTTTGTTTTCTTCTCAATGCTCATTCTTGAGAGAAGTTGGACATGGTAAAAGCTCTCCAAGTCACCTAATCTTTAGAACTTGAAGCACTTCGGATCATACCCCAAACTCTAGATTTTGTTTTGCCCTAAGCACACCCATGTCACCACTAAGAGATGGTTCACACTCCTCAAAGTTTTAATCACTTTTTGCTTCTTCTTTATCCTACAATTCATGATAGTGTTTGTTAGTCTTGAGCATTCCTTACTTGCATGGGTGCTTGGTTTTGCTTGAGGACAAGCAAAAAGGTAAGTGTGGGGGGTGATGAGTGTCCAAATGAGCATGTTTTAGGGGTGTATTTCATATGTTTAATCAACACTTTTCATGCTCATTTCTCCACTCTAGCTTGTTTTCCTCTAGTCTTGTGTTTCATTGGTGTTTTACACATTTATTGTTTAAACAGGAGGAGTAACATAGCTAGGAGTAAAGTAGACGAAGAGAGGAACGCGTGGGCGCAAACGGATCCAAAATCGGAGTTAAAACGAAGAAGATACAGTGTTTTGAAGTTAGCCTGACTCCGACCGACCTTAGGACCGACCTTGCAAGGTCGGTCGGGTTGAAATTTTGCCCAGATTCGCGTTTTTGCAAGCTACTGGAATCGACCGACCCTAGGACCGAACTTGCAAGTTCGGTCGGTCGTAAAATTTGCCCAGAAATCAGATTTTAAAAGGGAAAATTAAGAGGAAAGAGGGGGATTCCACACAGAATAGAGAAACGACGGAAAAACAAGAGAAAAGAGGGAAGAAGAAGAAGAAGAAAGGGAAGGAAGAAGAAGAAGAGAAGAAGGAGGAGAAGGCTCACCTCCATTGAAGCTCTTCCTCAATCTCCCATGGCTATTTCTTCTCCCTTCTCTCTCTTTTGTGCTTTAATGGTTGTGTAGTTTCCTTGTAGCTTGGGATGGGGATTTTGCCCCAAAATCCCTAAAACCTCCATTGTTGAATCTTGAACTTATTTTTATGCTTTATTTTAGTCTTTGAGCTTAATGAAGATGATTATTGAGTGTTTGACTTCTAAACTTGTTGCTCATGATTTGGGGATTTGTTAAGGGTTTTGCTCAATTTGTCTTCTATGTGTTAAATTGGTTGGTTTGGCCTACCGATTAGTTTATCATTATTGTGGGATTCTATCAAAATGTTATTCAGAGATAGAAACCTAAACTGTTAGAGACTAAAACGGTGTACTCTGATTTCGATGATTTTGAGATTAGACTACATTGCAACTTTAGTGGAACTTGAGCTTAGTGCTATCGATTGACCCGGGGCTTAGCTGAATGAGAAGTCTCGATTAAATTGGTTAGGATTAGTAGGCCTAGATTAGGTTGCTAATTAATTAAGCGTTCCCGTGGTTTAGCTATGAGTTCGAGGTTCGAAAATCGGTAGTAAGGGGAGGACGGGTGCAAATATCCATCCCGGGCTACACCTATCCTAGATAGTTAGTTTAGTGTTTATTGCTTTTCTTTATTTCTCCAATTACAACCCAAAAACCCAAAACCCATAATTTACATTTATGCACTTTTGTATATATCCTCTTGCACATTTACTAAGCTTATAATTAGCTAGATAGTTACGAAGTCCCTGTGGATACGACCTTGTTGTACTACAATGATTGGGTTCACTACCCATAGTTAGCAAGATAGTTTCACCACTATTTTGCTCAACAAGTTTTTGGCGCCGTTGCCGGGGAGTGACCTTTTCGGCGAATTGCGTGCTTAAATGTTAGATCTCTCTGCTTATCTTGCGATTGTCCAAAATAAAAAACTTAGACCCTTGTGTTGTGAGTTGTTCTCATTAAGAACAAATACTGTTATGAATTGTGGGATAAATGCTTAAATTTTTCATTTTGATTGCTTTTGAGGAGCATTTTACATGCGGTGTGGCCAAGTGATCTTGTATGGTTGGATTTTTATTGCTTTGGGGTTCCTTCTGTCTTCTTTCTTAGGGATTGCTAAGGGGTGCTTCTTTGTGAAAATCCTTCAAGGGACTTGTGAGACGCCATTGTTAACCAACAATGAGAGCTGAGTGTTCTTAAATGCAAAGGCTTGATGCCAAAATTTTATCTTCTCATCTCTTATGCAAAAGTGAAACAAATGCATAAATCTATTTTTCCTTTTGTTTTCTTCTCAATGCTCATTCTTGAGAGAAGTTGGACATGGTAAAAGCTCTCCAAGTCACCTAATCTTTAGAACGTTGAAGCACTTCGGATCATACCCCAAAACTCTAGATTTTGTTTTGCCCTAAGCACACCCATGTCACCACTAAGAGATGGTTCACACTCCTCAAAGTTTTAATCACTTTTTGCTTCTTCTTTTATCCTACAATTCATGATAGTGTTTGTTAGTCTTGAGCATTCCTTACTTGCATGGGTGCTTGGTTTTGCTTGAGGACAAGCAAAAAAGGTAAGTGTGGGGGTGTGATGAGTGTCCAAATGAGCATGTTTTAGGGGTGTATTTCATATGTTTAATCAACACTTTTCATGCTCATTTCTCCACTCTAGCTTGTTTTCCTCTAGTCTTGTGTTTCATTGGTGTTTTACACATTTATTGTTTAAACAGGAGGAGTAACATAGCTAGGAGTAAAGTAGACGAAGAGAGGAACGCGTGGGCGCAAACGGATCCAAAATCGGAGTTAAAACGAAGAAGATACAGTGTTTTGAAGTTAGCCTGACTCCGACCGACCTTAGGACCGACCTTGCAAGGTCGGTCGGGTTGAAATTTTGCCCAGATTCGCGTTTTTGCAAGCTACTGGAATCGACCGACCCTAGGACCGAACTTGCAAGTTCGGTCGGTCGTAAAATTTGCCCAGAAATCAGATTTTAAAAGGGAAAATTAAGAGGAAAGAGGGGGATTCCACACAGAATAGAGAAACGACGGAAAAACAAGAGAAAAGAGGGAAGAAGAGAAGAAGAAGAAGGAAGAAGAAGAAGAAGAGAGGAGGAGAAGGCTCACCTCCATTGAAGCTCTTCCTCAATCTCCCATGGCTATTTCTTCTCCCTTCTCTCTCTTTTGTGCTTTAATGGTTGTGTAGTTTCCTTGTAGCTTGGGATGGGGATTTTGCCCCAAAATCCCTAAAACCTCCATTGTTGAATCTTGAACTTATTTTTATGCTTTATTTTAGTCTTTGAGCTTAATGAAGATGATTATTGAGTGTTTATGACTTCTAAACTTGTTGCTCATGATTTGGGGATTTGTTAAGGGTTTTGCTCAATTTGTCTTCTATGTGTTAAATTGGTTGGTTTGGCCTACCGATTAGTTTATCATTATTGTGGGATTCTATCAAAATGTTATTCAGAGATAGAAACCTAAACTGTTAGAGACTAAAACGGTGTACTCTGATTTCGATGATTTTGAGATTAGACTACATTGCAACTTTAGTGGAACTTGAGCTTAGTGCTATCGATTGACCCGGGGCTTAGCTGAATGAGAAGTCTCGATTAAATTGGTTAGGATTAGTAGGCCTAGATTAGGTTGCTAATTAATTAAGCGTTCCCGTGGTTTAGCTATGAGTTCGAGGTTCGAAAATCGGTAGTAAGGGGAGGACGGGTGCAAATATCCATCCCGGGCTACACCTATCCTAGATAGTTAGTTTAGTGTTTATTGCTTTTCTTTATTTCTCCAATTACAACCCAAAAACCCAAAACCCATAATTTACATTTATGCACACTTTGTATATATCCTCTTGCACATTTACTAAGCTTATAATTAGCTAGATAGTTACGAAGTCCCTGTGGATACGACCTTGTTGTACTACAATGATTGGGTTCACTACCCATAGTTAGCAAGATAGTTTCACCACTATTTGCTCAACAAGTTTTTGGCGCCGTTGCCGGGGAGTGACCTTTTCGGCGAATTGCGTGCTTAAATGTTAGATCTCTCTGCTTATCTTGCGATTGTCCAAAATAAAAAACTTAGACCCTTGTGTTGTGAGTTGTTCCTAAGAACAAATACTGTTATGAATTGTGGGATAAATGCTTAAATTTTCATTTTGATTGCTTTTGAGGAGCATTTTACATGCGGTGTGGCCAAGTGATCTTGTATGGTTGGATTTTTATTGCTTTGGGGTTCCTTCTGTCTTCTTTCTTAGGGATTGCTAAGGGGTGCTTCTTTGTGAAAATCCTTCAAGGGACTTGTGAGACGCCATTGTTAACCAACAATGAGAGCTGAGTGTCTTAAATGCAAAGGCTTGATGCCAAAATTTATCTTCTCATCTCTTATGCAAAAGTGAAACAAATGCATAAATCTATTTTTCCTTTTGTTTTCTTCTCAATGCTCATTCTTGAGAGAAGTTGGACATGGTAAAAGCTCTCCAAGTCACCTAATCTTTAGAACGTTGAAGCACTTCGGATCATACCCCAAAACTCTAGATTTTGTTTTGCCCTAAGCACACCCATGTCACCACTAAGAGATGGTTCACACTCCTCAAAGTTTTAATCACTTTTGCTTCTTCTTTTATCCTACAATTCATGATAGTGTTTGTTAGTCTTGAGCATTCCTTACTTGCATGGGTGCTTGGTTTTGCTTGAGGACAAGCAAAAAAGGTAAGTGTGGGGGTGTGATGAGTGTCCAAATGAGCATGTTTTAGGGGTGTATTTCATATATTAATCAACACTTTCATGCTCATTTCTCCACTCTAGCTTGTTTTCCTCTAGTCTTGTGTTTCATTGGTGTTTACACATTTATTGTTTTAAACAGGAGGAGTAACATAGCTAGGAGTAAAGTAGACGAAGAGAGGAACGCGTGGGCGCAAACGGATCCAAAATCGGAGTTAAAACGAAGAAGAAATACAGTGTTTGAAGTTAGCCTGACTCCGACCGACCTTAGGACCGACCTTGCAAGGTCGGTCGGGTTGAAATTTTGCCCAGATTCGCGTTTTTGCAAGCTACTGGAATCGACCGACCCTAGGACCGAACTTGCAAGTTCGGTCGGTCGTAAAATTTGCCCAGAAATCAGATTTTAAAAGGGGAAAATAAGAGGAAAGAGGGGGATTCCACACAGAACAGAGACGATGGAAAAACAAGAGAAAAGAGGAAGAAGAAGAAGAAAGAAGAAAGGGAAGGAAGAAGAAGAAGAAGAAGAGAAGAAGGAGGAGAAGGCTCACCTCCATTGAAGCTCTTCCTCAATCTCCCATGGCTATTTCTTCTCCCTTCTCTCTCTTTGTGCTTTAATGGTTGTGTAGTTTCCTTGTAGCTTGGGATGGGGATTTTGCCCCAAAAATCCCTAAAATTGCCATTTTTCTTGAACTTATTTTTATGCTTTATTTAGTCTTTGAGCTTAATGAAGATGATTATTGAGTGTTTATGACTTCTAAACTTGTTGCTCATGATTTGGGGATTTGTTAAGGGTTTTGCTCAATTTGTCTTCTATGTGTTAAATTGGTTGGTTGGCCTACCGATTAGTTTATCATTATTGTGGGATTCTATCAAAATGTTATTCAGAGATAGAAACCTAAACTGTTAGAGACTAAAACGGTGTGCTCTGATTTCGATGATTTTGAGATTAGACTACATTGCAACTTTAGTGGAACTTGAGCTTAGTGCTATCGATTGACCCGGGGCTTAGCTGAATGAGAAGTCTCGATTAAATTGGTTAGGATTAGTAGGCCTAGATTAGGTTGCTAATTAATTAAGCGTTCCCATGGTTTAGCTATGAGTTCGAGGTTCGAAAATCGGTAGTAAGGGGAGGACGGGTGCAAATATCCATCCCGGGCTACACCTATCCTAGATAGTTAGTTTAGTGGTTATTGCTTTTCTTTATTTCTCCAATTACAACCCAAAAACCCAAAACCCATAATTTACATTTATGCACTTTTGTATATATCCTCTTGCACAATTACTAAGCTTATAATTAGCTAGATAGTTACGAAGTCCCTGTGGATACGACCTTGTTGTACTACAATGATTGGGTTCACTGCCCATAGTTAGCAAGATATTTCAACATTATTTTGCACAACAACGAAATCCTATATAATTATTCCTAGAGTTCCTAACATCATTAATAATCATTCTAAAGGGAACCCACGAGCTAGTTTCTCAAGATTCAACAAATCCTTGGGGAAATTCCTTAACGCTCCTTTTTGCCCCGGGAGTGTCCCGATAGCCCGGGAATTTGTTATGAGTTGATGTAACCTCATATAACTCAATGTAACACCTTAATAATCATTATTTACTATAATAAATGTTATAAACACTTGGAACTCATAAAGACAACTTATTTCCAAAATATCCTTAGAGCACAAAACGCACCTTTGGGTGTCACTAAAACGCGTTTTACGCAATTACCTTGTAGTTTTTGACATGCCACGAATTGGGAATCTTAAATGGGGATGAATTTACCCTCTAAATCAATTAAAGGCAGTGTCAAACAAGGAGCTCTATAGGGGCCGATTTTCTACCTAAAAACTAGTATAAAATTTGCATTTATTAAAACTTGTAAAAGGCATAGAACATGGTGACTCACCTTCCATGTGCTATAATACTTAATGGCAAAAGAATGTAGGTCTCATTTGACCTCCATGCTGTCGAAATTCTGCAAGGAAACAAGGCCATGTTAGCTAGACAAGAATAAAAATGATTAAAGCAAAAAGTAGATCTAGAATCTACTTTTTGATTCTTAATGTCAAGTGACAACTCCATGCTTGTCTAAGCCATGTTAGTGCCGATTGAAGAGGCCTAAAGACAGCTCCAATTCGTGGGTAACCAAGGGGGAAAGAAGACAACATTCAACAATTGAAAAATCAAAGAATAAAAACCTTACCTAACTTACCTTGTCATTTAGCTTCCATTATTTTCTTCCACCTTGCCTTGTCTCATCACATGGCCGAAAATGAGCATAGAACATGGGCATTTATTGAGCCAATAACCTATGGAATAAACTAATGGAAAGACTAGTCAATTGACATTAAAATTAACAAAAGAAAAATCCTTCCAACTTGCCTAAGTCTTACGGTTGCAATTCCAATTCTTTCACACATTGCAACCGGTTGGTAAGGCTCCTCTCTTCTTCTTCTATCTTCTTCCTTTGAAGCTCTTAAGCCCATTAATGGAGTTTTAACTTCTATCTTCATCTTTAAGGTAATTTCCTAGCATTCTTGGCAAACCTTGAAGCAAAACTCTTCCTAGCATAACTACAAGGGTTCAGCATCAATTAATACTCCAAGGAGGTTGTCTAAATCAACATTAATCCAAGGAGCATCTCAAGGTTACCTTAAGGTATTTTTCATGCTTGAAAATCCTTAAAGCACATTTTATGTGTAACCAAATTCTACTTCTTCTAAGGCTCTTTTCTTCTTCATTTTCATGAAGGAAAGTTTGTTCTTCATCCATCTTAAGCGTACGGAATCCTAAGGAGAAAAGCTTAAGGAAATCCTTGAAAAACTACTTACAAATCTACTTAAGATCTTTGTTAAAGATCTAACTCCTAAACTCCTCCACCTCTTGCATAAAAACGAAGTGGAGCATCAAATTCCTTTGGAGAAAGCTTGGAGATTCAAGAAGAGTTCAAGCACTTAACCATCCCTTATTAAGAAGTAAGTTTACTAAGCCAATCTTTATGTTTTAAGCTTGGTTAAGCTTCTAAAAATTATACAAAAATTATGTACACCTTCCAAGCAGTCTAAAACCGAAACTACATGGTAACATGTACCAAAAATATAATCTATAACATATATGGAAAATATTTACCTTAAGACACATTTTTGTGTCACAAAATTTATCAATGTTAAATACAAATTCAAGCCGATTTGTCAAGGGCAAATATGCTCTATTTTGAGCTAAAAATCACTCTAAGACATTACAATAATTTTTACATGAGTTATATGACTCATATGTATTTATGTATAATATTATGACTTATAAATCAACTTTTGTATACTATAAGGTATCTTAAAAATTATGGCCGAATACTTTTGGTGAAGAATAGGTTTTAATGAGCTACTTATGTATATAAACTTATATTATAAAGTTTGGAGAGTTAAAAATATTTTATTGGTGCTTAAATGGCTAATTAATTAATTTATGTGGCTTAAATGTAAATTTTACAAAGTTTGGTGTATATACCATAAAAGCCGAGAGTAAAAGGCTTCCTTGGGATAATTATGATATAATATAAGGTTAGGAATTAGGTTTATGAATTTTAGATAATTTAAACAAGTGTTAAAATAACAATTTATAAAGTTTTGGGCTTTTTGTAATTTATAAAACTTATTATGAAAAGTTGGAGTTTACTAAGGGGCGAATCCATAATTAAGAGAAATATAAAGTACACTTCCGAAATTTAGAGGAATTAAATATTTAAACTATAGTTTATAAATTATTAAGTAACTATTATAAAGTTTTGGGGCTAATTTGTAATTTTTGGAAAGAATGGTGTAAAGCCGAGATTCATATAAGTTTATGGGTATATTAATGTATTAAGTATGAAATTGGACCTTGGTCAAAAATGTTGACCGAAAACTTTGGGTTAAGATGATTTATGACATGAAATATTAAGTTTATAAAAGTTTTGGGGTGATTATGTAATTTATAAGAGTTTAACTATAAAACGGATCTTATATGGGGCGAAAGCATAATTTATAGAAATATAAATGTCCACTTGGTAATTAAGGGAATTAAATATTAAAACTCTAGTTTATAAGTTAATATGTAACTTATATAAAGTTTTTGAGGTAAAGATGTAATTATAGAAAACTACATGGCATAGCCGAAAATAAATGTGGCTAATAGGTGATATTTAAAAGTTATGGTGTTCAAATAATAATTACCAAATTTATAGTGGTAGTTAGTGAATTAATTAATTAAGGAAATGAAACCATGTATTATAATGTACTTTGGAGTATAAAGTAAAGTTTATGAAATAAATGAGGTTATAATATAATAACCGAAAAGTATGATGTATTTATGGGATTAAAAAAATATTTGTAGGTCCTATATGGATATTTAAGAAGTTTAGAAAAGAAAATTATGATTCAAGGATTTACGAAATTAAAACTATATGATATACAAGTACAAGTAATTTACTTATAAAAGAAATAATATTAGTTTGTAATTAATAAAAGGTATGGGAAAAATATACCCATGTGTGACATGTAAATATAATTTGAGGATTTATTAAGTGGTTATGTCATTTAGACAATTATATATATGTATCATAAATAATACATGTGTATGAAATATATATATTTTAGATTTTTAAGTAAATCAAAAGGAAATGAATATAAGTAATCTAATGTGGAAACACAAAATAATATTTGAAGCTATAGTATATTTTAAAATAAAGTTAAGAGGAGGATTAACTAACATGTGACCAATAAATGTTATTGATAAAATTATAAATTACTATGTCATATGGACAATGGTAAAACATGTAACATAAATGGTACATGAATATATAGTTATATACATTAAAGGATTTAAAGATAAGTCAAAAGAAATAGCAAATAAGTTATACATCCAATCGTGAGGTAATTAAAAGAAATTACACACAATATAGGTCTTATAATTAGGACTACATGCGTGGAAATATATAAATACCTTAAATAATAAGGATAAGAGGTTAAAGAAACTACCTAAGTATAAAGAAATAAACCTCTCATGAATAACGAATATGAAATCGTTTCATGAATCAATAAAATTATTATACGAGAGTTACATAAATTAACACTCTCAGATTAATCCTATTCTAGGACATTGTTTGACCAGATGTTGACCGGGAACTAAACAAGTACAGTCTACGGTGAACGGTATGGAATTCTTGCAGTCTGCTTTCTACCGGATTACACCGGCTTGTGTGATATCTGTTGTTTAATAACGACCAAGATAGTTGTATGAAAAATGTTGCATTACTCTTGTGCATTGTTGTGTTATTCTATGGGCGTGATGTTGCTAACAGTAACGGTATGTTCCATGCATACAACACTACACTACCAGTGGATTAAATACCTGCGTTTTATTATATCGAGGGCTTGTACTCAAGTCTCTCACTAACTTCACTTTATAAAAAACGTTGTTGTCCTAAATGTGACAACTGACAATACAATTGTGTTCTTGATTAACGTCCTTGAGTGACATTTAACAATTCTATACTACGAGAACGAGGAGCCCAGTTGGATCTGGCCATGCATGCTACAGGAGCTGTACCTGTCACAGGTCGTCTCCTATTCAATTACGTCGTGACGGGAGTTTTGGGTGCATTATGTCACTCACGGCTGCGTACCGGAACAATTCAAGTTGGGAGGAAGACTTCATTCCTCTCGAGGGTTCGATTCCCACCTCTTCTAAGTACAGGAGTTAACTACGTTAGCTTCGAGGACTAATTACCCACCTACTGTACGAGAGTCCCATCTCGTCTACTTGTACGAGGTCCCATCTCGTCTAAGGGTTTATCATACCCGACCATTTTACTCCATGAAGGAGTTTAACGAGGACGGTCACTATACCTCCACTGCTGTGAGGTACTCTTATATACATGTTAGTCCCAGTGTGAGGATCTGACTACTAGTGAATAATTACAGGACATCTAACTTGACCTTCTGCAGTCTTGTTCTGTGTGATTTGTTATCCTTGTATGGATGCTTGTTATGATTATGTTATGATGCTTATTTAAAGCTTTACAAAAACGACTTGCATGTATTCGACAAAATAGTTGGTGTGGCCCAGTAGCTTGTGGGCTGCACGTTTTTCATACCGGCAATTATTTTGCTGAGCATTTCATGGCTAAACAATTCCAGGTACCTGAAGAATGAAGAGATGCCCGACGAGTGTAGGCGGGGTAGAATTAAGACAGGGATTATTATTACCGGCAATCAATCTACAGTACTGTATTTTTACTATTGACTTTTGTTGTTTTAAGAGGTTTGTATTCAGCACTCAGACCGCATAATTTGTAAGTTGTATGAAGTTAGCCTTGTTAGTCACATGGGTGACTAGCGGCGTTGTAGCACCACCCGTTGTTATGTATATATTTTCCGCTGCATTTCTAGTTATCTTTGGGAGCTATCATCGTACAGGTTGTGGAGTTTCGGGTTGGGGTTGTTACAATTAATAATGAAGAACTACCATCAAGGGAAGATTGGGACACTTCAATCTTTGTTTGAAAAGAAAAGAAAATCTTAAGAAGCTTCTTCATCTGCTACTATAGTGTCAAATCGAGAGGAAACAAATGAAATTCAAGAAATGCATAATGAGCCTCTTTCTGAAAGGCAAGCAAGTGAAGATAAAATGAAGTTGAATGATGATTCAGTTGCACATGCTAAGTCATTACAAGGTGATGAAATCATGTATGATGTTAGTTTGATT
This sequence comes from Limonium bicolor, assembly GCA_023374045.1. NCBI lineage: Eukaryota > Viridiplantae > Streptophyta > Magnoliopsida > Caryophyllales > Plumbaginaceae > Limonium > Limonium bicolor. The sequence goes on from CM041777.1 coordinate 293,673,104, forward strand.
CCACATAATCCGGGACTAAGAAGAGAAATCACGACATACCACGTGAATGAGCAAAATGCCGTAAGACAATCATACATACTTAGAGGTCCATGCCAACCAAGATTAATCAACTTCTCAATTGCGCAAGTTAAATGCTATGTGGTATGTTAAATATTTTTGGCTTGAGTACAGTGTTGAAAAGGATGCCGCATTTTGCTTTGTTTGTTTTCTACTCAAGAATGATGTTGCGGCTAGTGTTGGTACTGGAGAGGATTTGTTTGGTGGAGAAGGATTCATAAATTGAAAAAAAGTTGAGAAGTTGGTGAAGCATGTGGGTGGCATTAGAAGTCCCCACAACCTTGCTTTTGAGCAGTATGAATATCTTAAGAACCCTAATAAATCAATCATACAAGCACTTGAGAAGCAGTCTGATAAGACTAAGACAAAATATAAAGTTTGATTGACAGCTTTGTTGAAATGTTTACGGTACCTTTTACGGCAAGGACTAGCATCCCGTGGTCATGATGAAGTGAAGATTCACATAACAGAGGTAACTTTCTTGAACTTCGAAAATGGATTGCAGATATAGATGCTAGTGTTGGGCAAGTAGTCTTGAAAAATGCTCCGAAAAACCATCAATTGTTTCACCTTCAATTCAAAAAGATATTATCAATGCATGTGCTAAGGAAACTACTAAAGTTATCATGGAAGATCTTGGTGATGAATGTTTTGGGATATTAGATGATGAATCTAGTGATGTATCTCATAATGAACAAATGGCTCTTTGCCTACGCTATGTGGATAATAAGGGTAAGGTAGTGGAGCGTTTTCTTGGAATTGTGCATGTTAGGGACACCACCGCCTTATCACTTAAAGTTGCAGTGTGTTCTTTTCTTATGAAGCATTCTTTGAGTCTATCTAAAGTTTGTGGTCAAGGTTATGATGGAGCTAGCAATATGAGTGGTGAATTCAATGAACTTAAAGCTTTAATTTTGAAAGAAAGTCCATGTGCTTATTACATCCATTGCTTTGATCATCAACTTCAGTTAACACTAGTTGTTGTTGCCAAGAAGAATATTGAATGTTTATCTTTTTTTATTCAATGGATCTTTTGCTGAATGTGGTTGGAGCTTCTTGTAAAAGAAAAGAAATGCTCAGAGAAAGGTATACTCAAAGAGTTTTCAGGGCTATAGAAGAGGGAACTCTTGAAACAGGGAAATGTTTGAATCAAGAGCCTAGGTTGAGTAAACGTGGGGATACTCGTTGGGGATCTCATCACAAATCAATTTTAAGTGTTGTTTCTCTCTATCTAGATATAATTGATGTTCTTTGCAAAATGGGAAGTGTTACATCAGAAGATCAAGCAAAAGCTCAAGATTGATTGTTTAAAGTTGAATCTTTTAACTTTGTCTTCATGGCTCACTTGATGCTAGCCATATTTGGGTACATACGTGAACTGAGTCTTGCTTTACAAAGAAGGGATTTAGATATTGTAAATGCAATGTCACTTGTCAAAAGAACCAAGCTTCAAATTCAGAATATGAGAAATGACGGGTGGGAAAAACATTTCTCCAAGGTTCTTGACTTTTGCTCTGAATATAAGATCGAAGTTTCTAGATATGAATGCTACATACATTCCCCAAGGAAGATCTAAGCGATTTGCTCAACAATGCACATATCTACATCACTATCCGATTGAGGTATTTCTTGTAGTCATTGATCTTCTGTGTCAAGAATTTAACAATCGGTTTGATGAGACAAACACAGAGTTGCTTACTTGCATGCCTTGCTTGATCCCAGTCAATTCATTCTCCTCACTTGACAAGCAAAAGGTGCTACAGTTGTCAAAATTATATGAGAATGACTTTACAAGCATTGAATTGCTCAACTTTGAGTATCAGCTTGATAACTTCATTGTTGATATGCGAGAAGATATTAGGTTTTCAAACATAAAAGATCTTGGTCAGCTTTCAATGAAGTTGGTGGAGACTTCTAAGCACCTTATATATTCATAAGTATATAAGCTATTAAAGTTAGTGTTGGTTCTTCCTATAGCGACGACAAGTGTTGAAAGAGGATTTTCTGCAATGACGTTTGTGAAAAGTAAGCTACGTAACAACATTGGTGATCACTTTTTGAATGTTTGTTTAGTCACGTTCATTAAAAAAGATATATCTTTGCAAGTTTCTGACGATGTTATCATTGATCATTTTTGAAACAGGAAAACTCGAAGGGGACAATTGTAGTTTTTTTGTATATTTGCACTTAAATACATGGGAAATTTCACCAAATACCACTGAGTTTTTGCTTAAATCATGATATACCACCGTGTTTCTAAAATTACACAGGATAACACCGAGTTTTTACTTATTTCACCAGATAACACTCTATCACATATTTCGTTAACTTTTCCGTTAATATCCCTAGAAAAAAAGACTAAACTATCCTATTATTAGTTAATTAAGGTGGTATATTATTTATCAATATGACAGTTCATTGTGAGGCAATTAATAACATGAGTATTTTGTCATTTTCCAGGAAAAATAACAAAGAAGTTAACACAATATGGGACAGAGTGTTATCTGGTGAAATAAGTAAAAACTCAATGTTATCCTGTGTAATTTTAAAAACACAGTGGTATATCATGAATTAAACAAAAACTCAATGGTATTTTGTGAAATTTCCCTAAATACATTAATATGTATTAAACTTTATCTTTCATATATTGAAACTATATTTGTTGTTTTGCCCCCCCCCCCCCCCCACACACGTTGAGATCCTGGATCCTGGATTTAAAAAGGAATGAGGTTTACACATGTTTCTTCCAAGATCGGTTGAGAGGCGATGAAGAGAGTGAGTAAATATGATCATTCTCATCGTGTGTGATTGTTTGCTTGGAAGTTACTGCATGACATTGTTCAATGCAGGGAGCTAATTTCACATCATTTATGGGGCGAGGATTTTGGGGTTAATGAGGTGGGGGTTTGAGTGGGTGGTAGTGCAGCGCATGGAAGGTGGTTCTAGTGTGATTTTATTTTATTTTTATTTTATTTATTTTTTTTTGGGGGGGGGGGTGTGGTTGGAGCTGCTCCCCCTTAGAGTTGTCTAATGTAAGACTGACTACTTTTAGCTTTTATGAGAAATAGGTTAGATTTTTGTGTAACCCTGTTTGTTTGTGGCATTTATATGACATTTTGGGTTAGCATTTTTGTTTATCATAAATGTCACACTTTGACATATTTCTCGTTGTCTGTTTTGATATAACATATTTGCTATATGGCAAACTTATGCCACATTTATATTACTCCTCTTCTCGCACATAACACATATCTCCTTGTTCGCTAGTTAGGGTTATATTTACCGTGAGTGAAGAGAATGAAATAGGCAGAGTATGTATGTTAGACAATCGTGAATTTCTTTTCTAAAATTTTGAATTCCTTAATTGCCCTTATTTTGTGCTCTCATACTTTACTTACGTATTTTTTTATTATATTTTATAATAGATAATAGGTGAATGGGTGGGAGAGCAACGCAAATCAAAAAGAAAGGGAAAACCACCAACTGAAGGGTAAAAGATGGAAACATATTAATATTCATTACAGTTGACTTTTGATCAAATAGTAGTTCATGTTCTATTAATTTCTGTTGTACTAAGGTTATCAAGATTTGTATATACAGACCTTTGATGGTAACAAATTACTTATCTTATAATATTTGTTAGTGGTTACTTTATTGATTTTTTAACAAAATATTATTTTAAATTGTAAATTAATATTTATAATTGTAGTACAGATATCGGTAAACACACTACATGTAACTAATTTAACTAATTTATGCTGTAAAAATGTCACACTGTCATGCAACATTACAAAACGATCATCAAATTATGCTACAAATGTGACATCACAAACCAAATATGATGCAAAACAACTCAAAAAAGTCACACCAAAGAGACCCTAACAGATTGAATGTAATACTAGACCTGACAATTTTGATGCAACCCGAACCCAACCCATACTTTTGCGGGTTAGGGTCTTGATTATTGACCCATCTATTTTTTGGGTTGGGTTAGAGTAATAAGCTAATTTTGTGGGTTGGGTTAGGGTAGAGATCTAAACCCATAACCCAATCTGAAACCCGGAAATATATTTATTAATAATAGAAATAAAATATTAATTCACATATATATTATTTTCAGCCCAAACTATACCTTAGCCTTAAGCCCAAGTACAGTTGGACTATCCTGCCTTTAATAATATCACACAATTCTAAATAGACGCCCCAACCAGCTACATATCAAACAAAGGGCCCAACCAGGCCTTACCAAAATATTGAAAACCTTAATGCTCTTGTCTTGTAGACTCACACCTATCTTTCTTCTCTACGCCGTTGTTCATGTCTATGTCGCTCTTCGTCTCTGCCCAAGGTTTGTTTTTCTTATTCTCACTACCATTACGTTCTTGAGAACATAGGTATGTTTAGATTATCTAGAAAGGTGAACAAAGGTAGGTGATATATATTTTTTGTAAGTAAGATCTTGATTATAGACCTCTTAGTGAATTCTGAAGCCAACAATACGGATAACGTGCTGCATAAAAGTTACTCAACTGTTGGTAACGATTAAGTGATTGTGATTGTACTTTTCTCAGGCATGAGCACTCAGTCTAAACAGGTGTAATTATTTGAAAACTATCAGTCATAGTTTGAGGCTTTGAGCTCTCAGTTTATAAATTATTTCTAACTTTAGAAGATTTGTCTTTAGTATATCTCTAATGCATAATGAAGATTTCATTTTTGTTCTCGTTTTTATTAAGGGCACTGGGATCATGTGCATATCTAGATATTATTCCTCCCAACAGTGATAGACTTTAGGCTCAGTTTGATAAAAATAAACTTTTGGGAAAAGTACGTGTTATTATATTCATGGGAAATTGGTGCAGTACTTTAGATTCTTCGCATAACATGGAATTCGTTTAAAGTTGGGTCAATCAAGCAAGATTACTTTTCTTTCCTTGCTTCATCCTAATTAGTGTGCCAACTAGCATTGAATGTTTTTGAATTTTTTTATTAATTACTACTCATAATCCATCTAAATTATTGTATGCTTGAAAAATAGGTTGGGTGGGTTAGGTTAGAGTTGAAGGATTTTAAACGGGTTGGGTTAGGGTCATGATTTTCTGACCCTTTCATTTTTTGGTTGGGTTAGGTTGATGATATTTTAAATGGGTTGGGTTAGGGTTGGTATCAACCCGACCCATCAACCCAAATTGTCTGGTTAATACCCATACATTAGCTTTTATTTCAGGGAGGAAGTGGAAAGGAGAAAGGGAATACAAGTTGAATTTGTGGAGTGATATATGAAAATATTTTGATTAGAAAAAAAAAAGAAAAAAGAAAGATGATTCCGTCTATTTTCTGTCATCCTTGCGAGTAAACGGCTGGCTGTGGCAGCACATCTACCCCACACCCACTGGCTTACTCACCATCAGTCAGGTAAAACTAGTCAAGGTAGAAACTAAAGGAGCTGCGAAGCCTGAAAAGAAACAATTAGAAAAAACAAAACAGCGAAGGATAAGTATGGTTGGAGACGGCGGAGGAATCGGCCGGAAATGGGCGGCAACGACGACAAGCACATGGATTCAATCAGCGGCAGGAGGATCTTACGCCTTTAGCATATACTCGTCGGTCCTAAAGTCGTCTCAATCCTACTCCCAATCAACTCTCGACACCGTCTCCGTGTTTAAAGACATCGGCGCAAACGCCGGTGTGATCTCAGGCCTCCTTTATTCAGCTTCCTCCTCGAAAGAAATTGACCCCACCACCACTCATCCTTTCCATTCAGCGGGGCGGCTTCGACAATTATGGTTGCGGTGGAGAGGTCCGTGGGTTGTTCACATCGCCGGCGCTGTTCAGTGCTTCCTTGGTTACCTGCTGATGTGGCTTTCCGTCGTCGGAGTGATTAATCATCCACCTGTTGCCGCTATGTGTCTGTTCATGTTCTTGGCCGCTCACGCTCAGACTTTCTTCAACACTGCCAATGTCGTCACCGGTGTACAAAATTTCCCAGATTACAGCGGGACAATCGTTGGGATAATGAAGGTACGTATACAATTTTGATGATGATTAGTACTATTATGTTTCTGTTTCTCTACTAAAATTGAACTTCAACTATCTAATTTGATTAATTTGACCTTGTAACAACTCAAAACTTATATTAGGGGTATTTAGGATTGAGCGGAGCAATCCTGATTCAAGTGTACGACACTTTCTTCGAGGGTAACGCAAGTATGTTCATCCTGATGCTTGCGCTCTTACCTACAACTGTAACCCTCCTCTTGATGTGCTGCGTCAGGGTCTATCCCACCGTAAGCTCTATTGACAAGAGCCGTTTGAACGCCTTCTATGCAGTTGCGCTTACCATCGCCGCTTACCTTACAATCACCATCATACTGCAAAATGTCCTCACTTTTCCATTCTGGGCTCACCTCGTCACCTTTCTGTTTTTGATGATGCTTCTTGTCTCCCCTATCACAATCGTCATCCAAGCAGCTCAGGCTGAGCCGCTACTTCTTGAAGAAGAATCGGAGGATACCGACCGGTCTCCATTAGTGGGGGTGGGGAATCTTCTGCTGTTGAGAGTAGTACTATGATCAGTAGGAACTTGAATGTGATTGAAGCAATGGGTACTCTGGAATTCTGGTTGTTGTTTGTGGCGATAGCTTGTGGTTTAGGGTCAGGGCTAGCAACGGTAAACAACTTGAGTCAGATTGGGAGCTCACTTGGTTATAGTACAGTAGAGATAAACACATTGGTGTCACTATACAGCATCTGGAACTGTTTGGGCCGGTTTGGAGCTGGCTATATATCAGATGTGTTCTTGCACAGCAGGGGTTGGCCTAGGCCGATATTCATGGCGATTACTCTGGCAATGATGTCCGTGGGGCACTTAATTCTGGCTTCTGGGTTCTCCGGTAATTTGTATATGGGACGGTTTTGGTGGGTGTGTGTTACGGGTCTCAATGGTCGTTGATGCCTACTATAACATCCGAGATATTCGGTGTGATGCATATGGGAACCATATTTAACACTATTGCCATCGCGAGCCCGGTTGGGTCATATATTTTGTCAGTTCGAGTGATTGGGTATATATATGATCTCGAGACAGGGGAAGGTGAATCGTGCTACGGTGTGCATTGCTTCATGGTGTCGTTCTTCATCCTGGCTTCTGTTTGTGTTTTGGGTTCTGGTCTGGCGTTGGTGCTGTTTGTTCGAACCAGAGAGTTTTATGCTTCTGTTGTGCTGAAGAGGTTGCAGCAGCATTCTCGGAGAACAAGAAAGTAATTAAGTTGTTGTGGTGCTGTTCATTATATAAGTGTTGTTGGGTGGGCGGATTGAGATTAAATTGCCGATGGAAACAATCTATCATTCCGGCGGTCCATGCCACCTAGAGTCAAATAATCAATCAGAATGGGTTTTGTTTCAACTGATCTCTACTGTGGTCTGAATTGAGATTGTTAGGGACAACAAGCTAGCCGTAAGGTATGATAGTCTCAATACGCATATACATACTTATATATATATGAAGACGGTGCCGATCCAAGTCATTTCAACTATGAAGTGAAAGAGCAACAATATGTCTGCCGGTTTGAAGAATTGCTAAGATGCGTTTGCCCCTCTTGATGGACCAATTAATAATATAGCCGATCGATGAAGACCCAATTAATGGTACGTGTTATAGCCGGTGATGTAATGGTATGGCCGATCGATGAAGACCCAATAAAACTTTAGAGTAAATTATTCAGAATCTCCTTGAGGATTTGGGATATTACAGTTAACCCCCTCATGTTTATCATAATATTGGTAACCACCTCAAGGTTAAGGTATCTTTGACTACGAGCCCCCAAAACTATAACTCTGTGATAAAAAAAGTTAACTATGTGTTGATCTATCAGTTAATCACATTAATAATGTCAGGCTGAACAACAAAACTACTTAATCAACATCATCTAACTCTCTCTCATCCACTTTAGATGCATTTTCAAGGAAGAGTTGACATTTTTAGGAAAATAACAATGCAGATTAAGTAGTGTTTTTCATCCAGTATGACCTTATTAATATGATTAAGCTGATAGGTTAACACGTAGTTAACTCCCTGATAACAGAGTATAGTTCGGGGGCTCAGAGTCAAAGATACCTTAACCTCAAGGTGGTTACCAGTAATTATGATAAACACAAGGGGTTAATTGTAATATTCTAAATCCTCAAGGGGATTCTGAGTAATTTACTCAAACCTTTAAGAACATGCATGGTACATGAACAGACATAACTTTTGCATTTGCCATAAGCAATTGGGTCGGTTCAAGCTAAACTTGGCCTCCTATAAATGAGTGGCATAAATTGAAATATCCCAAACCTAAGTATGCTAAGTAAACATCAAATTATGATGTAGTAAAGCTAAAATATGCCTTAGAAAGATTGGTAGACAATTTAAACCAAGAAAACACAAGAAAATGCCTTAAGGGCAATTATGGCAAAAATGTGCTCTAAACTTGGAGAGACTTGGGTGAGTACCCAAATATCATGATAAGACCTTAGTAATATTCTAATGGTCGTTTTAAACCAATTACCAAAGAAAACCAAGTTTGAAAACAAGTTAAAACACAAAATGTGCTTTAAGAAGTCTTAAAGCACATTTTTGAGAAATTGTCTTTGAATTGAGTTTTGAGTGGCTAAGTGCCCATCATTACTCTTTAATCAACATGTGTACTAATTAGTATCACATTAGGAAGCCTAAATCAAGGGGAAATCAAAAATTTCAGAAATATGGGCACTGATTTGTGAATAGTGCCAAATAGTGACTAGTTTAAGTTTTAATCAATATAAGTCAATTAGTTGGTCAACCAAGACCATAAATATCTTGGTTATAAAGAGGGGGCCGGTTTTCTAAGGATGAGTCACCCATAGACTTCATCAAATAAGGAAGAAAGAAGAGATAAGTAAAGGAGTTACTATTTGCTTTTATAAAGCAAATATCTTATATTAGCCTACCTTTCTTCTTCTCTCTCTTCATTTCTCTTCTTCCCACGGTTTCTTCTTCTCTTCTCTTGCTCCAAAACCGAGAGAGCTCCATCCATGGGTGCTCCACCTTCAATTGCTCACCAAGTGTTCATCTTGGCTCCAAATCAAAAACCAAGTATAGATTTCTCTTAGTTAGGCCAAGACCTATCTTCCTATATTCTCAAATCCTTCAAAGCTCAGTTTGGTGCCATGAGAAAACTCCATTGATGGAGGAAAATCAAGTTTGAAGAGCCCATTTGGTTCTCCATTCATTCAAGGTAAGGAAAATGTAAGAAAAGCCATGTTTCCACCACTCCTTCTACATGGCCGAAAATTTACTACTCATGGGGCTTTGTTTTTATGCCTTGTTCTAGCTTGTTTTATTCACCAAGGACTAGTGGAGGTCCTCTTTCATTCAATGCCAAGTCTACTTTGAGACTTCAAAGGTAATCATCCACTTTTATACCTTAGAACACATTTTTAACCTAGGTTTTCATTCCTTAAGGTTAGTGTATTGTTTAGCACTCATGGGAGTCATTGAATATTGATTAGAACATTGGCAAGGGAGATTTAAGTGGTGGCCGATATTCATTCAAGAAGAAGGTTTAAGGAGGAAGATAAGATAAGCTTGAGAAAACAAGGTAAATTACTTACCTAATGGTGGTTTAAGGTTTAAGGAATCATTTTAGAGGAGTGCCAATGTAGCCTAGGGCTTACATTAGGTAATGGGTTATGTAACCTAAGAAAAATAACTTAAACAAGCTTGTGAACTTGTGACTAAGGAGCCAATGGGAATGAGTTGATAGTATAAGTTTAAGATGAGTTTAAGAGCATTATAACTATATGAGATTGATGGGTGTATTTGCAGGTTGAAAGCTTTTATATGTGGGAACATTTAAGTTATTTAAGGGCCTAAGAGCCATGTCATTTAAGAGCCTTAGTGCTATGCAATTTAAGATTATTGCAATATATTGAGTTTGTTATGAATAAGATGGTTTGGGTGATGAGATATGATGAGAAAGAACTTGATGTGTGTGAAATGGTTGAATGAGGAAATAATGTGTTTGGGCATGATAAGACACTAGAGAAGCTATGGCGAAATTTGAGTAGAAAATAAGTGTTTAGGTGATGGTGGTGAATTAATATGACCTAGGATTTACTAGGAGTCATAAAAAGGACTTTGAGTGGAAATGAGTTAACTAAGGAGTTCTTGAGGTTTAGAATGACCTAGAATTGTCTAGGAGGAAATTAGAGGATTGGTGGGTGTATTGAACACCCAAAGTTAGGTTATGAGGAATGGTAGGACCTGTGCAAAAATCTGGAGGAAATGATGTATAATGCTTTGAGATGATTTAGGTATGAACTAGAGAGTAAAACAGTGAGAGTTTCGGGAAGTTTGTGTAAGAGGTGGTGATGTTAGTGGTGGACTAGTAAGGTTTAATTAAATGGTAATGTGTGGACTTGGGTGATGGAAGTGAAAATGGTAGGAGAATGTTGTAAGTCGTCAAGGAAATGACTAGAAACGTATGAGGTTGTATGATCATGAGAATGGTGAGTAAGTTGCATAAAAGAGGTGGAAATGTCTAAGGAGGGTGTTGCATGGTCAAGGTAAATGAAGAACAATGTCAAGGTGTTAAGGTAATGGGAAGGAATGTATAAGTAAGCTCAAGAGTTTAGGAGTGTTGAGTAACAAATGAAGAGAAGAAATTGGTGCATGGGAATGCAAGATAACCTTGGAAGGTTTAGAAAGGAAAGATGGATGAATTAAGATGGAAAAATGATGTTTGTGAGTGGTCAAACTGTTAAGGAGGGAGCACTAGGGTTGGTTGAAGTTTTGGTGAGGTTGCAAGTTGGGAATATAAGGAACTATATGATAAGTGTTAGGAGTTTTTGCAAGAATTTAGTAAATGTTTAAGAAGATCTTTGGAAGTTATTTTAATGAGTTTGGAGGATGATTTAAGGTGGGTTTAAGGGTCTAAATGATGTTAGAACACATTATGAGGCTTGGAAAAAATTTGGAATTGAAAGAACAACTTAAGAGTAAGGTCTGTAGTGGTCCGACCCAGGGTCCGACCCAGTTCTGGGTCGGACGGACCTCTGTTAAGCCACCGTAAGTGTTTCTAGAATGGTCCGACCCAGTTGGTTGGTCGGACGGTGGGTCGGACGGAGGAGTTTTAAAAGACGGGAGGATTTCTGGAATGGTCCGACCAGTTGGTTGGGTCGGACATGGGTCGGACAAGTGAAGTTTTTCAAACCCGAAAGTTTCTGGAAGGGTCCGACCCAGTTGGTGGGTCGGACGGTGGGTCGGACGACCCTTAGATTAAAAAAAAAACCCCTAAGAGTTTAGTGGTATTAATGGTACCCCATTAAGAGGGCAATGATGATTAGAGTTATAAAGACCTAAGGGATTAAGATAAGTATAAACTTAAAAGTTTAAGGTTAAGTTTGTAAGATTAGTTGTAAACTTAAGAGGTGTTAGGTGGGAATCATTAAGGGTTAAGTAAGTTAAGTAAGTTGAATTAAGTTAAGTGATTAACAACCTAAAACTGAATGAATGTTTTAGGACTTGGGAATTTGGACTCCGGAAGAGAGTAAGCAACCGAACGACCAACGGTGAACGGTACAGTTCTTCTTGTGACCTGCTTGCTAACGAGGTGTCCCTCGCTTGTGTGCTATTTGTTTTTGTGTGCTCACTAAACAAGATAAAGCATGCAACCGGAACATTATGTTTATTGTATTGTTGTGTGATGTTTGAAAACTAACACAACATACCGTGAGAACTTACTAACCAACGTTTAGTAAGGAATTGAGTGAGACTAAGGAACGCTCCCTAATATTAGTTTGTTATAATAAACGAAAGAGGTTAACCAACAAACATCGTCTTGAGACTTCTACTAACTGGAACTTAAGGGGAGTGAGGAACCGGGACTGACTCCGGTCATGCATGCTAAGGAAAAGGGAGTCGTATCTATATAGCAGATCCGACTTCCGATTAAGGACTTGTCCTCGGACTTGTTGCCTAGGGTCGGTTGCCGGCTCAGCTACGTTGGACATACAGTCCAAGGTAGGTGGCATTAAGATGGTGCGGTAGGATCACCTAAATCCTAAATTATAAGATAAGTTGTTTATTCAACCAATGGAGTTAATAGCTCATTGGCTAGGGTTGCTTTTGACCCGACAAAAATAAACATTGAGATAAGATACAATCATTTCTATTTAAAGAGTGGTTCGTATTCTAAGATTAAGATAAGGTTGAGATAAGTTGCAACCATTCCTTTTTAAAGGATGGTTTGTATTATAAGACTGAGATAAGGTACATCCATTCCTTTTTAAAGGGTGGTTGTTTTCTAAGATTAAGATAAGACTAAGATTGAAGTAAGATAAGGATGGACTAAGATTAAGAGGAAATGTAACTTAAGGAGTTAAATAATTGACTCTCTAATTAAGGGAACGCATCTAAGTCGTTCAATTGTTTAAACTTTGATTGTTCATATTTGGATTTTTGTTTACAGCATTTACTATTATGTTGTGCATCTAATCACCTCCATGCTATCGACAATTAGTCGTCGTAGCCACGTTAGCTTGGGGGCCATGAGAGGATCGTACCAGCATTCGTGCTGACCCCCTTTGGGGCTGTTTTTATACACACAGGTGAACGTCAGGAGGCGGCCGTCGCGAGAGTAAGAAGGGTACAAGCGTTACAGGTTAAGCGTGGCCTACGAGGTGTGCATGTACACTCGTGTGGCATTTGAGCTAGTAAGATGTATAGGATGTGAGGGTTTGTAAGAAGGATAAGTATTTGGTTAAGATTGTATGTACTAATGTTCGGTATATTCTGTAGTCAGACCGTGGCAAGGTCCTGGAATGTATTTAAATCCGCTGCGAGTTTATATATATGATGATAAGTTTGCGATAACCACGATTGGACCGAGTTGGGGTGTTACAAAAGTGGTATCAGAGCGTAGTTACACTCTGAAGACAAGAATTACCGAACTTAGGAGAATATTGAGGTTGAGATTGAGTTATGGGTTAAGGGTTGAGATAGAGGTGAGGTGCGTTAGTCAGGACTTCCCGGTGTTTACCGGATATCCATAGTACCTAGACCCGCCCTCCACATCCCTAACCCTAAATATGTGGAACAAACGCCAGAGAGAAGAAAGCCTTCTCTTACTCGGGAAACCCGATCTGGCAGTTAGCTAACAGTAAGCAATACGAGAAACGTCTTGTTGCACAACAGTTACGGAGAACTTGGAGGTTTTTAATGGAGCGCACCAGAGAAACAGACGCTACCTATGGAATTTATCAGTAAGGGAACGGTAATTACCGCAACATGGGTCGACATGCTACGCATTCGAAATAACCCGCAATGCCAATGATAAGGAAAGCACTACGGGTGCAATAGAAAGGAAAAGGGAAGCGACATGAGTACCGAACAGTGGTCCGAAGGAGCATAACAGTAGGATAATACAAAGCATGAGGATTAAGATTACTGGAAGTCCAGTTAGAAACGGGAACTCCAAACCCCATACAATGAGGAAGGTTACAAAACCCGGCCAACATAACGTGGACGACGGTAGAAACTCATACAATTGTATACCAAATAGGACTACGATGTAGTGCCTAAAGGAGAATCATTACTTAGTAACCACAACAAATGTGTGGAGACAGGAGCGAGGATTAAGACATAAGAAAATTAAGGGGTTCCCTCAGAAAGAGGAACGCCCTGATAAATGACAGTACTGTAAAACAACAAGGAAACTGCCGGATGGTCAGTTATCCAACATAAGATATTATCGAAGGAGTCCCGAGGACTACCAATTACATGGAAAGTAGAAGGAAGTATCACACCAATGTACCTTGTACCAATAGCCCATCCTGCATGGCGCACTTGCCATAGCAAGTGCTACCCGGTTAAGCTACACGGAAAGCCATCATGGCAAGATAGGAGAACGCTACAGTTGAACATATATTAATACCGGTTGTAAATCCATAAAACAGAAAAATAAGACCCTTGGAAAGGCCCGACGGCCTGACCATAATGAGATGAGGTGACACACCAGCCAGCCGGGAACAGAACTTGGACAAAATAGTAAACCATATAAATATTAGCAACGGATGTATAACCTACTACAACAACAACCGACAGTACGGTAAGAACACCAATCCCGAACTCCAAGGGAAAACCTAAGAGATCGCTCAATAATTCGAGCAAAAACACTACGTAAGTAATAACATACATGGAATGTATCAAGAGATACAATAAAGGCAGTCAACAGAACGACTTCCAACAGGGATGGGATAAAACCCAGTTTGATCACTAAGAATACCAGTAATGAGCATTCTTCAATGAAGATGTTGGTGAACCCCGGAAATAGGGACGAAAGGAATAAACTTAAGCAGTAATCTACTAAAGATTAAAGATATACAATCCCGACAGAGGGAAGCTCAGAAGATTACCCACACAGAGCGGGCATAGTTAAGCCAAATAACCGATGAATGACAGCTAATACTATCGTCCAACTCATTAACACCCAAGTATGATTGATCATCAACGGGTGGCGTAGTCAACGGAAGTTGAACGATGCGTTGAGATGGAAGCATAAGATGACAGGATGATATCCAACTTGGACACCGTAAGGCAAAAGCCTAATACCAACTTATCCTTATTTGCTAAAAGACATAAGTCTAATAAAACGACAGTATTGTCAAAGACACTAAGTAACCTCGGAACGCCTGAATAAAGTTCCATAACGGGAAGCAGGACGCAGCAACTCGCCATGAAACCCAATACTACATTTATTATGTAATCTAGTGGTGGATAGTGTTCAAGGAAACAAAAACCTTTAAGAATGACCTACAGATGAGTGAGAGTACAAGTAATGAACTGAAGCACTAAGCACTAAGAGCCTACGAGCCAAGGATGTTAACCACATCAGAACTCGAGGCGCAGTAAGTTGTAAAGAGCTGATTCAAGCCATGAAGGAACTACAATGTGTAGTGTGAATGATTACAAACCTATAACTTAGATTGGGAAAAATATTACCAAGAAAGGGTACCAATGAGAATATTGAGATAATGCTAAGGACAGGGGCGGAGAACGAACCATGCCTTTAGGGGGGATACCTCTCCTTGTTGTGAGACCATGAGTGGGAATGAACCCCTAAAAAAGGGCTTTCACTTATTAGAGATGCAATACGCTTTGTTAGAGAATGGAAACTGTAAACTTGAGATAACCTTAGAAAAATATCAGATACACTTGAGTAATAAGGAAGGTGCAGAGATAGACCCCATATCCAACACCCAGGATGTAAGAATTAGTAATTGTCAGAGATAGACATTGTGAGTGCACATTATGGCACGTCAAGTGACCAATGCTCAGAAGAGCTTGTGACTCAGCGGGTGACTTCTTCAGGAACGGTTAAATTACATGTAAACACATCATAAGAATGAAAGAATGCGGGAGAAATTAGCCTACTTATGAACTGGGATTGAAGCAGAACACCTTCGTATTAAGAGTCAACTATTTTACAGCACGGTATGACAACCGCCATACACCGGAATGAGAGAACTCCAGTGTGTTTACACCAAGAAGGGATTGAGTATAAGGTAAGACATTAGAATAAGTGAGTAAGGGGTTGCACCATCAAGGGCAACATGGTAAGGGCCAACTACCACGGTAGTAGTGGTCGTGAGTACAATAGTTATATAAGGGGGATTAAGTCGTGGTGCGCGGTAAAGCGACCGTTAGGTATGAGCCGTCAAATATTGACACAGAGGCAATGAGATTTATGAGTTAAGACCAATATAAGTGAGGAAATAAGATGGTAGACGAACTGAGCATTGATGCCAGTAGTCTGGACCTGGTTAGGTAAGATTTCACAGGAAGCACACTACCCATTCCTTGAGGAACTGGAAGTGCATTCCTAGTTGAACAAATATGAGAAAGAAGATAGGAGGCTCTATGGAAAGAGACCTAAGATACTAAGAAATGGAGTCAATACGGAATACAGAAAGGAGCTAGAGCATACCATACCCAAGACCAAAGAACGCAGTAAATGGATTTCCTTGATTAACTTCAAGAAGAACAATAAATGTTATTATGGAACGATGAAAGAGGAGATCGACAGCAGAATACTTCATAGTTAGTAATAGCTAAACGTGTGACGGACACTATGAGTTTACTAAAATGAGACGTGGGACGACTGCACCCCATAGGGGCTTGCAGGCCTGACATGCTCATTTATGAGTTAGTTGGGTAAGTAGTAATGTACCAGTAAGGTACCCCATGCATGTAGACGAGTGGTGTAAGGAACACGGGAAGTAGTCGACTCCGTACTACGGACAACGACACAAGATCAGACAAGAGCAGCCATTACCACAAACAGTCGACGAGAAGAATTCAGTTGAACCAACAACACAAAGCAATCAGAGAACAAATAATTAAGGACTACGAAGTGCGAAGAGCATGGATTGTTAAGTACAGACATTGGGCACGTCTTAAGATGTAAGAGATTAAACTGTAAAGTGCAATAAGCACTAAACAGTGGTTTCAGATTAAGAATCATCCTCAGACCAAAGGTCAGATGGAAAGAACGATTTAGACACTTGAGGAACCACTAAGAATACAAACATTAGATCTCCAGGGAGACTGGATACATGAGCTACAACTCATCAAGGCCGTGTATATATAAAGATAACACGTGACCAATGAGGGACCTTTAGTACTAAACCATAAGCACGCAGGAGGAAGATATACAATACTATAAAAAGGATAAGCGAGGCAGCAGTAAGCCTAAGACCATCAGAGTTGTGCAGCGGAAGCTAGCAGATCACTACCTTTGAGATTAGACCAAACTAAGTTAAGGAAATGGTATAAGTACCGTTAAGAATCCTCGATACAGAGACTAAGTTATTTCTGACCGAATTATAAGTTAGATAGATGACATGGAAGCTAGAATGCTTGGTGAGAATTAGACATCTTGAACTTATGTTCAAGGATGATATAATGTTGATTACGTGGGCGTAATCCATTTTAAGGGGGGTAGAGCGAAAAACCGCTTACGTATGTTTGTGTACTGAGTACATAAACTACCGTGTGCATAGCACAAAATAATTTGAGAATATGTTTTACATAAACATTTTGAGATAAATCATGGTTATTGCACACAGAAGATGTGAATACCATACATATTAAGTACCTATCTTGTTAACTCCGGTATGAGTACAAGTTAAGAGAATTAAGGAAGAGGATTAAGGAGACTTAAGGAATAAGGAATATATGAGGTATGAGTCGATATGAGACTATGTGTGAGATAAGAATAAGATAACACTATGAGATATTATTTGATATGAATATGAGGAAGAGAAGATAGTAATGCTAGGAGATATAAGATGGTGAGAATTGGTATGAGACGGTTATAGAACTTAGTAGGAATTTAAGTCTTGATGTAATTACTAAGAGATGAATCGGGAATGTAGATGGACTGAGTCCACACTTTGGAGATGTAATGATTACGACTAGAATCACTAAAAGATAGAAAATTGGAAATGACTGAATTATTTGATGTTTGAAAATGACGTGGGAGGTGGAACTTGATTTCTAAGGATCAAGGGAAACCGAACACAAATTGGGGTGGAAGGATAGTTCAACACTGATGCTGATCACATCAGGGTTGGATGATTCCTGAAACTCCCTACCAGTGGTCACAATTAAATCACCTTAAGAATAGAGGCATTAGGATAAAATGAAATTGGAGTTGATTGTATTTTCAATTAGAGGAATTATTCCTCACATGACCTCGTAAAAAGGATTACCTTTTACTGAGTCTTGCCCATGAAGTCGAGGACGCACGAGCCTTTGTCTTCGGACGGTGACATGGGGGAGAGCAGAGTGTTTTGTATTCGCCCATGGTGACGAGGACGAATGAGCCATTGTCTACGGACCGGTGACATGGGAGAATACGTTGGAAATTATGTGAATGTTTTAATCATCAAAAGGAACAAAGGGAATTTTGAGTGTTATACATGCGTAAGCATGTTGTGTGATATTTAAGTATAAGCATATGGTGGACCTAAGGATTCAATGAGTTTAAGTACACATAAGTATGATCTGTATGATCTATGGAATTAGGTAAGACATGTATTTTAATAAGATAAGATGCATGGGAACTTTGGGGACAAAGTTCTTTTAAGGGGGGTAGATTGAAATACCCCAACCTAAGTATGCTAAGTAAACATCGAATTATGATGTAGTAAGGCTAAAATATGCCTTAGAAAGATTGGTAGACAATTTAAACCAAGGAAAACACAAGAAAATGCCTTAAGGGCAATTAGGGCAAAAATGTGCTCTAAGCTTGGAGAGGACTTGGGTGAGTACCCAATATCATGATAAGACCTAGTAATATTCTAATGGTCGTTTTAAACCAATTACCAAAGAAAACCAAGCTTGAAAACAAGTTAAAACACAAAATGTGCTTTAAGAAGTCTTAAAGCACATTTTTGAGAAATGTCTTAGAATTGAGTTTTGAGTGGCTAAGTGCCCATCATTACTCTTTAATCAACATGTGTACTAATTAGTATCACATTAGGAAGCCTAAATCAAGGGGAAATAAAAATTTCAGAAATATGGGCACTGATTTGTGAATAGTGCCAAATAGTGACTAGTTTAAGTTTTAATCAATATAAGTCAATTAGTTGGTCAACCAAGACCATAAATATCTTGGTTATAAAGAGGGGGCCGGTTTTCTAAGGATGAGTCACCATAGACTTCATCAAATAAGGAGAGAAAAGAAGAGATAAGTAAAAGGAGTTACTATTTGCTTTTATAAAGCAAATATCTTATATTAGCCTACCTTTCTTCTCTCTCTCTTCATTTCTCTTCTTCCCACGGTTCTTCTTCTCTTCTCTTGCTCCAAAACCGAGAGAGCTCCATCCATGGGTGCTCCACCTTCAATTGCTCACCAAGTGTTCATCTTGGCTCCAAATCAAAAACCAAGTATAGATTTCTCTTAGTTAGGCCAAGACCTATCTTCCTATCTTCTCAAATCCTTCAAAGCTCAAGTTTGGGCCATGAGAAAACTCCATTGATGGAGGAAAATCAAGTTTGAAGAGCCCATTTGGTTCTCCATTCATTCAAGGTAAGGAAAATGTAAGAAAAGCCATGTTTCCACCACTCCTTCTACATGGCCGAAAATTTACTACTCATGGGGCTTTGTTTTTATGCCTTGTTCTAGCTTGTTTATTCACCAAGGACTAGTGGAGGTCCTCTTTCATTCAATGCCCAAGTCTACTTTGAGACTTCAAAGGTAATCATCCACTGTATACCTTAGAACACATTTTAACCTAGGTTTTCATTCCTTAAGGTTAGTGTATTGTTTAGCACTCATGGGAGTCATTGAATATTGATTAGAACATTGGCAAGGGAGATTTAAGTGGTGGCCGATATTCATTCAAGAAGAAGGTTTAAGGAGGAAGATAAGATAAGCTTGAGAAAACAAGGTAAATTACTTACCTAATGGTGGTTTAAGGTTTAAGGAATCAGTTTTAGAGGAGTGCCAATGTAGCCTAGGGCTTACATTAGGTAATGGGTTATGTAACCTAAGAAAAATAACTTAAACAAGCTTGTGAACTTGTGACTAAGGAGCCAATGGGAATGAGTTGATAGTATAAGTTTAAGATGAGTTTTAAGAGCATTATAACTATTATGAGATGATGGGTGTATTTGCAGGTTGAAAGTTTTATATGTGGGAACAATTTAAGTTATTTAAGGGCCTAAGGCCATGTCATTTAAGAGCCTTAGTGCATGCAATTTAAGATTATTGCAATATATTGAGTTTGTTATGAATAAGATGGTTTGGGTGATGAGATATGATGAGAAAGAACTTGATGTGTGTGAGATGGTTGAATGAGGAAAATAATGTGTTTGGGCATGATAAGATACCAGAGAAGCTATGGCGAAATTTGAGTAGAAAATAAGTGTTTAGGTGATGGTGGTGAATTAATATGACCTAGGATTTACTAGGAGTCATAAAAGGACTTTGAGTGGAAATGAGTTAACTAAGGAGTTCTTGAGGTTTAGAATGACCTAGAATTGTCTAGGAGGAAATTAGAGGATTGGTGGGTGTATTGAACACACCAAAGTTAGGTTATGAGGAATGGTAGGACCTGTGCAAAAATCTGGAGGAAATGATGTATAATGCTTGAGATGATTTAGGTATGAACTAGAGAGTAAAACAGTGAGAGTTTCGAGAAGTTAGTGTAAGAGTGGTGATGTTAGTGGTGGACTAGTAAGGTTTAGTTAAATGGTAATGGTTGGACTTGGGTGATGGAAGTGAAAATGGTAGGAGAATGTTGTAAGTCGTCAAGGGAAATGACTAGAAACGTATGAGGGTGTATGATCATGAGAATGGTGAGTAAGTTGCATAAAAGAGGTGGAAATGTCTAAGGAGGGTGTGCATGGTCCAGGTAAATGAAGAACAATGTCAAGGTGTTAAGGTAATGGGAAGGAATGTATAAGTAAGCTCAAGAGTTTAGGAGTGTTGAGTAAAAAATGAAGATAAGAGAAATGGTGCATGGGAATGCAAGATAACCTTGGAAGGTTTAGCAAAGGAAAGATGGATGAATTAAAGATGGAAAAATGATGTTTGTGAAGTGGTCAAACTGTTAGGAGGGAGCACTAGGGTTGGTTGAAGTTTTGGTGAGGTTGCAAGTTGGAATATAAGGAACTACTCCCTCCTGTTCATATTATTTGACGTTTTAGAGTTCTGCACAATTATTAAGAAAAAAATTTCTTACCTAAATTACCCTTATACGTGAGTCTTGCAATTAATCCAGCCACACTATCTTCATTTTTACCGCAGCCTACTACAGTACAAGCCATCTCACTAATTTCTCTTCTTTTTTTATTTAATCAGTCCCTCCTCTCACCCCCTCCCCCTCTCCTCTCGCATCCCCTCCGGTACTAAATTTACGATGAGAAAAGAAACCCCATCATTGCTATACTAATGGCCACCTACCAGTAGCCATCTCAATTTTTTTTATTTAACCCACGCCCCCTCCCATCTCTGATCCCATCTCTCTCATTAACGCATATTTCAAAAGCTGAAAAATGGATGGGAATAGTCATGCAAATAAAAGAAAAGGGGAGTGGTGTAGATAAAGGAGAAAGTACACCTCCACTTTTCAAGGCGAGGTAATAACGTACTCGACTTTTCAAGGGCAATGATGGAAAATACAATCAAAACGTCACTTATTAAGAATACTAAACAAATGGGTAAAACGTCAGTTAAAATGAATAGGTGGGAGTATATGATAAGTGTTAGGAGTTTTTGCAAGAATTTAGTAAATGTTTAAGAAGATCTTTGGAGGTTATTTTAATGAGTTTGGAGGATGATTTAAGGTGGTTTTAAGGGTCTAAATGATGTTAGAACACATTAGGAGGCTTGGAAAAAATTTGGAATTGAAAGAACAACTTAAGAGTAAGGTCTGTAGTGGTCCGACCCAGGGTCCGACCCAGTTGGGTCGGGTCGGACGGACCTCTGTTAAGCCACCGTAAGTGTTTCTGGAATGATCCGACCCAGTGGTTGGGTCTTGGACGGTGGGTCGGACGGAGGAGTTTTAAAAGACGGGAGGATTTCTTGAATGGTCCGACCCAGTTGGTTGGGTCGGACATGGTCAGACAAGTGAAGTTTTCAAACCCGAAGTTTCTGGAAGGGTCCGACCCAGTTGGTGGGTCGGACGGTGGGTCGGACGACCCTTAAGATTAAAAAAAAACCCTAAGAGAGTTTAGTGGTATTAATGGTACCCCATTAGAGGGCAATGATGATAGAGTTATAAAGACCTAAGGGATTAAGATAAGTATAAACTTAAAAGTTTAAGGTTAAGGTTTTGTAAGATTAAGTTGTAAAACTTAAGAGGTGTTAGGTGGGGATCATTAAGGGTTAAGTAAGTTAAGTAAGTTGAATTAAGTTAAGTGATTAAAACCTAAAACTGAATGAATGTTTTAGGACTGGGAATTTGGACTCTGGAAGAGAGTAAGCAACCGAACGACCAACGGTGAACGGTACAGTTCTTCTTGTGACCTGCTTGCTAACGAGGTGTCCCTCGGCTGTGTGCTATTTGTTTTTGTGTGCTCACTAAACAAGATAAAGCATGCAACCGGAACATTATGTTTATTGTATTGTTGTGTGATGTTTGAAAACTAACACAACATACCGTGAGAACTTACTAACCAACGTTTAGTAAGGAAATGAGTGAGACTAAGGAAAGCTCCCTAATATTAGTTTGTTATAAACCGAAAGAGGTTAACCAACAAACATCGTCTTGAGACTTCTACTACCGGAACTTAAGGGGGGAGTGAGGAACCCGGGACTGACTCCGGTCATGCATGCTAAGGAAAAGGGAGTCGGTATCTATAGCAGATCTGACTTCCGATTAAGGACTTGTCCGGACTTGTTGCCTAGGGTCGGTTGCCGGCTCAGCTACGTTGGACATACAGTCCAAGGTAGGTGGCATTAAGATGGTGCGGTAGGATCACCTAAATCCTAAATTATAAGATATGTTGTTTATTCAACCAATGGAGTTAATAGCTCATTGGCTAGGGTTGCTTTTGACCCGACAAAAAATAAACATTGAGATAAGATACAATCATTTCTATTTAAAGAGTGGTTCGTATTCTAAGATTAAGATAAGGTTGAGATAAGTTGCAACCATTCCTTTTAAAGGATGGTTTGTATTATAAGACTGAGATAAGGTACATCCATTCCTTTTTAAAGGGTGGTTGTTTTCTAAGATTAAGAAAAGACTAAGATTGAAGTAAGATAAGGATGGACTAAGATTAAGAGGAAATGTAACTTAAGGAGTTAAATAATTGACTCTCTAATTAAGGAACGCATCTAAGTCGTTCAATTGTTTGAACTTTGATTGTTCATATTTGGATTGTTGTTTACAGCATTTACTATTATGTTGTGCATCTAATCAAACCTCCATGCTATCGACAATTAGTCGTCGTAGCCACGTTAGCTGGGGGCCATGAGAGGATTGTACCAGCATTCATGCTGACCCCCTTTGGGGGCTGTTTTTACTACACAGGTGAACGTCAGGAGGCGGCCGTGCGAGGAGAGTAAGAGGGTACAAGCGTTACGGGTTAGCGTGACCTACGAGGTGTGCATGTACACTCGTGTGGCATTTGAGCTAGTAAGATGTATAGGATGTGAGGGGTTTGTAAGAAGGATAAGTATTTGGTTAAGATTGTATGTACTAATGTTCGGTATATTCTGTAGTCAGACCGTGGCAAGGTCCTGGAATGTATTTAAATCGCTGCAGAGTTTATATATATGATGATAAGTTTGCGATAACCACGATTGGACCAAGTTGGGGTGTACATAAATGTTCAATTAGTTGAAGATTATAAATACCATATTCTAATGTTAATATTTAATTTTATAAAAAAATATATCACATCTTAATATTTACGTATATACAGTAATATTTAAGTCATATATTTTTTACTATTAATTAATTATTGTTTCTTATGTTGTATAAAGTAATAAAGTTAACTAATTAATTATCATATTTAATTTTATAATTTTTACTTATATTTTATACACTATTAATTAATTAACTTTAGTTAAAAATATGATAGGTCTCTAAAAATAAAACATAGTAATACATGTTGAATTATGAATAATATTTATACAATAATAAAGTTTACTATTTAATTATATTTGTTTTATTAATTCTTACTTATATTTTTATATAAACTATTAACTAATTAATTAAACTATAATAAGATCTCTGAAAATTAAAACATATTAATATACATTACATGTTAAAACTATGATCAGACAGTGTATAAAGTTAACTAATTAATTCTCATATTTTTATTTCATAATTCTTACTTATATATTTAGGGAAAATTCACAAGATACCACTGTTTAAGTTTCTAATTCACAAAATACCACTGTTTTTTTCAGTTAATTCAGCTTTAAACATGCTTAACATTGTCCGAAATTGATGAAACTTTACATGAACGATGTTAAAGTGCTAATTTTGGTCCAATATCAAATTTGAAGTTTTTTAAGCTCATATGTGACATGTGGGACCCAATGAAAAAGTCACATGTTCATTGGGTCCCACATGTCACATATGAGCTTAAAAAACTTCAAATTTGATATTGGACCAAAATATAACACTTAGCATCGTCCATGTAAGTTCATCAATTTGGACACGTTTAAGCATGTTTTAAAGCTGAATTACGAAAAAAACAGTGGTATATGTGAATTAGAAACTTAAAAGTGGTATCTTGTGAATTTTCCCTATATTTTATATAAATTGTAAACTAATAACTTTATCGTACCGAGTTTATCAAACTTAAGTATGGGTGGACCTTTACTAAAATAAACCATTATCTTATAACATTTTGTTACAAGTTACTGTATTTATTTTTAACGAAATTGAATTTAAACTGTAATTTAATATTATCGGTAGTGGTACAGAACAGTAAACACACCATACATAAGTAATTAACTAACTTATGTACAAATATGTCACACTGTTAAACAATAATTTCAAACAGTTACAAAATATTCAGCATAAAAAACAAACACAAAATAACCAGAAAATATGCTCCAATATATCAGCGCAAAATAGCTAAAAATATACTGAAATATACTGCACAAACAGTTATACCGAAACACAGTCTTTATTGTTTGTCTTGATCTTGATTGACCGGCCTATTTACCTTTTAATTATGTTTTCCTCTTAATACGTATTAAATATTAATACCAATATTTATAAATTAATTTCACAGTACCGCCCAATTATTTAATCAATTTGTTTCTCGTATAGGATGATTTTTGTTGTGCTGTGAATTCTGAGTTTTTCCCCTGCTTGAAAGTGATTTCCTTCTAAAAATGTTAGTGTTGTATATGTTGACGATCCTGGGCATAAGGGTTCATATTAATTTCATACGCATAATCTCAAACAGGATTATGCGGTTTGGGTTATGTTTGATATTTAGGTAGGATTAGAGTTATTCCGGATATGTTTGACTTTGTGAAGTTTTGTGTTGGTTTGAGTGGGCTTTGTTATCTTTATGATGAACACTAGGTAGATTGTGCAGCGTGCCACGCGAAATATTGTGAGACTGTTTTATATGATAGTTTCTGATTGGACAGTCTTTGTTTATTAATTTATAATTGTTGTATTTTTAAAACATAAGTCTATAATTAAAATTTTGCATTAATGCTTATCCAAATTCAAGATCTTTGAAAAAGACCAATCAAATAAGTTTATAATTTTATATTAATTGTATGTATATATCGATGTATCAACAAAATTTATGATTCATCATATAAAGGTGAAAATACACCATACAATAATAATGAAACACTATAAATAATAAAGATTTTTGTTGGTTATGAATGTAACACCCCATCCACTAATCCTTCTGTTATCCTCTAATCGTTCCCATAATTACCTTACTCGCAATGAATACTTACTTACTCCCGGCGGGTGATACAATGTCGTTAGCCATCCGAGACTAATAAGGCTACTACTACTTACAGTAACGGTCTGACGATTAGAATAACCGATTACATACTACTTACTTACAATACCAAATACTTACTTACAAATGATTACCGAGTAACCGAAGTATATGAATTACATTCCAAGGCTACTTCCCAAAAATTAAGAGTTTGTACATTACTCATTTCTATCCAATCACAATTCATTATCCAAAAAGGTGTACCACATGGTACACCGGCTACTCAAGGCCTTAGCCGTGTACAACTCGGTACACCATTTCAATCCTGCTAACTACCCAAAAAGAATTCAACACGGTCCTTACTCGACCATCACGCCTCGCGGGTACCTGTAGAATAAAAACATTCCCCCTAGGAGGTCAGCTTACGCTGAATATGATAACCGCATACCCCGCGTACTAGCGAGGGTACGCCAATTATTTGGTCGAATACATGCGGTTCGTTTCATTCATACATACATACATACATGCTTCATACAATACAATTCAATACATTCCACACACAAGGCATACATACATTCAATACATGCAAGGAGACATTACAAGTCAACCGTTCTTACTTACCGAATACTCACCGCATTACGGAGATACAATTCTCCATTCCATACAGAAGTCATGTTAGCTTCATTACACACCCGGGTTAATCGGGTGTTCAATACTTCTTACTCAAGGTCAATGACTTACAATAGTCAAGACCGATACACATACAATACTTACTTCTTACTTACTTTACTCCAGTTAAGTCGGTATGACCTCCCGGCAGGGATTACTACATCCCACCACCGGGCTTTAGGGTGGCCCACTAATCCATGATGCTACCCATTCAAGGGGTTTGGTCCATGAAAAGATTACAGCCAGGATTCGGATCCAACCTCTTGTGTTTCCTTATCCTCACGCGTGGCCGAAACTATATCGGACTTCTACTCATTCCATTTACTCATTACTCAAGCTAGAGTTAGAATGTTAGGAATTAGTAGAAGTCAATACTCCTTTTCCATAGTCAATACAATACACAAATACTCATCATGTACACATACACTTCATTCTCATTCATTCATTTCATGAATTATACAAACTAATTGTTCAAGAAGATACAACAAGAACAAATAGTTCAAACACATTTATGTGCAATATAAGTCTGATTCGTGCATTTATCTTGTTGGTGATCACATAAGCACACAAATCGGGGTAACCAAGTTAGGATACAGGGCATGAAGAAATCATACCGTTCACCGTCGTATTCGCACTACCGGTTCCTTGGAGACCAACTATTTGATTCCTATACATACATGAAGTAGTATGATCAATGGTCTATTATTGATCTATCTTACTCCTTCATTGATGTTTTCAATGTATAATTACTACTCCTTTACATTCATACTTGATTATGAAACCATTCTCTTACTTATTACTTCTTAAACTTGTTCCTTTACTCATGCCTTTACTTTCTTACCTTTACTACTTCCCTTATAGTGTGCTACTACGTATATATGCTCATATGTATATAGACATATATAACATATACATATGATTGTTATAATCATGTAATATATATATATATATATATATTATATATATTGACTCGACCGAACTTGCAAGTCCGGTCGATCGGTCGATTCCAGTAGCTCACATTACGGGAAAATTCTGGTCCACCGAACTTGCATGTCCGGTCGCAAGTCCGGTCCATTCCAGAAGGTTCAAACGGGGAATGTTTCTGGTCCGACCGAACTGCATGTCCGGTCGCAAGTCCGGTCCATTCCAGAAGGTTTCTGACGGGAAAAATTTCTGGTCCGACCGAACTTTCATGTCCGGCCGCAAGTCCGGTCCATTCCAGAAGACTCCCGTCTTTGTGATTCTGGGCTCGACCGAACTTGCAAGTCCGGTCGCAAGTCCGGTCCGGCCCAGTACTTCAGTTTAAAAATCTGTTTTCTGTTGGTTTCTTTACCCATTGTTTTCCCACTCTTTACCAATACTTCCCTACATGTTTAACACTCATTTGGATGCTCTAAATCACCTTAATTCATCCTCCATACTTGCTACTCAATTCCTACATTCACTTACACATTTTTCCTTACTTCTTCTCAACACTTATACTAGTTTCCATTTCACTTATTGCTACAGATTTTGTTTTCCTTCTTATGCTACAGATTTTCATTCAAACTTCTATCCCCCATTACTCCCTCAACTAATGCTACTCCTATCATCCAAAATGCCTTACTTCACATCTAGCTTCATCCCATTAACACACTCATCTCCAAATCTGTTTCAACTACAAAACACTCCCATTACACTCCTCAAATACACCTAGTTATTTCCTAGGTCACTTCCTCTTCTTAAACAACCTAAGTCCTCTCCTTCCTAAGTAAAATTGGACATAGTCTCCCCTAAAATTCTTGCTTTTCTCACTGAAATACCCCGAACTTAAATATAGGGATTAAGATTATCCTAATACATATTTAGAGCCTAATAATGCTTAAGTAATATTGGTGAGGAAAAATAAATCCAAAAGAAATAAAGAAACGCTTAAAAAGTGAAAAACGCTAAATAAGCGTCAAATAACCATAGGAGGTATGAGACCTCGGTTAACGCATTATATGGATTCTAGGGGCTTGATAAGACCTAAATAATATATGGGAACAACTCCCGAAGAAAATGGATTCAAATAATGTATTAAAACGCTAATTGAGCTTTAGTGCACGTTTGTCGAGGAACCCGAAAAAACGTGATTTTAAGTGGTCAAACGAACCCGTAAAAATTATAAATCATTATATAACAATAATTAAGCATCAACGGAAGCTTAATAACCAATAAAAATAAAGAAACGAGAAAATTCCGGAAAACGGATCCGGTTAGTGAATAGTACCAAAACCGGGTAAAATAACGAGCGATTTCTGTAAAAAAGACAAAAACGCTCCAGCTAGTATAACAGTGAGGGGGGCCGTTTTTTAATAAGTTAAAAGCCCACACACATACTCACATATTAGCTAATTAAATAAGGGGACAAAAAGCAAAAAGTAAAAGGGTTACTTTATACCCTCTCTCTCCTACTCCCCCTCATTCTCTAATTCCCTCACGTACTGCACTCTCTCCTCCCTCTCTGATTTCTCTTCTTCCCTCTCGCGACAGCAATGGCGAATTTCCAACCCTCACTCAACCCTCATCTTCTCACCTCTTGTTAACTACTCAATCCTTCTCCAAATGCAACAAAAATTACACCGTTGGATTCCCCTTGCAAAGGAGATCATCTTCCTCCTTTCAAAAATCGAAAACACCCATTTTCATCTCCATGGGTATTCTCCATTTGAAGGTTTGAGACCACCATGGAAGCTCCTCCTTCTTGATGTTTTAAGGTAAAAATAATCATGAAAACTCAACCTTTTCTAGCCCTTGTTGGCAAAACGAAATTTAGGTTGAACCCTAGCCTTGTTCTTTGTATTCCAGCCGACTTTGGCTTCTTCCATGGGCTAGGAACTTCACTCTCTTGATAACCAAGGACCCCACTCATTGGTGGTAAGGTAATGTTCTTTCTAAACCCTAAAAATAACTAAATTCTAGGGTTAGTTGTGAATGAATGATAAGTTAGAATTGTGTGTTGGTATGGGCTGTAGCATTGGAGTGTGGAATCCATTTGGAACCGAGAACAAGAAGGAAAGGAAGGAAAAGAAAGAAGAAAGGAAGAGAAGGGGAAGAAAGAAAGAGGAACAAAAATCACAAGGTAAATACATTACCTTGAGTTAGTTTTGCATTGTGTAGTGTAACAGATTTTGGATATTGGAATGTGTAAAGTATATGGTAATGAGTAGTAGGTAAATTGTGGTATAATGAGGAAGAGAATGTGACATTTTTGGGAAGTTTTAAAAGGTGTTTAAAAGCTTGGTAAAACCGTGGGAAGTAAATGAGTATGTGCAGGAAATTTATTGTGTTGTATAGTGTTGAATTGATATGGAAGTTTGGAATGAATGTTGAGCTGAGAAATGCATGTGGGCAATGTTAAAAATATAGGGGAACCTCTGCCCAAATTGTATGGAAATTTAAAGACTTAGTTGTGTAAGAGAAGAAAACTATCTAGGTGATAACTAGGTGTGTTTGGAGAGTTTAAGTGAGTAGTTTAGTACCTTGAAAATAGATTTGAAGAGGGTCTAGGTAATGAGGAGAACTAGAGTGGCAAAGTAATGGATTTAGAATGCTAGGAAAAACATTGGTAGAGGGAGTAGTGAATGGTAAAGGTTTAAGGAAAAATCTGTAGCATTTGTGGAAGAAGAAAAGTGTAACAGGGAAGAAAATTTGACAGTGAATGGTGTTTTGTAACAGATTGGTATAGAGATGGATTAGGCTAGTTTTGATTGCTTAATGAAGGTCAAAACACCCTAGATTATATGTAGGAATAATGGGGAAGAGAGTGGTAGGAATTTGGAATTGAAACAAGTTGAAAAACTCATATAAATTGCAATACTGTAACTAGTCCGGTTTGCAACCAGCACACAAACCCGGACTAGCATGAAAACCCGACAGAAAGGTTTTTACAAATGGGATGGTCCGGTTTGCAAACCAATCCCCAAACCCGGACCACCCAAAATTTTCACCCGAGAGGAATAACAATGTAAGGTCCGGGTTTGTAAACCCAGCCCTAAACCCGGACCACACCTAATTCTCACCCGTATGTTGTTCCAGCGAGTTGGTCCGAGTTTGTAAACCCGACACCAACCCGGACTAACCAAAAAATCACCCAGAATGTATTTTTAAGCTTAGGTAAGGATGGGTAATGATACTATAAGATGATTAAGACATAATTAATGATGTTTAAAGGTTATTAAGGCCATAAACAAGCTTAGAAAATAATTGTAAGTAGGTAACACAAGTATAAGTATTTGAAAAACAATGAATTAGTAAGTATAAAACAGGAAATGTTAGTAAGGTAAAGTATGGATAATTAACCATCCAACTGTATGCATGTGATAGGATTCAAATAGTTGAACACCGAAGGGAGTCGGTGAGTCCAAAGTCAACGGTGAAAGGTATGATTTCTTCATGCCCTGTATCCTAATCTGGTTACCCCGATTTGTGTGCTTATTTGACCACCTAAATAAGATAAAAGCATGAATCGGACTATATTGCACTTACTTGTGCTTGTTTACGTTGTTCTCGATATTTGTCTTGAAAAATAGTTTGTATAATTCATGAAATATATGAATGATGATGTTGTGTAATTGTATCTTGTAGTGTACTTGTATATTGTATTGTATTTTGTATGGATGTGTATATGAATAATGTATTCGTGTATGTGGTGAATGAATGACTTCTACTAATTCCTAACTACCTAACTTCTAACTTAAGTGAGTAAATTGGAATGAGTAGAAGTCCGATATAGCTTCGGCCACGCGTGAGGATGAGGAGACACAAGAGGTTGGATCCGATTCCTGACTCTTAAACTGGTCCGCGGCCCAAATCCCTTAAATGGGTAGCATCCCGGATTGGTGAGTCAAGTAATCCCGGTGGTGGGACGGAGTAGTCCCGGGCCGGAGGTCCCGACGACTTAACATGAGTAAGAGTAAGAGTAAGTAAGTATGGATCCATAAGTATGTATGAGTATGAGTATGTATGCGTAAGTATTGTGGAACGAGTAAAAGAGTAATCTCCACCCGATTAACCCGGGTGGACAAATGAAGCTAACAAAGTATTGGACATTGTATATGTATTGTGTATGGATTGAGTATAATGAGTATGTATTGTGCATGTATCGTGAATACCGAAGGTAAGTAAGTATTGTTGGATTTGTATAACTTCTTGGTATGTGTTGGAATGTATTCGTGTACTCCTGTGTAAGTATTGTAGTATCGTATTTAAGAGCACGTATGCATGTATGTTTGAATGAAAATGAACTGCATGTATTCGACCAAGTGGTCGGCGTACCCTCACTAGTACGCGGGGTATGCGGTTATCATGTTAGCGAAAGCTGACCCCTTCGGGGGAACGTTTTTAGTGTGCAGGTACCCGAAGAGGATATGGTCAAGCACGAGACCGGTGACTACATTTGGATAGTGGTAGTAGAAGGTAGAGGTGTACTAATTAGCACACCCCTCGTACCTAGGAAGTAAGTAGTTGTGAGGAATGGGTAGTGGATAGACTTTTAATGAGTACATACGAACTTGGAGGAAGCATTGTACTTGTATTGGGAACTAGTAGACTCGGTTATGTATATTGTATGGAATGGTATTGTAAAGGAGCAAAGTATTGAATGGAGCAATGTAGTATTTAGTTGGTAAATGGAGTATGTAATGTAACGTGTAGTACTCGGGATTCCGGTCCATCAGACCGATGCTGTATGTAGAAGTAGTAGCCTTGTTAGTCACGTGGGTGACTAACGGCATTGTATCACCCATTGTATGTAAGTATATATCCGCTGCGTGTATCTGATATGTAGGGAGATTGGACGGTAAGCACTGTATTAATGGTAGGGGTGTTACACTCACACACTATTTCAGCTCAACAATTTGCTCATTCATATACCTGTTTATTCAATACACTATATACACAATTCAACTCCACTACAACACCATAAAATTCCTGCACATATACATATACTACCCATGGTTTTCCCAAGCTTTTAAACATCATTTAAAAACTTCCAAACTGATACATTATCATTCCTCATTATACTACAACATACTTACTACTCATTACTCAATACATCACTTATTCTTAACTACTTAAAATCTGTTACATTACTACACATAAAACTAGCTCAAGGTGAGGGTGATTACCTTGTGTTTCTAGTTTTCTTTTCTTTCTTGCCTTCTTCTCTTCTTTCCTTCTTCCTTGTTCTTCCACACAATACACAATGCTACAAGCCACCATACCAATACACACCAATACTTAGCATCCATTTTACTAACCCTAGAATTTAGATGTTTTAGGTTTAGAATGAGTGTTACCTTCCAATGGATGAATGGAGTTCTTGACTAGCAAGAGAACAAAATTCCTAGCCCAAAGAAGAAGCCAAAATCGGCTGGAGCAAGAAGGAACAAGGAGTTCAAAATCTAAAAATTCTTATAATGCAAACAAGGGCTAGAAATGATGGATTTTCGAATTTCTTTTTACCTCAAGATGATAAGGAGGTGAAGGTGCTTCTAATGGTGGACTTGAATCTTCAAATGGGGAACACCCATAAAACGAAAATGAAGCTTTTGGATTTTTGAAAGGAGGAAAGTGTTCTCCTTTGCAAGGGGATTCCAATGGTACTAATTTTGTAATTTTTGGAGAAGGATTAATGGGTTAACAAGAGGAGAAGAAGGTGGGTGTGTGAGCTTCTTCAATTCTCCATGGATGTCGCAGGAGGAAGAAGAGAATAGAGAAAGAGAGGGAGGGGGAACCGTGAGAGGGTGAGGGGAAGTGAGGAGAGAGAGTCCCTTTTTTTTGCTTTTACTTAATTTGTTTGTCTTTTAGCACATAAGAAAGAAATAAAGAGAGTGAGGGAGGGGGCTGTCGATCCACTCACACACACACTCACATTTTATTTTTATTTGCAAGGTGGACACACTAACTTTGTTTATTTGGACTCTTACCCCACAACTTCCCGGTTGTTACAGTTTTTACTAACCGGAACCCGTTTTCCGGAATTTTCTCGTTTAATTAATTTTATTGGTTCTAAAGCTTCACTAATATTTATTAGTGACTATTTAGTTGACCAAAATTGTTACGAGTCTATTTGACCCGCTTAAAGTCGCGTTCTCCCGGTTTCCTCGAAAAACGTGCTTTAGGGTTCGTTTATGCTTTTAACCCATTTTAAAGGTCCGTTTTCTTCGGGATTTGTTCCCTCATATTTATTTAAGTGTAATTAAGCCTTTAAAATTTATAATTAGCTTAATTAATCACTGTTTTTAATTATGGGGTATTTCAATGAAGTTTATTAACAAATTCACCATTTATTAGTTAATAAATTATAATATCAAAATTAATGAATCATAACATTTTAGTATCATAATCATATCAAAAATTTTAAATAATAATAACACAAAACAATAGTAACTGATACGTAAAGGATATATGATTCAATCATAATACAACATCATAATAAGGATTTTTATTGATCCTAAATTTTTTTTGTTATCTTACTCAACATTTATTATTTAATGAATAACAATTTTAATAATAATAATCTGAATAATAAACATCTTTTAGTGTTATAAAATATATATAAATTTATATTTTAAAATTATCAAAATATATTATTTTTAAAAGTTCAAATTTAGATAAAAAAATATATAATTTTTTTTAAATTTGGACTTAAAAGTGAAATTATTTAAGGTGCGTTCACTTCGGGGTAATCAGCAAAGGGAAACGGAATCATTCCCTTGTGGTTGTTTGTTTTATATTTTTATTGATTCTGTTTCCCCACTTCCACTTTTGAAAACCCCCATATCCCTCTTGGCGATTCCCCCAAAATCCAAAGGAAAAGTATTCTCTTTCCTCCCTCTTACCGCTATCTTCATCTTTAATATAAATAAATATTAATATATATGATATATAATCTATATAAATACTAATATATGATACATAATTTTTATAAATATTAATATAAAATTTTTTATCTAATAGAAATAGATTTATAGATATTTTATTTATAATTTATATAAATATAAATATGGATATGAATATATGTATATTATATAAATATTTAATGTATATCATTATAATTTTAAATAAATATTAATATATAATTTATAATAAAATTAATATATATTATTGATATTTGAAAAAATGAACAAATACTAGATATAATATATATAAATAGGATTTATAATTTAACTACAATAAATTCTAAAATAGAATATAAATTATTAATAAATTTAGAGAAATATTAATACTATAATCATTTATACATATTAGTTATATTTTAATAAATATGAACAACCATGATAAATACTATTATACTTTAAATTCTATAAAGATAGAATAGATTTAGATCTGTTTATAAAGTTAAAATTATTTATGGAGATATATTATATAATCTATGGGAAATATTTAGATTATATTTACAATTTAATTAATATTTTAAAATAATATAAAAATATTATTATTTAAAATTTAAATACTATAAAATTAAAAAATATATAGATATATATTTTATATAAATATTTATTTTATTATTTACAACTTAAATACTATAGAATAAAAAGTTAATATATTATATATAGACAAATTTCAAAAAAATGTTATATAATAGATATATAGATCTTACATATATAATCTTAATAAATATTAATATATATTATTTATAATTTAAAAACTATTTTATATAGTATATAATTTATATAAATATTAGTATAAATTAGATAAATATTAATATATATTATTCATAATATCTGTTTGGAATCAAACAATACAAAGACAATCATTAGAAATTCTATTCCGTTTTCGTATTAGAATCAAACAGACTTTTTGATTTGGGGTATCATTTCCTTTCCTTCTATTCTCTTTCTAATTTCATTCTGTTTCTCACTTCGAAGTGAACACACCTTTAAAGTTTTATACTCCCTCCGTCCTGAATTGACCGTCCGTTACTATTGGACATGTCGTTTGACTTCAATTTTTAACATATAAGATAATTAATTTTGAAATTTAAGTTTTACATATGATTCCTTACATGATAAACTATATATTACAAATTAGTTTTTAAAATTATTTTTCTTATATGCTTAAATGAAGTGGAAAAAGTGCATAAACAAACAGGACGGTCAATTCAGGAAGGAGGGAGTAATATTTTTATGTGACAATCAATCGATTCAGATCACAGCTGATCGAGACCGCAACGACTGGCATACGATAGTTAATGCGGATGCGCTGGAGCGTTGAATTTTCGTAGGTTAAAATTGGGCCGGGCCAGTACGTGACGTTGAACTGTTGATTCCTACTCATATAAATTCTATGTGAGGAATGAAGGGAAGTAAAACTAGGGGTGGCAAGTCGGGTTAATGGGTCAGGTTGAAGCTCACTCATACCCGACCCGATTAAAATTGTATTGATCTATACCTGACCCAATAATATTTGGGTTACAAATTATCAACCCATACCCAACCCATATAAAATGATTAAACCCATACCCGACCCGTTTAACCCAACATAATTAGGCTATGCAAAATTTAAAAGACCTGGAATTAAATTTTTTATATGATTGCTCAAACGGAGTTACAAATGAATGAAATCATACATTCAATATGGTAGATATTCTAGAGTTTTCATTATCCTCCGTCTTTTTTCTTTTTCCACATACATGTCGTGCTCAGTGGCACTTAATAGAAGAAGGTGATGTGTACGCGCCTGGGCCAAATATAACTGTATTTTCTCCTTTAGAATATAGAATCAAAACATAGACAAAAATCTTCAGACTACAGAAGAGAAGGACCACAGTGGGAGTTGTGGATGAGAGAGCAGCACACTGTCTTTTGACAATCACATAACGAATACTCTTGTTTTTTTATAAAGAAATACAACAAAGTAGTATTATCAAATAAATAACCTCTAATAAAAAAAGATACTACATAATCTATATTATACTAATTGTAGGTTAGCACTTACTTAGTAATATATTTATATTTTATCTAATTATGTATTTATTATTATTTTTAATAAAATAAAATAAATGGGTCGGGTTGACTACGGGTTAGGACTTTAAACCCATACCCAACCCACAAATTTAATAGATAACCATACCCGATCCAATAATTAAATGGGTCAATAATCGTAACCCAAACCCACTATTTTCGGGTGGGTATGGGTCGGGTTATCGGGTTGGGTAAAAATTGCCACCCCTGAGTAAAACCATATGTATAATATAATAGTAATATATGTAGAGCATGGTTCCCGTTATCATAATAATTTATTGTCCTGGTTTATTGGGGGAAGCTATAATTAAATTATATAGACAGTGGAGACCACGTTAGTTAGTTTAATACTAGTATAACGAGGATCGAATTAAGTACGTAGCTGGAAGAAATCATGTCTCAGTATTTGAAATATTTGCACGTAGCTTATATAAGTGGTGTATAGATTTTCATAATTATTATACATAGAGATAAGATCAATTCATGATCTGGTTCATATATACGTTATATTTATTTAAAACCGTACTTGTATACGTCACTTACAGAAGATTCAACTTGAAAGTCATACCAAACTCAGATTTATATAACAATTAAGGTGATTAAGAAAGATATAATATGATATATTGAAGGTAGACTAGTAGTATTAAATATATAAGCTGTCGCGAATTAATTACGCGTCACCCATAATTTAATTAAATACGTGATTGAGACTAAGTTAATTAGTACACCTCCGTCTCATCATAGTGTCCTATTTACTTTTGGCAGCTTTTCCATTCAATATTAAACATAAAGATAAATAATTTTTTAAAATTAAATTTTACAATATAGTTTTTCACAGGATTCTATTATAAATATAGATTTATAAAAATATATTATCTAACATGTTAAATTTAAAGTCAAACGACACACTCAAATAGAAAACAGGGACGAAAGAGTATTAGTTTGATGAATCGATGAGCTTTTTTTTTTTTTCTTGTGTGTGAATGATAAGGCTTTTCATTAACAAGCTAAATTAGTTTCATCCGACTTTAATAATAAGCTTGTCCACATGTTTTACTATTATTGTTTAACTCAAAATAAAATCTTATTCAAGTTACTTTTTTCCATTATTGATCAATTAGAGTCAATCAGTTAACCAATATAGCTGAATCAGAAACGCGGCTATCCCACGTATACGGAACGGCGCCTTGAGACAGGAAGCTGACGAACGTTTTTGTCCTCCTTCGTATAATCTACTGAAGTCTAGTTAGAGAAATAGTTGACAAATCCGAATAAGTTAAGTTCGTGGACTCAATAATTAACAGTAATGATAGTAGATAGACAGAGCATTCCAGTCCAGTCATTTAAAGGAGATAGAGAAACTACTAATCTATACATGTATTGTGTTTCTTCTATAAAAGTAAGCCGTAGTCTCTTACTCCAACGCACTAACTAATTCAAACGAGCTCACTTCTTCTTCTTCTTTCCTCTGTTTCTAAAACCCATAACCATGAACACCAACTTCTCCTCATTCTGGGTTGGTTTCCCCACCCACGTCCTAAAAGGAAGATGGTTCATGGTATTCGCAACAATGATGGTGATGTCAGCTTCCGGTCTAGCTACATCTTCGGTCTATACTCACCCGAACTAAAAAAGTCCTTGGTTACGACCAAACCACTCTCAACCTCCTTTCTTTCTTCAAAGACGTAGGCACAATGGTCGGAGTTCCCTCCGGTCTACTAATGGAAATCACCCCACCATGGGTCGTACTCGCTTGCGGTGCTATCCTAAATTTCTTCGGCTACTTTATGATATGGCTTGGGTCACACGCCGTATCCCTAAACCGCGGTATGGCATATGTGTGTCTACATCTGTATAGGTGCAAACTCACAAGCGTTTGCAAACACAGGTGCATTAGTTACTTGTGTAAAGAATTTCCCAGAAAGTCGAGGCGTTGTTATCGGGTTATTAAAGGGATATATGGGTTTAAGTGGAGCAATCTATACACAAATCTATCATGCTATTTATAAAGATGATACGGTACAACTGATCTTACTGATTGGTTGGTTACCTGCTGTGATTGGAGTTCTATTCATCTTAACGATTCGGTATATGAAACCAGTACCGCAGACTAATGAAGCGAAGATATTTTATCGGATACTTTATACTTCATTGATACTTGCGGGGTTTCTTATGGTTATGATAATTGTACAGAAACAATTCCCGTTTAATCATGGTGAGGTATATTGGTAGTGGTGTTACTGTGATTCTGTTGCTAAGTCTTCCAATAGCTGTTATCTTAGCTGAAGATTACCGGACTTGGAAACTCCGTGAAATCATCGCTACCGCGGCTGTTAGTACTTCACACAACAACACAAAAACAGTTGATGTTATTGAACCAGTAAATCCACAGCAGGAGAAGTTAGTGGAAGAAATCCGTTGGTATGAGAAAGTGTTCGAACCACCAGCAAGAGGGAAGACTACACAATCCTTCAAGCATTTTTCAGCTTAGATATGTTAATCCTCTTCATAGCAACAATCTGTGGCGTCGGTGGTACACTAACCACAATCGACAACTTAGGTCAAATCGGTGCATCTTTATCATACCCAAAACGGAGTATAAGTACATTCGTTTCCCTAGTCAGTATCTGGAATTATTTGGGCCGTGTTGCTTCCGGGTTCGGGTCAGAATACATTTTAGAGAAATACAAAATCCCACGTCCATTGGTGCTCACTTTCGTCCTCTTCTTCACTACAATCGGTCATCTTCTGGTTGCGTTTGGTGTCCATAACGGACTATATTTTGCCTCCGTTATAATCGGGTTCTGCTACGGTGCACAATGGCCACTCTTATTCGCGATTATATCGGAGTTATTCGGGCTAAAGTATTACTCCACGTTGTTTAATTTCGGGACATTAGCGAGCCCGATTGGAGTTTATGTGTTGAATGTTAAAGTGACTGGTATTTGTATGATAGGGAAGCGGAAGAGGAGAAACAATTGGCGGTTTTAGGGAAAGTTAGGAAAGTTGGGGAAGAATTGAGTTGTCATGGTGTTGAATGTTTTAAATTAGCGTTTTTGATTATTGCTGGTGTTACTGTGGTTGGGATGGTAGTGTCGTTTTTGCTTGTGGTGAGGACTAGAGCATTTTATAAGAGTGATATTATGGGAAGTATAGGGTAGAGGATGGAAGGAAGTGAATAGTCATAAGGGTGGTGGTGGAGATGATGTTGGGTTAAGGTTGACGGAGGAAACTGGTCATAAGAAGCAATAAGATTAGCAACAAGTGGAAGAGGGAGACTATCTGTAAAAAAGGAAAGAAGGATACGTGTTTCATTGTAATTGTATGAGTATAGTATATGTGCGCTTACATTTGAAATTATAGTTTATTGGTGAGGTATTTGTAAGTAGGATTGTATATTAAAACAAAAGAAAACAAAATTTATGAATTGTGTGTCTGAATGTCATAAGTTTTTTTTTAAAGCAATAAGTTAATACGTACTACTGTTCCTTTATTTGATGTTGTGTTAAATCAGAAGTATTATGTGGAGACAAGAGAAAACAAATACGTTCTTTTTTTAGAAAACATAATAATGTTGAAAAAATTAATATGAAAAGTAGGCGGCTATATACAGACAAACAATGTCAGTGTGAACCCGATTTGCTTTGCATTTTAAGATATAAGTGTATGAATAAAAATAATACTACCTCCTTTACTGTCTTCTTTATTTTTGATACATTTTTCTATTTCAATACATATTAAATATAGAAGATAAAATAATTTTATAAAATTAAAATTTGTAATATATAGTTTATCATGTAAGAAATCATTTATAAAATTTAAATTTAAAAATTATTTTATCTTATATGTTAAATATAAAATCAAACACCATAGTAAAAAAAACGATCAATTCAAGGGAGTATATCAAATACTAAAAAACATATATATTAAATTAAAATTTAAATATTACAACAAAATGTATTCAAAAGGTTCGTTTGGGGACAGCTGCTGGGGGCTGCTGCTGGGTCCTGCTGCTGGAAATTGAATGTTTGCTGATGGTTTTACAGAAGCTGACAGCTGCTGGTTTAATGTTTGGTGGATTGGTTTTAAAAAGTAGAGGGGAAAATTGAGAAGTTGTCAGCTGATGATTTTGTAAAAGCTGTCAGCTGCTGGTTTTGGGTGTTTGGGGAAATCTACTGATTTAAAATTGAGAAGTTGTCCGCTGCTGGAAGCTTGAGAAGCTGTGTCCCCAAACGACACCAAAAGGCAGACTATCCCTCACCCTCTGATTGTAATAATAAATGAGTGAAACTGAAAGATACTCACCAAAGTCTAGTCTAGGGACTAGGATATGCCAGCCGGATTGCGTCGAGTATTGGGTGTTTACTCAGGAATGGAAATTATTGGTGTCGTGGGGACACAGCTTCTCAAGCTTTCAGCAGCTGACAACTTCTCAATTTTTAAAATCAGCAGGTTTCCACCAAACACCCAAAACCAGCAGCTGACAACTTTTACAAAATCATCAGCTGACAGCTTCTCAATTTCCCCTCTACTTTTTAAAACACAATCCACCAAACACTAAACCAGCAGCTGTCAGCTTCTGTAAAAACATCAGCAGACAGCTTCTCAATTTTCAGCAGCAGGACCCAGCAACAGCCCCAGCAGCTGTCCCCAAACGAACCCAATTGTGTATGGGATTACCAAAACTAAACAATTCTTTTCCGTATCAGTGACTCTGACTTCAAAGTCAAGTGTCAACCCATCTCGCTCAATATTAAAGAGACTGTCAAATATACTTCTCCCTATTTGAGGAGTTGATAACGGAGTCACTCCTTCCTGCTACCAAATTGGGTGGGTTTCATTCAATACCCAGGACAAGATTTCTATGCGTTATGGGTTCATTTTTACACAAGTACGTAATAGATTTGAACCCTGGGCCGACCATTTTCTAGATAACCACACATATTACCATACATTAATTAAATAATAGTCATTAAGCCTCCGTTAATTAATATATGTCGTTCCAGAGAGTGATTTTTGTTCAACAATACATGTTATTCTAGCTTTTTGATACACTTTTTTCATTTTTAACCCTATTATTCAACACAAAAGTAATTATTATCTAGATCAAAAAGT
This sequence comes from Limonium bicolor, assembly GCA_023374045.1. Lineage (NCBI taxonomy): Eukaryota > Viridiplantae > Streptophyta > Magnoliopsida > Caryophyllales > Plumbaginaceae > Limonium > Limonium bicolor. The sequence continues at coordinate 293,714,399 of CM041777.1, forward strand.
AAAAAGTAGGGGATACATGGATCTTTTTTCACTTTCCTTAATAAGAGTGCAAGTTTCTAGAATGACAGATATTGTTGAACGGAGGGAGTATATACTACCACAAGCATAAGAGAAGATGGTTACTTATGGGAACACTTGAGTAGTATATGTTATGTTATGGCAGTGTATACATATCTACATTAGAATACAAGAATAATGTATATATATAGCAGGCTGTAATAAATGTGTATTGTCCCCAAAACCAAAAGACACTCATCTTGTAGGGTAATCAAAGTATCTGTGATTGAGATTTTAATTAAGATCTTTGAATTAGAACCTTCACGTGAGTATTTTCTATAATACTTTTCGTTACTAATAACATACATACTACAATCAAAACCAAACCAAACTAAAGGTATGTTTTAAAATAAACAGTACACATAAAATAAAAACAACTAAACACGAAATAATGCAACATGGGATCAAAATGTGTGAACTGGGGCGGCTTAAGTTCCCATCCTCAAACTAGCAGCAACTTGATCAGTAGAGAGTAAATGTATGGGGCTAAATTAAACTATCATTAGCGTGGTCACGATAGAGGGGGTTATGCGAAGAAGCTAGAAACACTATTTGATGTGATCAAACGCAAAATCCCTCTATTCACTCACTTGTGACAAAGGTTGATATGTTATCAACCAATATGTCAACTATAATACTCGATCATGGCCTAGGCATAATTAAGTAACGAAATGAGCAAAATGTTGTTAGTATATATGAAGCTGTTAACTTACTTCCAAAAAATCTTGCTCTAGGGAGATCAATTACAATATACCGCGTGAATGAGCAGAATGTTGTCAAATGAGCGTACATACTTCAAAATCCATCCCCAACCAAGATCACTCAACTTTCCAGCAACAAAGTGTACTACTTAGTGCACATGCTACGTGCTATTATAAGTATTTTTGGGTTGTGTATAATGTTGAACAGGATATTGCATTTTGCTTTTATTGTTTTTATTTATGAATAATGTTAAAACTAATGTTGTAAAAGAGAGGATTTATTCGGTGAGAAAAGAATTCGGAAATTGGAAAAAAATGAGAAATTGATGAGGCATACGTGTGGAATCTAAAGCACTTGATAAGAAGTATGAAGTTCTTATCAACCCCAATAGATCAATCATTCAAGCACTTGATAAGAAGCATTTGATTAGAATAAGATGGAATCTAAAGCTCGTCCTAACAACTTCATTAAAATGATTGAGGTACCTTTTGCGTTAAGAATTAACATTTCGCGGTCATGATGAAAATGAAGATTCAAATAACAGAGATGACTTTCTTGAAATTCTAAAATGTGTGGATATTGATGATAACTTTGGGTAAGCAGTCTTGAAAAATTCCCCAAAACCCATCTCAATTGGTTTCACCTTGGTTCAAAAAGATATTATTAATGTGTATGCTAATAAAACTATTAAGGCTATCATGAAGATCTTGGTGATGAACTTTTAGGATATTGGTTGATGAATCTAGTGACACATGTTAAAGATAATAAAATGGGTTTGTCTATGCTATATGGATAGTAAGGGTAAGGTACTGGAGTGGTTCTTGTAAATGTGCTGTTAGTGAGAGCACCGTGTTTCCACTTAAAATTGTAGTGTGTTATTTGCTTATGGAGCATTTTTTGAATCTACTAAACTTAGTGGTCAAGGTTACGATGGAGCTAGCAATATGAGTGGTGAGTTCATTGGACTTAAGGCTTTATTTGTGAAAGAAAGTCCAAGTGCTTATTACATTCACCACATTGCTCACCAACTCCAATTAACATTAGTTGATGTTTCCAAAAAGAATATTGAATGTTTGACTTCTTTGATTCAGTGCTGCTTTTGCTGAATGGTTGGAGCTTCTTGTAAGAAAACTAAATGCTTAAAGAGAGGTATGCTCAAAGAGTACCCTAGGCTATATAGAAGAGGGAACTCTTGAAACTGGAAAAAATTTGAATCATAAGTCTGGCTTGAGTAGACCTTGGGATACTCGCTGGGGATCTCAACACAAATCATTTTTAACTGTTGTTTCCCAGTTCATATATAATCGGAGTTGTTTACAAGATGTGAAGAAGATCAAGCAAAAACTCAATATTGTGGTTTAAAACTGAATTTTTAACACTTAATGCTAGTCATATTTGGGTACACACATGAATCGACTCTCACTTTGCAAAAAAGTGTCTATATATTATACATGCAATGTCACTTGCAAAGATTACCAAGCTTTAGTTTCAAAAATCAGAGATAATGGGTGAGAAATTTTTTAACCAAGGTGCTTGAGTTTTGCTCCAAAATATAAGATTTAATTTTCAGATACATATGTTCCCTGGAGAGGATATCAACGGTTTTCTCATAAGTGCACATATCTTCATCACTATCATATTGAGATGTTTCTTGTAGATTTTTTGCAACTTCAAGAGTTTAACAATCAATTTGAGAGAAAAACATAAAGTTGTTTACTCGCATGACTTGCTTGCGTCCAGTCAATTTATTCTTCTTTATTTGAGATGGAGAAGGTGCTACGATTGTCAAACTTATATCACAGTGACTTTACAAACACTGAGTTGCTTAAATTTGAGTACCATCTTGATAAATTCATGGGAAATTTTATGAGATACCTTAAGTTTAAGCGAATTTTACAAAATATCACTGGGGTTTATTTTCATTACGATATACCTCTGAGGTTCATTTTCTTTACGGAATACCCCTGAGGTTTCATTTTCATTACGAGATACCCCTGCGGTTTCAATTTTATTACGAGACGCCCCTTCATTCAAATCTTGATATTCTATTGTTATTATCTCAATTTTACCCTCGCACCATATGCCCCGGCAATAACGGTTATGATGTATAGTCAAAGTTTTTTCAAAATACTTAACTTAAATAAAATACGCAAAAAATTAAAGATCATATAAATTTTGAAATCAATTTTAAATAGTGAATATATTTAATAAAAACAAAAGCATAAAAATAATAAATAAATGGAAATGGCTAATAATAAAAAATTAAACTATTTTGAAAAATAAACATAAATTGTTAAAATGTTACGTAGCGATGACAAAATCGTAAAAAAGTTATAACAATAATATGAAGAATATTAAAAGTAACAATTTCATAGTACATAGAAAAACTTATTATTTAAAACTGAAAAACAAGAAATAAAAACCATAAAATATGATCATTTTTCTTATGATTGTTGATATCAAATATTATATTTGTTAATAAATTTTTATAATTTATAAAATTATTTAATAATTTCATATATTTAATGTAATTTTTATAACTTTTTGATTTTAAGTCAACACTATAATAGCTTTAAATTATGACACAATATATGTTTTCTAAATAAATTAACTTTCTATTGTTTAGTCATTTTTATTTATTTTGAAAATTTTATGATTTTGATTCTTTTTGTTTCTATAACTGTTATTCTTTTTTAAAAACTGAATTCAACTTTTATGTGATTTTTAATTATTTTTTCTGTATTTTGTTTATTTTTAAATTTATAAAAAATTGACCATAAGCCCCTTAGGTCACGGTGCGAAGGTAAAATAGGGATATGAAAAATATAATATATAAGAATTTGAACGGAGGGGCATCCCGTAATAAATTGAAACCTCAGGAGCATCTCATGACGAAAATGAAACCTCAGGAGTATCTCATAAAAAAAAGTGAAACCTTAGGGGTATCTCATAGTGAAAATAAAACCTTAGAGGTATCTCGTAAAATTTGGTCAAACCTCAAGAATATATCGTGAAATTTTCCTAAATTCATTGTACATATGCGAAGAAGATATTAGGTTACTAAACCTAAAAGATCTTAGGTGTTTTATAATGAGTTGGTAGACACTTCGAATCACCTTAGTCTTTAAAGCTAGTAAGTCTAGTATTAGTTCTTTATATGGGGCCAAGAACATTTTCTTCAATGATTGCTGTGAAGAATAAGTTGCATAAAAACATCGGAGAATATTGTTTGAATGATTGCTTAGTTACATTTATTGAAAAATATGTCATTTACAAGTTATAATGATGTTAGATTGACCATTTCAATATATAAAAACTCATAAGGGACTGTAATCATTCTTTTTATGCTCAGTTACTGTACTTGAATTTAAAAACACATGTAAACTTTATGTTTTTATCATGTTGAATTATCATTTGCTTTGCTCCCGTATTAAAATCGTGAATGTGTTGCGGATGGAAACAGCGTCCCGCCATTTGCGCTTAATTTCTACACATCTTTTCTCTACAATACTTTCACATGAGTACAAATTTCCTTATGCGTCACCGAAAGAGAGTTATCTAGTTTTATTACAGACGAAAGACGGTCAAATTAGATTTATAAAGATACACACGTAAACTTGTATTTGTTGTCGATTCTTGAATAGCATAGCAGTGTGCCGATACAAAGGTTCATTGCAGTTGACTAATTTCTTAGCTATATCCTATGTGGTTGTAGATGGCTATATATGTAAATTTATTCTAAAAATTATACGGTTAGTAAAAACTGTACAGATGTATATGTAAATTTGTACATAGAATTTTGATATTAGTGAAATTCCATTAGATATTACATATAACTTCTTAAATGTTTATTAAGTTTACAAAACCTATATTTTTACACCATATAAAATATACAATTACAAATGTAGTCAAAGATAACTACATATGCTTGTAAAAAAACTAATATTTATTAGATGAAAATACATGAAAACAAATAATAACCACCATTTTATATTATAAAATATAATCAAATATGTCACAAAATATACCAACACAAAGACCTACGCCTTCCTGCCTGTACTATTATGCTTGCCTGGAGAGACTAATGACTATATGTAATTATCTGAAGTACACTTACTTAACTCTGTTTAAATTTATACTACGGTTTTATATATAAAGCTAACTTAAAACGGATCAGGTCAATTTTTACAAGTTTTTATATGTGATTAACTTAAGATATGCGACTATAATCAGGGGACATCTTACTAATTGATTACATATTTTTAGATATATAATTTAATATTTAATTTTATATACAAAGACAAAAGAAAAATGGAATGCATTAAAGTCCAATTAGATGTTCAGAATAAATAACGTATATCCCACTCATTTATGGTAGCAGTGAGAGATGGGTTGAAGTCAAATATGTCGGAAGGATGTATTCACTTCATTCAGCAAAATTCAGCATCAATACAATCACAATACACTTTCAACCTACAAATAGCCGAGCTAGTCCACAAGTGTGGGTGTCCAGTGGTCAGGTGAGGGAAGAAGTCAACCAGGAGTCTGGTGCATGTTTTTTATGTTCTTGAAAAGTGAGGTAATATAGGATTGAGATTTGGTTTCAATTGTTAAGGCCTCGTTCTCTCACCAACTTTAAATATTTCCTCACATAATCTAACACATGTCACTCTTCATTGGGGTACAAGTATATGTGGGACCCATCATTATTTCACAGATGAGCTTTATGTAAACGCAGTATTTTTACATGCTTAACTTTGAGCTTGACATTAATGTCAATAAAGAACGGACCCTAAATATATATGTACGCAATCACTAACTCCGGGTCAAATTAAGGGTACACTGACAGTTAGACTTTGTAACAGCATCGTCTAACATAATAATATTTCAAAGTTACGACCGAACATCTAAGTTTGGAGACTATAAATATTAGTATTATGTTAGACAATGAGACTATTACTGGCGATAGCAGACGTTAAATATATGTTGCTGTCAAATTCACATGTTTTCTTGATGGGGGTTGTCCTTATACTTTGTACATATTACAATTTTACTTCAAAAAAAATAATATCAATTTACCTTCTTAAAAAAACGTATACTCTAAAATCTACCATGCGAAAAAAGAAAATTATGCCATGAATATAAACTATCCGATCACATTAAGTTAAATTAATTCCACTAGGCTATCATCCTAATTTTAAACTCATATATCTAAGAAACCGACTCCAAAGTATCCATTCACTCACATAATTTAGTAACATAAAAGAGACGACGAATACGATGATGACTTAGTTTTGGGCTGTGTATGCCAGCTGAAGGGCTACGTGGGCTCAGCTAATGGATTAAGGTTAGATGAGGGGGCCGCAGGCGGAAATTGAATTAGTTAAAAACGGATTATTCGAATTGGGTATTTTTTGTTTGTTCAAACTTTTGATCATTAGTTAAGGGATTTGCGTGTGAAACAAACACACATGGAATCTAGTAATGCTAAAATGGGAAACACATCGAACATCTAAGAACTAGAATCTTCGGAACATAATAGTTCTAAATTCATCACAATGATAGAACAATGCTATAGAATGGCCTAAAGAAAGCATCGCTGACCAGAAATTAAAGAAAAAATGTTCTAAATATAGTATAATCTATGAAGTCTCAAAGGCATAATCTTGTCAAAGCAAGTTGCTAATCCTCAAAAACTTAGAGGATGCTGACCTAACCTAAGAAAAATTCATCCAAAGAGGTTAAAAGATGTCCCCAAAGAAAGTTGCAGGCTTCATCATTTTTTAAAAAACTTCATGTTGTAAAACGTTACTAATCATGTACCGATCAATTCCTATGAATTAACATTCAAAAACAACATGAGAAACCAATGAAGCAAGAGAACCAGATCGAATTATGATAAGTGTAACTAGTTCCTTGATACAAACTAAACACAAAGCCCAAATAATACAACTAAATTAAATATACTAAACAAAGTGTTTGAACTGATCACAAAATAAAGAATGTTAAGAAGAGACAAAAGAGGTACTTTCTGACACTACCATTGTTGTAGGAAATATGTGTAGAAGTGCTTTAAAAGAGCTCAACTTATAATAATGTGTCCATCTCTCTGGTTCATCTTGTCTTGTCCTTATGGAGTACGGGGATGTGTGGATAAATGCGCTCAAGATTCATAGAACCAAAATTGTACCACTACGACTCTAGGAGCTGAAGAGCAGCATTGACAACATAGCTCATAAGAAAAAGTTGGGTAGAAGTTTATGTACAAGAGTTTAGCTTTCGATACTTCTCTGATACCACTTGTTGGGGGGTTCACAGGTATAAACCGGAATATAACACGCCCAAAGATCGAACAATGGAAATAAAGCAAGACACAAAATTTACGAGGAAAACCCCTTCAATTCAGGGTAAAAACCTCAGGACCACAGTATGATCCCAACTTGTGGGGATCACATCCAAGGGAGTCAATGGTGGTTCTATGGGAACTCAAAGGGACTCGGGTAAAAACATCAAGGGAAACACGGGAAACACGGGTTGATGAGTTGGTTGGGTAATCCTCATGTAAACTTGTAATCCTCATCTTCTTAATGAAAGTTGTTCTATCTCCTCCCGTGGGCGTAGGTCATGTTTGGACCGAACCACGTATATCCTTGTGTCACTAGTTTATCATTATATTATCTTATGATTTTTTTCTTCTTCAGTAACCATGTTGATCTCACCAAGATCCTGGGGAAATGGGCCCGAAATCCTAACAGATACTATAAACTAAATAAGACACAAGAATAGGTAATCATACAATTACGACATGTTAGTTTATGAAAATGATCGATTGCCATAGATATAGCTTCATCTTACTTAACTTTAGTCTATTATAAGAGGTTTTCTTAATTACTAAGTTGTTGAGCTCATCTTCCTCGCATTTGACACCATCATCTCTTCATTTGGTTTACACAATACACCGTTCTCAAGTCAAGAGTAACTAGTAAGACCATATTCAAATAATGTATATAATGAGAACAATGGCCCATACCACATCTCTTTCTGACTATACAATGTGGTGTATCTAGGTACCAAAAATAGACATTTTATATCCCCAACCAAAAGCAAGAAGATAAAGAATCAAGCAGCCAGCCACAGTTCCAAGGGCTATCTCCCAAAACTGTAAGTTTGTGCCACTGGAGAAGAAGATGTTAATGTTCATGCCAAACAGACCGACCACAACAATTCCAACATTGAGTATCATAATTGTAGTGCTGAGCATCACACCCATCTGTAGTAGTTGGTTTTGTTTGTCATCTAGCATTATATTGATGTAGTCCCCCGTGTCATCCACGTACTCACTCATCTAACAAGTAAAACAAGCAGTGATTATGATCATACATTATAAAAATCAACGTACCGGTAAAACTTGAAGTAGTCATAATGATGAACTCACCGTTGAAAGTTTCTGAGAAATCCCATCAACTTGCGCAAAGTATGCTTCCAGCAGCATCTCCAGCTCAACCACATTTGGCTTGAATCCACTCAAGGAAGATGAACCTCTGTCGGATTTGGATTCTACTGACCTGATAAGAAACGACAATAAGTTATGCTGGCAGTAGATTGGAATATTATTAACTCATTACTCAAATATACTAGAGATGGAATTATAGACTATCACCCTTCATCATCAGTGTCGGATATAGGTGCCAGTTCCTTGAGCTGTGTGCTCTCCATGGATTGTAGCTTTTCAGTTAAGTACATCTCAAACATATCATTGTCATCATCAACTAGATGCTCAAGCTCATCTCTCACCTGCAACCAAACAACATAGTACATAGAAAGATTCAAGCTGACAGACTTTGACACGTCAAATCCAGGAAATTAGGTGATTCAATTGGATAAAAAGCTCATTCATTGTCCTTTCTTTATTTTTCCTAACTTATATGGCCTCATTCTTTTGTAAAAGTTTCAGCTGGTTTATGCATTATCAGCCGGGAAGATCAGCTCAGCCTATTCTTTTGGATGTATTATGGGTCAGGTACCATCTACCCATGAAGCTTATTCAAAACAACATTATCAATTGGTTAATCAGTTGGTTTACACATTATCAATCACATTATCAATTGGTTTACGCATTGTCAGTCACATTATCAGCTGGTTAATCAGTTCAAAAACTCTAATACAAAAAGAACAACTTATATTGATTTTTACACAATCATCTAGTTTTGAAATCGGTCATCAGTCCATATCAGCTTGTATCAGCTATCTACTACCAGCTTCTAAAATGTAAAAGAATGGGGCCTATAAGTCCAAGTTATGACACCAACGTATCACAAATATGGCCTTTGTTGGACTTTAAGTGCAAAAATCAGCTATACCTAATACGTAGGAAATGGTAATAGTAACATTGAAGGTGAATCCGCCTCTAAATCTTGAAAGGTGTCATCATTATTAGAGATTAGTTACCGATAATTTGTATCAGTGTGTAGATAATAATTTTGATGCAAAATATAATATCACCGTTTTCAATGGTAATTAGTGCATAAGACATAGTCTTCATTATTTCTAAGAGAAGGGGAACAAAACGAGCCGTCTCAACTGATTTCGGTGTCTTAATTGACTAGAGTCCTACGTAAACTGCTGAACTATCCTTTTTGTTTTATATAACATCAAAAAGGTTAGCTTGTTGAAAAGAAAAAATTTGTTGTTTTGTTTTTCTCTTAACTATTTGCACCTTGCATATAGCATAAGTATATCAACGTCATCATAGATATGTATGAGGGATGTATTACTATTGTCTATAAGAAGTTTCCTCTTATTTGGAGTACACCAAGGGTCAACTATCTCTTTCCTATTTTACATAGCCAAAAAAGATGTTTAGAAATGACGCAATGAAGACAAAGTATACAAGTGGTTAATGGAGTGTGTATTGTGTGTGATAATTTAATCATTTTTTGTATTTCACTACTAGACTATAGAATTTTTTTCACCCTGTTTTCATAACCCCATGTTCCTTCTTTACTACTTCCCATCCCCTCACATTTCCAGTTTTCTGATCCTCGGTGTTCGTCTTTCAATCTCTTATATTAATTCAAGTTAGTCACTCCAATTTTTTAGGGAATAAAGCTTTGATGTTGATGTTGATTTTGTACTATTCGCACCTTTGGCCATAGAATTTTGCCCCCCTCCTTTATGAGGTCTAGTAAAACAGTCAAGATCTATACTATTAAACGGAGCAAGATCAAAGAAACCTGGTAGTCATCATGGATTACCTTCTGTACTCGGCCAGATAGAGCAACCAAATGAGACTTTATGTGACGAACTCGCTCCAGATTAAGTGTGCTAATTTTAGAAGTAAGTTCATCCAGAGCAGGGTAGGCCTCTTGCTCTAATGTGCAAGTCTGAAACATACTATTCAACCGTCAAATGCAAGAGTGCGGAAGGGATTTGTAAAAAGAATGCTCACACATAATGAGTAGACATATACAACAACAATGAAAATAAATGGTAACAGGACCTGGCACTCTAAGCACTTGCAGGCAGATTCTAAGCAAGCTTCAAGCGCCCTGAACTCAAAGGGTAGTATCTTAGGAGTTGAGCATGGTTTGGCACCTGGGATGCTCTTCTGCTCCTTTGACAAGTGTTGGAAACTCCGTGAAATCATCACCGTTAGTACTTCACAACAACAACACAAAACAGTTGATGTTATTGAACAAGTAAATCCAGAGCAGGAGGAGAAGTTAGTGGAAATCCGTTGGTATGAGAAAGTGTTCGAACCACCAGCATGAGGGGAAGACTACACAATCCTTCAAGCATTTTTCAGTATAGATATGTTAATCCTCTTCATAGCAAAAATCTATGGTGTCGGTGGTACACTAACCACAATCGACAATTTAGGTCAAATTGGTGCATCTTTATCCTATCCAAAATGGAGTATAAGTACATTCGTTTCATTAGTAAGTATCTGGAATTATTTGGGCCGTGTAGCTTCCGGGTTCGGGTCAGAATACATTCTAGAAAACTGCAAAATCCCACATCCACTAGTACTCACTTTCGTCCTCTTATTCACTACAATCGGTCATCTTCTGGTCGTGTTTGGTGTCCATAACGGGCTATATTTCACCTCTGTTATAATCGGGTTCTGTTACAGTGCACAATGGCCACTCTTATTCGTGATTATATCGGAGTTATTCAGGCTTAAATATTACTCCACATTGTTTAATTTCGAGACATTAGCGAGCCCGATTGGAGTTTATGTGCTGAATGTTAAAGTGACTGGGTATTTGTATGATAGGGAAGCAGAGAAACAATTGACGGTTTTAGGGAAAGTTAGGAAAGTTGGGGAAGAATTGAGTTGTCATGGTGTTGAATGTTTTAAATTAGCGTTTTTGATTATTGCGGGTGTTACTGTGGTTGGGATGGTAGTGTCGTTTTTGCTTGTGGTGAGGACTAGAGCATTTTATAGGAGTGATATTTATGGGAAGTTTAGGGTTGAAGAGGAAGTGATGATGGGGGTGGTTAAGGGAGGAAATAGCAGCAATAGGGGTGGAGATGATGTTGGGTTAACGTTGATGGAGGAAACTGGTCATAAGAAGCAATAAGATTAGCGACAAGTGGAAGAGGGAGACTATATATGAAATTTGCAAAAAAGAAAAAAAAGGATACGTGTTTATGAGTACAGTATATGTGCGCTTGCATTTGAAATTATAGTTTATTGGTGAGGTATTTGTAAGTAGGATTGTATATTAAAAGAAAAGAAAAGAAAAGAAATCAAGATTTGTGAATTGTGTGTCTGAATGTCATAAGTTGATTGATACGCTACTAATGTTCCTTTGAGGTTGAGTTAAATCAGAAGTAATCATGTGGAGAGAAGAGAAAACAGATGCATTCTTTAAAAAAAAACATAATAATGTTGAAAAAATTATTATGAAAGTAGGCGGGTATAAACGGACAGAGCAATGTCAGTGTGAACCCGATTTGTTTTGCCTAGTGAAGAATTTCAACATCTATGACTACTAGTATTTATAACTACTCCCTAGCCCGTTTAAAATTATCCCGATGGTATAATATAGCATGAGTCACTTGAGAAGACACCATTATAGGAATAAAAAAATAAAGAGTAAATAAATATGGCGTGAAACTTCTCTTTTGTCTCGTGGGCATAGTGATGAGTGTCCAATTGAGCATATTTTAGAGGTGTATTTCATATGTTTTATCAACACTTTTCATGCTCATTTCTCCACTCTAGCTAGTTTTCCTCTACTTTTGTGTTTTATAGGTGTTTTACACAATTGTTGCTGAAACAGGAGGAATAAAATAGCTAAGAATAAAGTAGATGAAAAGACAAACGCGTGGGCGCAAACGGATCTAAAATCGGAGCTAAAACGAAGAAGATACAACATTTTGAAGTTAGCCTGCCCACAAGACCAACCCACAGGACCGACGGTCGGATGATTCTGGAGGCCAAAAATGCTTGTTCCAGGGGCCTAAATTGCTTCTGGACCCGACCGACCCTAGGATCCACCCAGGGTGGGTCGGTCGGACTTAAAAATGCGATTTTCGGCCTCGAAATTGCTTCTAGACTCGACCGACCCACGGGACCGACCTAGTGTGGGTCGGTCGGTCACAGATTTTTGCCCAAATCTGTCTTTTTAAAAGGAGAAAAGGAGGAGAGGGAGAAAGAGGTATTCCACACACAACACAAAAACGACGGGAAAAGAAGAGAAAAGAGGGAAGAAGCAAAAGAAAGGAAAGGAAGAAGAAGAAGAGAAGAAGGAGGAGAAGGCTTACCTCCATTGAAGCTCTTCCTCAACCTCCCATGGCTATTTCTTCTCCCTTCTCTCTCTTTTGGGCTTTAATGGTTGTGTAGTTTCCTTGTAGCTTGAGATGGGGATTTTGCCCCAAAATCTCTAAAACCTCCATTGTTGAATCTTGAACTTATTTTTATGCTTTATTTTAGTCTTTGAGTATAATAAAGATGATTATTGGGTATTTATGATTCTTAAACTTGTCACTTATGTTTTGGGGATTTGTTTAGGGTTTTGCTCAATTTGTCATCTATGTGTTAAATTGGTTGGTTTGGCCTACCGATTAGTTTAACATTATTATGGGATTCTATCAAAATGTGATTCTGAGATAGAAACCTAAACCGTTGAAGACTAGAACAGTGTACTCTGATTCAATGATTTTGATATTAGACTATATTGCAACCTTGGGGGAACTTGAGCTTAGCGCTATCGATTGACCCTGGGCTTAACTGATTAAGAAGTCCCGGTTATATTGGTTAGGATTAGTAGGCCTAGATTAGGTTGCTAATTAATTAAGTGTTCCCGTTGTTTAGCTATGAGTTCGAGGTTCGACAATCGGTAGTAAAAGGGAGGACGGGTGCAAATATCCATCCCGGGCTACGCCTATCTTAGATTAGTTAGTTTAATGTTTGTTGCTTTTCTTTATTTCTCCAATTACAACCCAAAAACCCAAAATCCCCAATTTAAGTTTATGCACTTTTGTTTATACTCTTGCACATTTACTAAGCTGATAATTAACTAGATAGTTACGAAGTCCATGTGAATACGACCTTGTTGTACTACAATGATTGGGTTCACTGCCCATAGTTAGCAAGATAGTTTAATCACTGTTTTACACAACACATAGAGGAGGGAAATAATATTTTTTTGAAATGTTATAATTTATAAAATATAAGTGTAAAAATAAAAAAATTATACATTGTTCATCAAATTATCTCCAAAACCAGATGCATCATGGATATATTTTGATAAACTTAAAATTTCATGTTTTTAGAATAAGTATATATTAAGTACTTCTAAAGTAAATCTTAATCTTCTTTAATAATAAAATGAATCTTATTAATTAGCAAAATGAATCCTTTTTAAGATTTACTTTTCTTAACATTAAAAATCACATAAAGAAAGACAAAGGACGTTATTTAAATTGAAAGATTCACTTTTCATAAATAAAAGATTTATTTTTCTTGAACATTTGATTAACTTTTTATCCAACAAAATATTCACTTTTAAATAAATGAAAGGTTCATATTGTTCTCGCATAAGTTTGGGGTAAAATTCACTTTTCTTAAACATTTGATTCACTCTTTTTAAATAAAATATTCATTTTTCTTAAACGAATGATTCATATTGTTCTCACATACACTTTTCTTGAACATTTGATTCACTCTTTTTAAACAAAATATTCACTTTTAAATAAATGAAAGGTTCATATTGTTCTCGCATAAGTTTGTGGTAAGATTCACTTTTCTTAAACATTTGATTCACTCTTTTAAACAAAATATTCATTTTTCTTAAATGAATGATTCATATTGTTCTCACATACACTTTTCTTGAACATTTGATTCACGCTTTTTAAACAAAATATTCACTTTTAAATAAATAAAAGGTTCATATTGTTCTTGTAACACCCCTACTAGTTTGGCTCCTAATTATCCTATAAATGTCGCACATAATAAATAAATCGCAGCGGTAAATAACAGACTGTCGCTCTAATGGTGTCACTGTTATCACTCGCCCATACGGGTGATAACGAATTACCTGATAATCAACTTGCGAAACGTATTCCCGCAGTGACCACAAGAGATAGATAGTAGTACTTAAACAATTTAAAACAAATCCAACAACAACCGATTATTACAGACCGTACTCGTGAGCATCTAACCAAAATACACCTCGGTTTACACAACCCGAGTCCAAAGCAACATTAGTATCAAACCGTACCAAGTTTTAACCAACAGTAATATCACAACCGTCGCGCCCCGCGTCGACCCACCAGCTAATCTCCTGAAATAAAAATGGTTTGTGGTATGGAATCAACCCCTGCTGAGTATGTTATCACATGCCCCGTCATGCCTCCTTAAACCCCCAAATTAATTGGTCGAGAGCATGAGATTCGTTACATGCAATACCGTTTTAATATTTAAACTGTAAAACAATTAACAGTAATATCCATATAATAACACAACCATCAACACACATAATATAACCACATGTATAAGCAATGAGCAACAAAGTGAAACAACGAGAATAATAAACAAGTATTAGTTCTCGTCCATGGTGTAGAAACCAATATCGTTCGCCACTGTACAAGTCTCAGCTATATTAATTGTTCAGTTATACCTAGTGACAATGTCTCGTTAAAGCGACGTGTCTCTAAATTACCCATAAATTATGGCGGGTCACCCACGGCAGTAGCCACTCCAGCGGTAGAGTCTCCGACCAACGAGCCATTCTAGCTCACGGGAAATTTTCTTGATACTTACGGACCCGTACGCGGACATCCTGGTATCGTTTTTGTGATCACAACACGCACCAAGAGCCACATCCTCTTGGCTTTATTATCTTTCCATTAATTAATTAATTATACCATCGCATCGCATTACCAAATTTTTTAACACAGCAGACTAAGGTCATTAGTCCAATCCGGAGTCTGTAAACTCGGGATCTAGTGTTAGATACGAGAGCGGCGTTTAAAAAGACCAATGCTCCGTATAAAAGTCTCGGATAATATGTATATCTTATTATCCTAGTGCTACAACGTTTTTCTGACGATCCTTATATTTCATATAAGATAGCACCATAGCCGCTAGTTCGTTTTATATATAGGTTCATATATACGAACCAATACTGTTAACTCAACAACAGTAAATAATAAGCAGCTAAAAATATACAGTTCATGCATATTAATTAACACATTCCGACAAACAATCTTATCACAGATCACATAGAAGTCTGAACTGAGGAAGCCCTCAGAGACAATCAGAGACACATAACAACATACCGTTCACCCTGATTGTATTACGGTGGAGTATGAATCAGCAAGATCCTATGCTCCGTGTGTCGTCTCTAACAGTCTAAACAATACATAACGCTACTGATTAGCATCCCGTATAACAATCATAACTCTACGGTACCCCGTACCGTCACTAATAACTCCCGGTTAATCCCCCGTTATTAACTATCAATGTTTGTCGGGTTTTCGGCTTAACTTGAGATTGGAAAAAAGTTATATTACATGCGTGGTCTTGTCTCGTATATTAATATACTTATTGTTGAACTTTGTTTTCGCATGTAACTCAATATACCCTTGTATATCATATAGTTTGTTTCTACATTGCATGTATAATTCTTTATCATGTATTATACATCTCACCTTAGTATTTATTTTTATAAGGTTTGTTTTTTCGTTTTTTTTTCAAGTTCAATGTGGTATAATTCATATTTAAACAATACTTTGAATTATATAAATCCTTATTATCCCATGTATACTCTTAACATTAGAATTCCATATCCAATGTTTGTAATTCTTTTCCCTTTATCTTATATCATTTTAATTATGAAAGTACATGGTTATTGAACCATATTATATTTTCTACACCATAGCATTTATTTATTTATATATACATGTATTGTGGAACTATTTATTATATGGTAAGTCTTATAATATATATTCATTCTCTTTAACGAATACCTCTCATATTATAAATGTTATAATTGCTATAACATTAAAAACCATATTATAAATTTCATTTAAAAATGTTAATATTTCCGAACAGCACCTATGTTCTTAAATATTCACAAAATCCACCACATAATTAATATAATGTTACATTATAGTTATATAACATATATTATGACATTTATGTCATTAAAACAATTATAACATATAGTTATATTTTGTTATAAAATACCAAACAGCCCTTATATTATTCGGCTTTCACTATACACCACTAAACTTCTATAAACCACAAATCAAACCCAAATTATATTTCATTGTTACACTTATGATATATACCTTACATTATAATCCTTAAACCTTAATATAATTATAACCTATAGTTTTTAAAGGCTATAATTTTCGAACAGACCCTAGGACTGTTTTAATTAAATCCCCACCACCAAACTTTGTATATTTACCAAATCTTCCCAATTATAATACATGGTTTCCTAATGCCATTAAAAACATATATTATACATATGTCTTTATAAAATCTTATATATAACTCCAAAAATTACCAAACTATACCAAAAGGTTATAAATATTATTCCTAACCTTAAACTTTCTATAAATCTCGGTTTTTACCCATATGTTACCCATTTGTAACAATGTTATAAAATATCATATATTATAGTTATATAATTCATATAAACTCCACATTTAACCAAATAAACTTCTAAAAATTCCTAATAACTTAAGGACTGTACTAAATCCCATTTAGTACCCCAAAGTTTCGGAAATCACATTATAGCCCCATCTCTTATAAATCTTTTACAATTTAATAACTATCTTAATATAAGGTAGTATTTTACTTTCTAAAATTCTCCAAACTTGGTCAAAGTCTCCTACATAGTCAACTTTGACTTCTAATGCCAAATTGGAACCAACCTTTCGGTAATCACCAATAATACCCCATAGTTTTCTATTTTTACAATTTTGACACAAAACTTTATAAAATGTTATAATTTTTATTAAATTCATTTAAAAACCCTAAATTCCTATAAATTAAGCCCAGGCTTTATATTTTACCAATAATTACGGTTTGGCCCCAAACTTAATTATATAAGCATAAATCTAACTAAATAAGCTTATAAACTTAAATTAAAATGGCCTAATGACATGGCCTTATTACAACTTTGCTTTATAACATAAAATTACACAATAAATTGATCAAAATATAGTATAAGCTCATGGCCTTGCTTTAGCTTAAATATTTTTCCACATAATGTCATAATTTGACCATTATGTTAATTAAATCTCTTAAATGACTAGCTTAATTTATATTAGTCATTTTTTTCCATTTTTAGGTTAATATAACCCATATATTTAACTCCACTCTCGGCATAATAAATATATATGCTAAGAATTCATAAAATCATAAGTTTTAAGGTGTTTATACCTTGATTTCTCCTTGTATGAACTCGGCCACTTGAAGGAAAATTCACCACATCATTTAGACATGTTTAATACACCAAAATAAGATATGGTTATACTCCAAGCTTGAGCTTAACCATAAGGAACAATTAATGTAAGATTTAAGGCAAAAATCACCTTAAAAATGCAAGGGAACTTCCAAAGGGATTCGGCCTGAATTAAACACACCACAATGTTTTAAATTCACCATATAGACTTAGGAAATAGCTAGACAACAACAAGCTGCCTTGGTATTAGGTTTTACCTTGGAAAATGCCTTAAAGAAAGGTATTTGTTTTAGATCTCGGCCACCCTTGCTCCAAATGGCTAACCAACTGAATGAACATGTAAATATGAAGATTATGAGTGTATAAACTCATAAAAATCAAAGGAAGAAAATCGGATGGAGAGTAGAGAAGCTTAAGGTATGTTTTTACCTTAAAATGCAAATTTGGGAAACCTTGGTCCCTATACTTGCTTCAGCCGAAATTGGTTGGTTTTCTAACCTTAAAACACTGAGAATGAGCCATAGGAAGTGATAAGTTACGAGATCTAAGTGTAGGTAGTGAAGAGATGAAGAAAAAGAGCTAAAATATGCCTTAAACCATTACCTTAGGAGCTTAAGAGTTAGATTTGTCTTCCTAACTCAAGAACACAGCTTGACAGGGTCTGGAAACTGAGTGAGCTCGGCTGGAATGGAGCAAGAGACAAGGGAATGATTGAAATGAGCCTTAATGATTGAAAAAGCAACTTTAGCTTATTTTATGTTTTGTAAATGACTAATGACTCATCAAAGGGATAAGCATCGGTTATTGGAGGGGAAAGGGGTGGTCTCACACGGTTTGGAGGCTGATTGAATCATGGAGCAAGAGTGTATAGTTTAGTCCATAATATTAGAAAGGTAAAAGGTAGTCTCCTTAATTTAAGGAGTGGTGTTGGAGACTTGTCCCTTGTATGTGCAAGTGGCGAATTCAGCCTCCTCTTGCTTGTGGATGCCGATTCCATGTGGTCCAAGGGGTCAACTTTGACCTCTTGACCATTCTTATTCAATGTTGACTCAAACGGGCCCCCTTTTAGGGTTTTATTATTATTTTAATATTAAATTTGTAAAAATTTGTAAATTTCTGGAATTAAATTCCTAATATGATATAATGTGATATATTATCATATTTAAAGGTAATTATAACCTTTAAGCCCATTAAAAACCAATTTAGAAGGCAATTACACAAAAACGTGCTTTAAGGTGTTTTAGTGCACATTTTGTGTTGTAAGGTGCTTCTGGGCTTAGTTTTCTTTGAGAATAGTTTTGTTGTGTCCCTTACTTCATTATAATACTTAGGAATCCACTTTGGATCCTATTTGAGGTCATACAGTCTTTATGGTGCTTTAAAGCACATTTTTGGCTTTACCGATCTTAAGGCATGTTTTGCCTTGTTGAGATCTTTTAGATTGTTCCCCAATAATATTTAGATGTTTATTAACCCTCTTAGACCATTATTAGATCATTTAATTAAGTTTTTAAGGTTAGGGGTATTTCAGTCTACCCCCCTTAAAAAGGCTTCGTCCCGAAGTCCTTAATCATCTACAGTTCACCTAAGGAATCAAGTTCCACTAAGTAGTCAAACAGTCCATCGCTAGGGAGTAACTCCCACTAGGTTCAGACCTAGTCTATACATACAGCATAAATCAAATAGCCAAACTCATGGTATAAACTCATTCGTATCACAGCACTAAACAAGGTGCACATCCAACTCATTAACAAAAGTACTCAGTGGTACTATATATATATATTCTCAAACAGGTGCACTAAGGCACATACATAAGATGTATTAAACATACAATCATCCAAACAAACATGTATGACGTAGCATACCAACAAAACACACCACCAAAACAAGACCTAATGCATAACATATGCGCAAGCCAAGTGGTGTCTACCCCCCTTAAAAAGGGTTTGACCACGAACCCGTACAAGTATCACAGCTATTACTCGAAGAGTGCGGGATACTTCGCTCTCATGGAGTCCTCTAACTCCCATGTAGCCTCCTCCACCTCATGGTTCGACCAGAGAACCTTGACCATGCTAACGGTCTTGTTCCTAGTCTGCCTCGTCTTCGTATCGAGAATGCGGAGTGGTACTTCCTTATATCGTAGAGCGAGGTCCAACTCTAAAGTCTCTGGCTGTAACACGTGTGATGGGTGGGGCATATACTTCTTCAACTGTGAAACGTGAAAGACGTCGTGCACCCTCCCGAGCTCTGCTGGTAAATCCAGTCCGTAGGCTAACGGGCCCACTCGCTCCCTAATCGCATAAGGTCCAACATACTTTGGGCTCAACTTGCCCTTCTGCCCAAACCGGAAGATCCCCTTCATGGGTGACACTCTGAGGAATACCATGTCGTCAGTAGTGAACTCAATGTCCCTCCTCTTGGTGTCTGCATATGATTTCTGCCGGTCCTGAGCTGATTTCATGTTCTTACGAATCTGTAGGACATCCTCCTTAATCTGCTCTAGGTACACAGGTCCTAGAAGCGTATTCTCGCTGGCCTCATCCCAGCATAGAGGAGTCCTACATGGTCTACCGTATAGTGCCTGAAACGGTGGCATCTGTATCGAGGAGTGGTAGCTGTTGTTGTAGGCGAACTCTATCAGATGTAGTCGCTCTAACCAACTCCCCTGAAAATCTAAGGCACATGCTCTCAGCATGTCCTCCAATGTCTGGATGGTCCTCTCACTCTGACCGTCGGTCTGTGGGTGGAATGCCGTACTAAGCTTCAACTTCGTACCCAAGGCTTCCTGAACCTGACCCCAGAATCTAGACAAAAATCGAGGGTCCCTATCAGACACAATGGTCTTTGGCACCCCATGGTGCCGGATCACCTCCTTCTGGAACAAGTCCGCTAACTTCGGGACGTTCCAGGTATCCTTCATAGCCACAAACTTTACCACCTTCGTCAGACGGTCCACAATGACCCAAATCGTGTTCAGTCCTCCCTTAGTCGGTGGGAGACCGACAACGAAATCCATCGAGATGTCCTCGAACTTCCAGCAAGGAATAGGCATAGATTGCACTAAACCGCCGGGTCTCCTATGCTCAAACTTAACCTTCTGACAGGTCAAGCATCTAGTCACGTAGTCAACTACATCCTTCTTCATCCCGCTCCACCAAAAATGGACCTTTAAGTCCTTGTACATCTTCGAAGAACCGGGGTGGACGATAAGGACGAGCAATGAGCCTCCTGGAGTATCTTCTCCTTCAAATCTGGAGAAGACTCTGGAATACATAACCGGCCATTCAGTCGAATCATGCCATCATCACACAGTTCGAAGTCATACTTCTGACTCTCGAAGCAACCCTCTATCATCTTCTGCCTTATACTCTCCATGTACTGATCACTCTCCTGTGCAGCTCGTATATCATCAATCATACTGCTGCTCGCTAATAGCGTAAATAATGAATGAGCTCTGCGGCTCAGGGCGTCGGCAACTACATTCGCCTTGCCCTCCTTGTATTTCAGGTCTATGTCGTAATCCTTCAAGAACTCGACCCATTTTCTCTGTCGCATGTTCAGCTCCTTCTGAGAGAAGAGATGCTGTAAACTCTTGTGATCAGAGTAGATAGTGACTGTCACACCGTAAAGATAATGTTTAAATGACTAGTTTAATAAGTTATGTGGTGAAAATATAATTTTTATAAAGTTTGGGGTAAGTTATGTGATTACCGAGAATAAAGGGTGTCCATGGCATAATTATAATATAATATAGTGTGAGAATTAATATTATGAATTTTGGTTGAATTAAATAAGTGTTTAGAAGTCAAGATAACAATTTGCTAAGTTTTGGGGCTATTTGGTAATTTTTGGAAAGATTGGTGTACAACCGAGAAATATATAAGTTTATGGGTATATTAGTGTATTAAGTATGAAATTAGACTATGGTCAAAGTGTTGACCGAAAACTTTGAGTTAAAATGATTTATGACATGAAATATTAAGTTTATAAAAGTTTTGGGGTGAATATGTAATTTATAAGAGTTTAAATATAAAACCAGATTTTATATGGGGCGAATTCACAATTAGTGGAAATATAATTGTCCACTTGATTATTAAGGAAATTAAATATTAAAACTATGGTTTATAAGTGAATATGTAAATTATATAAAGTTTTGGGGTTAAAATGTAATTATAAGAAATTCTAAGGCAAAGCCGAAAATTAATGTGGCTAGTGGGTGATTTATAAAGGTTAAAGTGTTCAAATAATAGTTACTAAATTTATAGTGGTGGTTTAGTGAATTAATTAATTAAGAAAATAAAACTATGTATTATAATGTATTTTGGAGTATAATGTAAAGTTTAAGAAATAAATGTGGTTATAATATATTAACCGAAAAGTATGTTGTAATTATGAGATTAAAAAAATATTTGTAGGTCCTATATGGATATTTAGGAAATATAGAAAAGGAAATTTTGATTTAAGGATTTATGAAATTAGAACTATATGATATACAAGTATAGAACTATATGATATACAAGTACAAGTAATTCACTTGTAAAAGAAATAACATTATTTGGAGTTAGTTTGTAATTAACAAAAGGTATGGGGGAATTATGCCCATGCGTAACGTGTAATTATAATTTGAGGATTTATTAAGTTGTTATGTCATTTAGACAATTATATATAAGTGTCATAAATAATACATGTGTATGAAAAATATATATATTAGATTTTCAAGAAAATGAAAAAGGAAATGAATATAAGGAATTATGGGATTAAGACTATGGCCATATAGTTATAAGGAATTTAATTGTAACCAATAAATATTAATTATGGTTAAGTGGAGAATAACAAAGAATTATAAGAATATTATGTCCATGTGTGACATATAAAAATATTGGGGAAATTATGAAGATGTCAATTAGACAATTGTAAAACATGTAACATAAATGGTACATGAATATATAGTTGTATACATTAAAGGATTTTAAAATAAATCAAAAGAAATAACAAATGAGTTATATATTAAGCCATAAGGTGATTAAAAGGAATTACCACACAATATAAGTTTATAAATTAGGATTACATGTTTTGGAAATATATAAATGCCTTAATCAAATAATAAGGCTAAGTGGTTAAAGAAACTACTTAAGTATAAAGAAATAAACCTCACATGAAATAACGAATACGAAATCGTTTCAAGAACCAATAAAATTATTATATGAGAGTTACATAAATTAACACTCTCAGTTAATCCTATTCTAGGATTTTGTTTGACCAGACGTTGACCGGTAACTAAACAAGTACAGTCTACGGTGATCGGTATGGAATTGTTGCAGTCTGCCTTCTACCGGATTACACCGGCTTGTGTGCTATCTGGGCCACACCAACTAGTTATTATACGAGAGTTACATAAATTAATCCTATTCTAGTTACATAAAAACGTGCAGCCCACAAGCTACTGGGCCACACCAACTATTTCGTCGAATACATGCAAGTCATTTTAATAAAGCTGTAAATAAGCATCATAACATAATCATAACAAGCATCCATACAAGGATAACAATGTCACACAGAACGAGACTGCAGAAGGTCAAGTCAGATGTCCTGTAATTATTCACCAGTAGTCAGATCCTCACAATGGGACTAACATGTATATAAGAGTACCTCACAGCAGTGGAGGTATAGTGACCTCGTTAAACTCCTTCGTGGAGTAAGATGGTCGGGTATGATAAACCCTTAGACGAGATGGGACTCTCGTACAAGTAGGTGGGTAATTAGTCCCTCAGAAGATAACATAGTTAACTCCTGTACTTAAAAGAGGTGGGAATCGAACCCTCGAGAGGAATAAAGTCTTCCTCCCCACTTGAACTGTTCCGGTACGCAGCCGGTGAGTGACATAGTGCACCCAAAACTCCCGTCGCGACGTAAATTGAATTGGAGACGACCTGTGACAGGTACAGCTCCTGTAGCATGCATGGCCAGATCCAACTGGGCTCCTCGAAATGTCACTCAAGGACGTTAAACAAGAACACAATGTATATTGTCAGTTGTCACGTTTAGGACAACGACGTTTGTTATAAAGTGAAGTTAGTGAGAAACTTGAGTACAAGTTCTCGGTATAATAAAGCGCAGGTATTTAATCCACTGGTAATGTAGTGTTGTATGCGTGGAACATACACGTTACAGTTAGCAACATCACGCACATAGAATGACACAGCAGGGCACAAGAGTAATGCAACATTTTACATACAATTATCTTGGTCGTTAATTCAAACAACAGATAGCACACAAGCCGGTGTAATCCGGTAGAAGGCAGACTGCAACAATTCCATACCGATCACTGTAGACTGTACTTGTTTAGTTCCCGGTCAACGTCTGGTCAAACAAAGTCCTAGAATAGGATTAACTGAGAGTGTTAATTTATGTAACTCTCGTATAATAATTTTATTGGTTCTTGAAACGATTTCGTATTCGTTATTTCATGTGAGGTTTATTTCTTTATACTTAAGTAGTTTCTTTAACCACTTAGCCTTATTATTTGATTAAGGCATTTATATATTTCCAAAACATGTAATCCTAATTTATAAACTTATATTGTGTGGTAATTCCTTTTAATCACCTTATGGCTTAATATATAACTAATTTGTTATTTCTTTTTGATTTATTTTAAAATCCTTTAATGTATACAACTATATTTCATGTACCATTTATGTTACATGTTTTACAATTGTCTAATTGACATCTTCATAATTTCCCCAATATTTTTATATGTCACACATGGACATAATATTCTTATAATTCTTTGTTATTCTCCACTTAACCATAATTAATATTTATTGGTTACAATTAAATTCCTTATAACTATATGGCCATAGTCTTAATCCCATAATTCCTTATATTCATTTCCTTTTTCATTTTCTTGAAAATCTAATATATATATTTTCATACACATGTATTATTTATGACACTTATATATAATTGTCTAAATGACATAACAACTTAATAAATCCTCAAATTATAATTACACGTTACGCATGGCATAATTCCCCCATACCTTTTGTTAATTACAAACTAACTCCAAATAATGTTATTTCTTTTACAAGTGAATTACTTGTACTTGTATATCATATAGTTCTATACTTGTATATCATATAGTTCTAATTTCATAAATCCTTAAATCAAAATTTCCTTTTCTATATTTCCTAAATATCCATATAGGACCTACAAATATTTTTTTAATCTCATAATTACAACATACTTTTCGGTTAATATATTATAACCACATTTATTTCTTAAACTTTACATTATACTCCAAAATACATTATAATACATAGTTTTATTTTCTTAATTAATTAATTCACTAAACCACCACTATAAATTTAGTAACTATTATTTGAACACTTTAACCTTTATAAATCACCCACTAGCCACATTAATTTTCGGCTTTGCCTTAGAATTTCTTATAATTATATTTTAACCCCAAAACTTTATATAATTTACATATTCACTTATAAACCATAGTTTTAATATTTAATTTCCTTAATAATCAAGTGGACACTTATATTTCCACTAATTGTGAATTCGCCCCATATAAAATCTGGTTTTATATTTAAACTCTTATAAATTACATATTCACCCCAAAACTTTTAGAAACTTAATATTTCATGTCATAAATCATTTTGAATCAAAGTTTTCGGTCAACACTTTGACCATAGTCTAATTTCATACTTAATACACTAATATACCCATAAACTTATATATTTCTCGGTTGTACACCAATCTTTCCAAAAATTACCAAATAGCCCCAAAACTTAGAAAATTGTTATCTTGACTTCTAAACACTTATTTAATTCAACCAAAATTCATAATATTAATTCTCACACTATATTATATTATAATTATGCCAAGGACACCCTTTATTCTCAGTAATCACATAACTTACCCCAAACTTTATAAAAATTATATTTTCACCACATAACTTATTAAACTAGTCATTTAAACACTAGTAATTATAGTTTCACAAGGACATGGAATTTTCTCCGCCTTTGTCCTGTCCTTGTGTTGCACTGCAGCTTTGCAAAACTCTTTCAGCATCTTGTCAAAATGTTCCCCTCTATCACCATACATCCAGTCACGCTCCATACTGTATGTGCAACAGATCACATGTGTGAGTTATAGCCTTTATGAAACTAAAATGTTTATAGAATATGGTCTGTATTAAGCTGCACATGTTTATTTCTTAATGGAGCATGACTGGGATGATTGTCAAGTAGTCTAGCCTAACTCTAAGGTTGCAAACACAAAATAAACTAGCATTTTATATTTAACAAATTGTTGCACTTCTAAAATAAAAACCGGTTTTTAAAACAATATTACGAATACTTTTTCTACAAAAAATTCGGCATGACCTTTGCATAATTGTACACATCCCGTGCTTATTATTCAGCACTCACCAAAGTCATCACAACCACAAACATTCCAACAATGGCAGCAACCAACAATTAAAATAAATCAATTCTTTACTAGCTAACTGAAAACCAATTGCAAATTCAGATCATCAAACCAACATTTTCAATTCTCCACTGTATAAGTTCAAACCGGTTTAGAGATTAAAACAGAATCCAGAGTTAAAATACGTACTTGTTTTTTAAGGATTTATGGAAAGGGAGACTGGTGCCTGAGAGGTAGGCTTCTGTGCGAGAGATGCAGCAATACCACTTCTGATATGTCTCTGCAAGGGAGCAACAAAAAATAAATTACAAAAGAAATGCATCAACAAATATGGAATGAAGCTAAATTATGTACTAGCACTTATATTTAAATACATAATTGCATTTATTAAACAAAAAATAAGGTTTAGTTACTTACTTGTGCGCAGAGGAGGAAAGTGCAACAGTAATAGAAGAAGGCGGGAAACAAGAGAGGTGATTCACGGACTTGAATGTAGTGAGACCTGATAAAAAAATTAGATATTGTTAGACATATACACATACATCAAACAATATTAATTACGAAGAGATTTTGTTAAAAAAATCGGCATGACTTTTGCATAATTTTACCTATCCCATGCTTATTATTAAGCATTCACCAACCATTCATCAACACAAATTTCCATCACAAATCAAACTAATACCAAATTTATCCATCAAACCAAATTTTAATAATTTGTGGAAATCAAATGCAAAGTAAAAAAAAGAAAAAAGATAAGTTAGATTGTATTACCGGTTCTTCCAACTCCGCTTTCAATCTACCGTGCAATGACTGAGGAGAGTTTCTTAACCACTTCTCTGTAGACAATATAGAAACTTATTATTTTACGTATGATAATTGTTTGTAATTAGGATTGCAAAATTACACATAATGAGCTTAAAGGATGAAAATGTAGGTTGAGTATATTACGGGTTCACAAATGAAATGTATTCAGCCCCGTACGACTTCAATATGGTGAACCCATTTAGTGATTTCCCTCTACAAGGACACAACCATGCTTACTATTAAGCATTCACCAATCATTCAACAACACAAATTTCTATCATAAACCAAACTAATATATACCAAATTTATTCATCAAACCAAATTCCAATAATTTGGGGAAATCAAATACAAAGTACAAAAGAGAAAAATGATTAGTTAGATTATATTACCGGTTCGTAGATGAATTGTTCTCCGCTCCGCTTTCAATCTACCATGAAATGGTTAAGAAGCTTCTTAAGTATTTATCTGTAGAGACACAAATACAATAGATACAAGAGAAACTCAGTAGTTGTGTATGTTCCTTGTTCGTAAATATAGGATTGTAATTATAATGGACTGAAAAATGAAGACATAAGTTGACTATATTACATGTTCACAAGTGAACTGTTTTCAGCCCCGTACGAGTTCAATCTACAACAGCAGCTTAGTAATTACTCCCTACAAAGGCACAAACACACAAAATGAGTAAAAAAAAATCAAAATTTTCATTTAAACATTTCATCGAACACCTTATGAGCACATGAATTTTCACTTATTTTAAACTGAATATATACAAAAATCTTATACACACCACAAACTTAGACATCCACATACACATTTACAATCTTAATATCAACATACAACACAACAAATACATGATTGGAACCCTAAAAATCGAGTTACCTCTCCCTTTCTGATTCGCAACTGCTGCTGCTGCTGTTGTGGAACTCGAACAGGGAGGCGGCGACGGTGAAGACCATGGCGGCACCCACGGGCGGCGAGGTTGGCGTTCGCCGTTCGCAACAGAGAGGAGGGGAGCAGTAAAATCGGTGAGAAAATACGATGAATTGGGTTCAGGGGGGTTTTAAAAGGACCTATTTCGGCGGTTCTTAGTTAGGAACCGCCGAAATAGGTCCTTTTTATTTTTTATAAAATAAAAAAGGACCTATTTCGGCGGTTCCTAAGGAAGAACCGCCGAAATAGATGATAAAATAAAAAAATAAAAATAAAAAAACACCTATTTCAGCGGTTTCTAGTAAGGAACCACGAAATAGGTCTATTTATTTTTTTTATTAAAGAGGGCCTATTTCGGTGGTTCCTTACTAGGAACCGCCGAAATAGGTTCCCGACCTTTTCAGAAACCAACCTATTTCGGCGGTTTGTTAACAACCGCCAAAATAGGGGCGCCGAAACAGGCCATTTTTGTACTAGTGTCTTCTATACCCAGAATTGAACAATCCCTTCTCCAAGAATTCCAGGCTCTTATACACACTCAAACATGGGAGCTAGTTCCTAAACCTCCTCAGACAAACATTTTGGGAGTGAAATGGATTTTGAAAGCCAAAAGAAACTCTGATAGAAGTATTGAAAGATGGAAGGCAAGGCTGGTTGCTAAAGTTTACTCTCAAACAAAGAGCTTAGACTACTCTGAGACATTCAGTCCCGTGGTAAAGCCGACAACTATTCGCATTATTCTCATACTGGCCACCATTTATGGTTGGCCCATCAAACAATTGGATATCAAAAATGCCTTCCTACAAGGAGTACATGAGAATGTCTATATGACTCAACCCCCAAGTTTTCTTCACCCACACTTTCCAAATTATGTGTTCAAACTGAAAAAGTCTATCCATGGGCTCAAGCAATCCCCTAGAGCATGGTTTCGTAAGCTTCGTGACACCCTTATAGCTATAGGTTTCATGGATTCAATGGCTGATGCATCACTATTTATATACAACACAGTAGGGGAGACAATGTTAGCCCTAATCTATGTTGATGCAATAGTTTCACAGGAAACTTAGAGACTATGTTTAAACCTTCATTCATCAACTATCAAAAGTTTTTCCTGTCAAAGATTTGGGGCAAGCTCATTACTTTCTGAGGATTCAACTTCAGTGCAACAAAACTTCTCTATTTCTATCTCAATGGAGGTATATTAGTGATATTGTTGCTCAGGATAAACTCACCAAATCTAGACCTGTGTCTACTCCTATGGCCCCATCATCTATAGAGTCCACGACAAAACCCTAATTTTCCCGACATAACCCTATTTCATAGTTTATTTGGGGGCCTTCAATATGTCACCATAACTAGACCAGATTTCACGTTTGCAGTGAAAAAATTATGCCAACACATGCATAAACCTACAGAGTTACATTGGAAATCCCTAAAACGCATTTTGTGTTACCTGAATGCCATTTATGATTTGCAATTCCACATAGTTGCGAACTTGACTCTCCAACTATCAGCTTTTGCTGATGTCGACTGGGGAGGAACTTTTAGAATATTGCCGCTTCACCATCGGATTATGTGTCTTCTTGGGAAAAAACCTTGTTGCTTGGCAGTCGAAGAAACAACCCACCATCTCCCGCTTCACAATTGAAACCGAATATCGGTCTCTTGCTCATGGCACATGCGAAATCATCTGGATTCAACAACTGTTGACAGATTTGGGAGTCTTTCTTAAAAATCCCCTGATCCTCTTGTGTGAGAATTTAGGAGCAACTTACTTAGCCGCTAACCCAGTTCTGCACTCGCGAGTCAAGCACGTTGCTCTAGACTTTAATTTTGTTAGAGAAAAAGTCATCAACAAGTCTCTTTTTATTTAGTTTATGATCACACCTTGGATCAAACTATAGATATTTTTACAAAACCTTTCCCAGACTCACGATTTACTACTCTTCGCTCCAAGCTGCAATTGATGCCGCTTGGACAACGGGAAGATATTAAGGCTCAATATACAACAGAGTCCAGTAATAGAAAATAAGCCCATATTTACAATCAACACGATTCTCTTATTGTAAAACCCTACTACTATAAATATATGTACTACTGTAGTCGTCATACAAGACATTAATATAGAGAACATTCTTCTAAAATCTATGATCAATTTAGCTTTGTCTTTAGTAGATTCATATCTTATAATGTGGTTGTTATGCATGTTATTCTTCATTTCATGCATCTCAAAAATGCTCCCATCATTTTGGATACCCTTGGATCCTTAAATGACCTAGATCTTTTATCATTATAATAAATTGACTGTGTCTAAGGTGCTTCTAAGAAAGTACTAATTTCCTTGTAGATGACTTAGAAAAGGTAATCAACCCCTTATCTTTTAATGATCTTTATGGATATATTTTCTTACATGATTGTTCCCTTACAATTGGTGAGAGCTAGTAAGAGAGAACCTGCTATTTCATATATCCTGTCGCACGGATGATTTAATTTTCTGTGGAAAAGGCTACATATTAATTATCAACTTAGCAGTATAAAAGGTTCTCCACAAGAATTGTAGTGAGCAAACCATTGGTTTGCCATGAATATCATTTTTTTTTTTTAATGAAAACCGGCCATCTTTAGCGAACCATTTGTATCACGTGTTTGTGTCTGGCTTGATAAGTTTCCAACTCGATCTCTTTGCCATTCTAATCTTCAATAATAAATTTGCTTTACCCAAAAGCAAACACACCATGAGAAGGAAACGTTACGCATGCTACCAAACAAAATGTTCTAACTTGCATCTCTATCAACGGATACTCAATTCTTAAATAAAGTCAGGGTACGTATGTCCATACACTTCTTAAATAAATTTAAGGTTATTCATATTCAAAAGTTCGGTTCAAGCTCAAGTAAATAAATGTACATTTGATTTTATAAAGAAGAAGAAGAAAAGAAAGAGATAGTAAAAAATTCCGTGGATGGTCATGAGTTTTAATGAATTACTATATCTGTAGAAGTATAAGCAAGACATATAGCAAGAATGGTACACTAGCAAACTTAAGAAAATGCATGTACGTTATTATATGTTTCTGCATTTTGGAACTTTACCAGTTACAAATATATATATATATATCATGATCTGCTATATTTTATTACCGTGGTTATGCATTTAACTGATAGGTTATCACCTTTTCAATTAAAAACTATACGTAATTCGTAAACTGTAGCACAATTTGTTTGGGTCTTTGCTCTTCCTCATTACCTTTATACTACAATTTTAGATTAAGCAGCACGTACATCAGAATAGTTAGGGACCGGAAGAGCCAAACCATGTTGGTCGGGGTATCCTTGAACCAATGGTTGTAGGTTCAACATTTACCTCACTTATCAAAAAATAAAAGTTAGGGACTGGAAGAACATCCAACTAGCGGACCATCCGCGTTACATTTCTCAAAAACGATCCATGAACCTCAAAAACACAAACAACGGTCCATCCATCCATCCATGAACATGAACTAATTACACGAGCACGTTAATAACTAGAAGACGTTACGCAATCAAACATAATCCCAACGTTGGAATCTTCTACGCTCGTCCAAATTCAAAGGCGTTACTCTTTGAATTGGATTAATGCTGATTGTTACCGGTTCGTACTATTTCCTTTGGATGCTTTCGCTTTACCTTTCTGCATTTATGGTGATATATATATATATACTGAAATACCCCTAAATTAATTTAAATTAATTTAGGGGATTTCTTTTATTAAAAATTAAATTATGATATGGAATAATGAATATTAAATTATTATATGGAGTTGTGAAATTTATTTAGGGGTTTTCTCCTATTTAACCCTAATTATTATACATTATTATATAGTATTATGAATTTAATAATAAGATTTATAAGTCAATAAATCTTGGGAAAATTATTAAACACTCCAAAAATATTATAATATTTTAGGAAGTGTTGGAACATTGTTTTGAAACATAAAAGTCAATATAAAATTCTAGAAACCTTAAAGCTTATTAAGCCTTGCTAGAGTTGACTTTTTGAGAATGGTCAAACCAGGCCATGAAACCTATACCAATAAATAGGTTATGAAAAACCATGAAGATCGATAAAAAGAACGTCAAAAACGGATCATCCTAGCCAAAGTTATGCTAGATTGAAGTTTTGAATCAAAATTTTAAGAGATGCCACGTGTCATTCTGTAATGGGTCGCCCACACTTAGCCGATTTCTTCCCTGATTTTTCGGAACCGATTTCCCTTACTTTGCCCTAACTTTAGACGGCTATTACTTTTACATCTCTCAATATTTTTCCATGCCGTCTTCACCATTCTCTTCTCCTACAATTCCTCTTTCCAACCATTACTCATACAAACCCTAAATCCTTCTGAGTCAAAAGGAAATCGAGCCAAAGTAGCCACCTTGCGAAACTGTTTCCAGAATTCCAGAATTCCCTTCGTTTCAGGTAACTTGCGTCAATCGTAACTTCTTCGTTAATCAACCAAAATTCGATTTCTTTAGCTCGTTGTAAAGATCTCTAATCCCTCTACAATTTTCGTGTTTATGCCCAAGTCTGATTCGTAACCAGTTGGGAGATATAGAGGTCTAAAGTTTCGGTTTCAACAGCACATAAAATAACACCGAAACAGAAAGGTAAACTCGTGTTTTGTAACTTCAATATCTTTCTGTATGGTGCGAGTTAGGATTAGTTCTAGTTATCAATGTGTAGAGCTAAGTTTCATCTTTCTATTGAGCCAATTAACAAAGCCTAAATCGATTTGTACAATAACTTATAGATCCTCGAAGTTGGCTTCACGAACTGGTCGGAAGTTCGAGTTTTTCCAGAATCCGTTCTCGAATTCTCCTCCGATATTGCAATTCCGGTGAGTGTTTCCTCAAATTCTTCCGTTGTTGCTAATCTATACTTCATTGTCGACCTAAACCATGTGCCAATTTAGCCAATTTCGTGTTAGGTTAGGAGAATTTGGATGAATTGCTTCCGATTTTTATTCTGTACCGAGATAAACCCTAGCTTCCAAATCGAATTCGAATCTTGATGAACTCTGCATTATAATTGGGGAAATCGGTACCAATAGAACCGAAATTTGATTACAAATCCATAGAAACAAAAATCACTCGATTTCGTTCTTAGGTTAGGAGTTATAGGCGATTTAGTACTCGATCTGTTTAATGTCTTCGCTGACGAACTCGGTGTACAGGGGCCGTCCGATCTCGTTTTAAGAGATTGGACGGCCGAGATTAAAACATCCAGAATTTGTTTATAAGGGTTTTAATAAATTCCAGTAAATAGTCTTAACTTGTTGGGTTAATTTAAATATCTTCCCGAATGTATTTTGACTTGCAATTTTAACCATAGATTCCTTATTTTATGTAGTTTATTTTGATGTAAATTATT
Source organism: Limonium bicolor (assembly GCA_023374045.1). Classification (NCBI taxonomy): domain Eukaryota; kingdom Viridiplantae; phylum Streptophyta; class Magnoliopsida; order Caryophyllales; family Plumbaginaceae; genus Limonium; species Limonium bicolor. Next base: position 293,747,671 of record CM041777.1, read on the forward strand.
ATGGTTTTGGAGTTTTTAAACATAAGTTATGATTTTTACAAGTTACGGGTTTTCTGGAATTATTTGGCTAAATTAAAAGATATTTATGAAATAAAAATTTTATAATGTCTAAAATGTTATAGTTACTGTATATTAAATTTGGGAATTTTTGGGCAATGGTAAAAGGTTTTAAAAATTGTGTTTATGAGTTTTTCATAAGAATAATCTATAATATAAGGTTTTTAATGTAATCAAAAATTAAAGTATGGTTTGTTTAATTAACTTTTATGGGGAAAAAATGGAACTAAATTAACATTTTATAACAGTAAGTTATAAATGTTTTTGTATTAGCTTTTAGAGAAATGAAATTATTTACATATATGTATTTTTACTTACTTAAGTAGGAACTTATATAAATTAAGGAATTTAATTATCCTACATTTTATTTACTATATTATATGGGAGTTAATATTTTAAATAAACTAAGGAACAAATAATATATATATATATAATATATATTATATATATTATTTTACGCATTTATAAAAAGGAATTAAGGAGTAACTTATAGTAAATCAAGGAACTAATTAAATTACCACTTATATAACTAAACATTATAAGAGCTAGAACCCTAAGATATGGTAAAAGAATACTTTATGAAATTACTTAGAATGCAGTTTAAGGTTGTATTAATAAGATAGTCTAAGTATGGTAAATTACATAGGGAATGTCTTAGTTAATTTCTAATACGGGTATACTTATATATTAATAAATAAAGGAAACATATTATGTTATAAACCTTAAGTCGGTTGTGTTAAGCCTAGAAGTTATTGAACATTAATAAATACAGTAAGATTTCCTAAAAATGTTATGGATAAACCTTAATACATAAAGATATATATATAAATATACATGTATATAAGTACATTAATATAGTTGAGGGGAGTAATAATCCTTGTGATAATTATAATAAGTAGGTTATCTGTATATATTAAACCTTAGGTTTTAGTCAGTGTCACTATTAATTTAAGAGTTTTATTACACAACATAAATTTAACACGTCTTGGGCTAACCTACTAAGCCAAGTCTATGAACTCCAAAAGCCCACTTTAACAATCCAAAGAGAGTTTGGGCCACTCTCAGGAATAAATTCTAAATAATTCCAAACTAAACGAGATGGGCCTAACAAAGGATTTAGTTAACAAGTCAAGCCCAAACCTTTGTAAAAGAATAATGGTAACCCTGAAACCATTAATCAGTAAGTGAAGAAGGCTGTTAAGTTTATAAGTCTCTTAACTAATCGACACTTGGAACGCCTTAATTATAGGTTACTATTGGGGAATCACTTATACGAGTTAGTTATTGTTCTTCACATACCAGGTACGATTTCTCGTACTCCGAATTTTTGATGATGATTGACCTGTGGAATTTTGGAAAAACGCTAACTGACTTTAAGAGGAATTTCTAAAAATAAGAAATGGTTGTGTGACTGACTCAGCTTGTGGACTAACTGAGTCGTGGATGTGGAACTCACTTGGGTATTGGTTTCTTCTACTTGGTTACCTGTTAGACATTGGCTGCTTAGGGTTTACGCTTCTGCACTCTGTAGGACTGAGTGTTTGGTATTGCTCTAGGTAGTTGGTGATCTAGCGGGATTTTTGGAAAAGGTCAATCTTGGAAATCTTTCTTTCGACGTGCGCGCGTCTTCAATGGTAACAGTGAGGGGCTGTATATCCCCTGTTCTAAAAAGGGACGTGATAGACAGTGAGGGGCTGTATATCCCCTGTCCTTAGTGGACGTGATAGACAGTGAGGGGCTGTATATCCCCTGTCCTTAGTGGACGTGCTTGGCGGTGGGGCCATCTTCCCAGTTAAATTATTCCACTCTTGAGTCATTGGTTCTTGGATCTATTTTTATCATTCCTAGTCCTTTGTGACTATCTGGGTTTTTCTACTCCTAACGGGAATTGGGTTTAACTAAGGAAAATGGATGTTCACTAGCACGTGATGTGATTTTGTTCCACTAACTTTATCTTTCAGTCATTAAACTTTATTCGTATCTTGATATCTTGATTTGGTGATTGTGAAATGCTTTATTCCTCTGAGTGTTTTAAGTGTTTGCTTTCAAGTTATTATTTATTTAAGAATTGTATTTTAAGTTGTTTTTGGAGGATCGTACCAGTTCCATTCCAGGGAACTGACCCACCCCACTCGGGGTGGGCTGCTTGGTTTTATCTTGCAGGTACGTGTTATCTTACAGGTGGCCACGAAGAGAAAGAGTGATTGGGATGGGATTAGGCTTGGAGAGTTTATATGTTTTATTACTGTTTATTTTTGTTAAGTTTTCTCGTGGTTCAGCCGTGACATTTGTAATCATTAAGTTGTTTTTTGGTGAGGTTTGGTACCGGGTGTTTGGAACCCGATGATCTGTACGCCTTTAGTATTTTATTTCCGCTATAAATATGTTAAATAGGGGCGTTACATATACTCGTTAATTATATAGTAAAAAAATGGTGATAGACTCGTAATTCAGCAAAGATCGAATTAAAGACTGAGAATCATGCATGCTCGAATTGATCGATTAATACACTTTACATCTATATGCTAGCTAACTTGTCTATAATCTATGCGTCAAACTTCCTATCCTACCATTTTCGAAGCAGCTAAAGAATGAGGATACAAGATTCCATCTTTGTCCCTTTCTTGTTCTATGTATAATGTAGGTCATTTAATTTTGCACAAATAGAATTAGAACCTTGAATTATCAATATGTCTGGACGCATGTATGTATGTGTCTCTAGTCTGAGTAAACTCAGTTCTGACTTTACAACGTCACTAGTGCTTGATCACTACTCCTATTCTATGTACCACATTATATACATTACTTGAATATGGACTTACTATAGTTACTCTTGTCTTGAGAACGGTGTACTGTGTAAACCAACTGAAGAGATGATAGTGTCAAATGCGAGGAAGATGAGCCCATACCACATCTCTTTCTGATACATGGTAGTGTACCTAGGTACCAAAAAGAGACATTTTCTTTCCCCAGCCAAAAGCAAGAAGATAAAGAATCAAACAGCCAGCCACAGTTCCAATGGCTGTCTCCCAAAACTGTAAATTTGTGCCATCGAATAAGGAGATTTGAATGTTCATGCCAAACAGACCGACCACAACAATTCCAGCATTGAGTATCATAATTGCAGCGCTGAGCATCACACCCATCTGTAGCAGTTGGTTTTGTTTGTCATCTAGCATTATGTTGATGTAGTCCTCCGTGTCATCCACGTACTCACTCATCTAACAAGTAAAACAAGCAGTGATTATGATCATACATTATAAAAATCAACGTACTGATAAAAGGAAGAAGTCATAATGATGAACTCACCGTCGAAAGTTTCTGAGAAATCCCATCAACTTGCGCAAAGTATGCTTCCAACAGCATCTCCAGCTCAACCACATTTGGCTTGAATCCGCTCAAGGAAGATGAACCTCTGTCGGATTTGGATTCTACTGACCTGAAAAGAAACGACAATAAGTTATACTGACAGTAGATTGGAATATTATTAACTCGTTACTCAAATATACTAGAGATGGAATTTTAGACTATCACCCTTCATCATCAGTGTCGGACACAGGTGCCAGTTCATTGAGCTGTGTGCTCTCCATGGATTGTAGCTTTGCAGTTAAATACATCTCAAACATATCATTGTCATCATCAACTAGATGCTCAAGCTCATCTCTCACCTGCAACCAAACAACATAGTAGGTAGAAAGATTCAAGCTGACAGACTTTGACACGTCAAATCCAGGAAATTAGGTGATTTAATTGGACAAAAAGCTCATTCCTTGTCCTTTCTTGATTTCCCCCCGACTTATATAAGTATTAGTCCAAGTTATGACACCGACATATCACAAATATAGCCATTGTTGGACTTTAGTGCAAGAATCAGCTATACCTAATACGTAGAAAATGCTAATAGTAACATTAAAGATGAACTCACCTTCAAATCTTAAAAGGCCTCATCATTATTAGAGATTAGTTACAGATAATTTGTATCAGTGTGCAGATAATAATTTTGATGCAAAGAATAATATCATCGTTTTCGGTGGTAATTAGTGCATAAAACATAGTCTTATTAGAATGCTAAGAGAAAGGGAACAAAACGAGCCGTCTCAACTGATTTCAGTGTCTTAATTGACTAGAGTCCTACACAAACTGCTGAACTATCCTTTTTGTTTTACATATCATCAAAAAGGTTAGCTTGTTGAAAAGAAAAAACTTGTTGCTTTGTTTTTCTCTTAACTATTTGCACCTTGCATATAGCGTAAGCATATCAACGTTAGAGAGATGTATTACTATTGCCTATAAGAAGTTTCCTCTTATATGGAGTACACCAAGGGTCAACTAGCTCTTTCCTATTTTACACAGCCAAAATCTTTAGAAATGGTGCAATGAAGACAAAGTATACAAGTGGTTAATAGGGTGTGCATTGTGTGTGATAATTTATTCATTTTTTTTGTATTTTCACTACTAGACATAGAATTTTTTTTCCACCCTGTTTTCATAACCGTGTGTTCCTTCCTTATTACTTCCCCATCCCTCACATTTCCAGTTTTCTGATCCTCTGTTTCTTCTTTCAATATCTTATACTAATTCAAGTTAGCCACTCCAATTGTCTAGGGATAAAGCTTTGATGTGGATGCTGATTTTGATTTTGACTACTCGCACCTTTGGCCATAGAACTTTGCCCCCCGCCTTTATGAGGTTGGTAAAACAGTCAAGTGCTATACTATTAAACGGAGCAAGATCAAAGAAACCTAGTAGTCATCATGGATTACCTTCTGTACTCGGCCAGATAGAGCAACCAAACGAGACTTATGTGACGAACTCGCTCCAGATTAAGTGTGCTAATTTTAGAAGTAAGCTCATCCAGAGCAGGGTAGGCCTTGCTCCAATGTGCAAGTCTGAGACATACTATTCAACCGTCAAATGCAAGAGTGCGGAGGGATTTGTAAAAAGAATGCTCACAGAATGAGTGGACATATACAACAACAATGAAAATAAATGGTAACAGGACCTGGAACTCTAAGCACTTGCAGGCAGATTCTAAACAAACTTCAAGCGCCCTGAACTCAAAGGGTAGTATCTGGGGAGTTGGGCATGGTTTGGCACCTGGGATGCTCTTCTGCTCCTTTGACAAATGTTGGCAGTTACTTTGATCTCCGTTCTTCGTAGTTGTAAAATTACTAGTCTCAGCTTCTTTGTTCACCGATGCCTAGCCACCAAAAGGAAAGTGAAATAACTTAGAAGAACGAAATATAAAGTGTTTTTAAAAGGAATGAAAGCGGGCATTAAGTGTATTCAAGCGTCGTTGTCATTTACGCCTCAAATAGATTTCTAAGAGGATATGAAGAAGCTTTTGAGATAGAAGTTCCATCTGCAACTCTGTTTCGATGCATCAGAATAACTGGTAGAGGTTGAAGTTATAGTGTCCAGATAATTGCCACCGTCAGAAAAATAACACAAGAAGTACATGCATGCTTGTTGAGTTTCTAAACAATAGGACAATTCTAAAGAGATAGAAACATTCGTTTGGCTTCTCCTGTTGTTCAAAAGGAGAGAATATTCTCGAAATCGATCAAACAATAAAGTATAATTCTAGAAGTGAGTGATTTTCTCGCCCAATTTATCAGTCTATGAGTTCGTCTTTCGTCTTTATCTCTCTACTGGTTCTACGCTATCTACATTGTGAATTCAGTTACCATATTTTCATCATCACACCGTAATTTCTAATTCCGATACAATCACTGCCCCTAATCGAATGGCATCGCACTTTCAGGTTAAGAACGGGTAAATCAAAAAAAAATCAAAGAATGTAAAATTTTCAGTTCAGTACCTGATTCAGACCTCCCCTGGAATCAGAAATCAACCTCTGCTTCAAATCGTTAACAAAATCAACCACAAGAGGATTTGAGGATTTGATCATCATAACCTCCTTAGCGGTAACTATGGCCTTGATATGCTCAAGATTAACCACAATCGCTCTCTCCCTTCCTAGAATAGTCGAAGGGTACGACAGAGCAGGGTCCAAAATCCTGAGGTCGCGTGCCGGGAGCCCTGTTCTTCGCATGATCGAGTGCTTCCCTACCTGGTCGAACTTATGACCCGTCTCCCAGACGAATAGCCACTCCTTCGTTCCTTGCCCCTTCCGAAGCTTGGACTCCGCCATTGCTTGTCTTTACCTCTTCCGTGCTCTCACCCCCTACTAGGCTACTACTACTACTGACGAGTGCGTGTTCCTTAAGTCGGTTTTCAGTTTCGCGGGTTTACGATTGTGGACGATTTCTTCGTTCGAGTCTCCTTAAAAAACGAGTTTTCAGTTTCTCTCTTTGTTTTTTTATCAAAAACGGAAAAGAATAATTATTAACAGAGTAAATGATATACATATATATAGAGCAACGGAGAATTTACTAAAACGAGCAGTCAATTATATTAGGAAAAAAAACTAACAGGTTAAAAAAGGTAAAGAAAAAATAGGAAAATAAAGAGTAAAAGTATAGAATATAAAAAAATTAAATGTAGAAAATAATATGAGGAAGGGATATAAATAAATAATTGTTTTTCAAAGTATAGAAAAATATGATTATTAAATGTAGAATTAATAGGATGAAGGAAGATAAATAAATAATGGTTTTAGAAAAAAAGATATTAAATTATATAGATTAAGCAACTGATGAACGAGAAGTAGATCCTAGGCTAAATTAAATATAGATCTTTCTTGTTGGAAAATACAAATAATATAATATAAAGGTGATGTACACACATCTATTACTCACATTTATCCTTTTTCTCTTTGCAATGAGAGCCATATGTCATTAGTAAGATTTTCGCAAATCGGATGATCCCTTCGTTGTCTTACACTATCTATCGAGATCAATTACGCCTCGAGTTTGGTGACGAGGGCTTATTTCCGTCAGCGACGGAAGACATCCATACCGTAGGTGATTTTTCAGAATTTTAATCTCAGCCATTCAAGTTTTGGACAGTATTTAGTTTTAGTTCCATTTTCTCCCCCGCCATCTCCACACGGTGAACACCAAATAATGTTTTATTATAACTTTTTTCTAAAATTTGATTGAGCGCTGATGTACTATTTTTTTATAAGATTTTTTTATCTGTTTTCCACTATGGTTAATAATTTAATAAGAATCATTAGTAAAGGCTATCGAGTAAATAAAAACTTAGGGACTTTAACCAGATATGTAGTGTACTCTAAAATAACTTAAATCATATAAATTAATTATATATGAGTGAAGTAGAAGTATGCACGTACTAATTAATTATAATTATATAATAAAGTTAGGTTGTAACATATGATAAATCAGAAAGTCCAAAATTACTCTATAGAAAAAATGTTGCATTCCATAATTTACAAACAATATAGTAAAAACTATAATATAATAATATCACTAAAAATAGTAAAAAAATTCATAATATAGCAAGTAAAGTTATTAGAGATATATAATTAAGTGCTATTAATACATAATTTTACACTAGTTTATATTTCTTGTAATTTGATTGAAAAACCTTCGATGATTTAGCATTCCTAGGTTATGTTAGGGGTTTATGGAATCTTTTTATGACACATTTTATATACGCACCCTTATAACGTGTCAATTTCTCGGCAAGATATTTTAGGGTTTGTGGTTAAACCTTTGGTGATTTAGCATTCTTATGATATGCCTAGGTTTTAGGGTATCTTTTTGTGATTCATTTTTATATCCTTATACAGTTTTAATTTCTCGGCAAACCCTAAACGTTTCACTTCAAACCCTAAAATAAACCTTTGACGATTTATGATTTCTATGATATGTTTAGGTTTTACGTATCCACAAGAACTTATATACATTCACACTAATGATTAGAAACATGTAAACAATCTTTTTATAATCATTTACATCACTATTATAGAAAGTTGACATATATATATTTATTTTATATATGTATCTTTTTCTTTGGTCCTTCTTATTGAATCGTAGTGTGTAAAAATATTTTCTTAGCATTTATCAGTTTATATAGCTTTATTGATTGATAAACTTGAAAGCTATAAACACTTGGAAATGATAAACTGAGTTGTTGGATTCGATTTTACGTATTCTTTAACTTTGGTTTTTACGTATCTAAGATAAATTTATAAACGTTTCCACTGATGATTAGAAACATGTACACAACTTTCTATAATCGTTTCTATCACTATTATAGAAAAAATGACAAACTTTTATAATATCTTTTCCTTTCACCTATCAGTTCATAGTGTACGATATTATTTCTTAGCATTTATCAGTTTACAAAGCTTAACTGATTGATAAATTGAAGGTCATAAAATTTGGAAACGATAAGCTGAGTTATTGAAGTCGATTTTATCAATTCATTAACTTTGATTTTTATGTATCCACGATAATTTATAAACGTTTACATAGATGGTTGGAAACATATACACAACCTTCTATAATCGTGGAAACGATAAGCTGAGTTATTGGAGTTGATTTTATCAATTCATTAACCTTGATTTTTACGTATCCTCGATAATTTATAAACGTTTACATAGACGGTTGGAAACATATACACAACCTTCTATATTCGTGGAAACAATAAGCTGAGTTGTTGGAGTCAATTTTATCAATTCATTAACCTTGATTTTTACGTATCCACGATAATTTATAAACGTTTACATAGATGGTTGGAAACATATATACACAACCTTCTATAATAATGGAAACGATAAGCTGAGTTATTGGAGTCGATTTTATCAATTCATTAACCTTGATTCTTACGTATCCACGATAATTTATAAACGTTTACATAGATGGTTGGAAACATATACACAACCTCTATAATCGTGGAAACGATAAGCTGAGTTATTGGAGTCGATTTTAAATTCATTAACCATGATTTTTACGTATCCACGATAATTTATAAACGTTTACATAGATGGTTGGAAACATATACACAACCTTCTATAACCGTGGAAACGATAAGCTGAGTTATTGGAGTCGATTTTATCAATTCATTAACCTTGATTTTTACGTATCCACGATAATTTATAAACGTTTACATAGATGGTTGGAAACATATACCCAACCTTCTTTAATCGTGGAAACGATAAGCTGAGTTATTGGAGTCGATTTTATCAATTCATTACCTTGATTTTTATGTATCCACGATAATTTATAAACCGTTTACATAGATGGTTGGAAACATATACACAACCTTCTATAATCGTGGAAACGATAAGCTGAGTTATTGGAGTCGATTTTATCAGTTCATTAACCTTGATTTTTACGTATCCACGATAATTTATAAACGTTTACATAGATGGTTGGAAACATATACACAACCTTCTATAATCGTGGAAACGATAAGCTGAGTTATTGGAGTCGATTTTATTAATTCATTAACCTTTATTTTTACGCATCCACGATAATTTATAAACATTTACATAGATGGTTGAAAACATATACACAACCTTCTATAATCGTGGAAACAATAAGCTGAGTTTTTGGAATCGATTTTATCGATTCATTAACCTTGATTTTTACGTATCCACGATAATTTATAAATGTTTACATAGAAGGTTGGAAACATATATACACCCTTCTATAATCGTGGAAACGATAAGCTGAGTTATTGGAGTCGATTTTATCAATTCATTAACCTTAAAATTTAATTATATTATGAGCTTGAAATTTAAGCTAAAACTAAGGTCAATATTCAATAAAAGTATTGTACGCCATTTTTAAATTATTTTTTAAAATATTTACTTAGTGATTTTTATATTAATTTAACTTATTTAGCTTGACTAAGACATGTATATTTTATTGAATATGTTTCACTCTTTTTATATATTTATAAATGACCAAAGATTAAGAAAATATTATACATAGTATATATGATGTACGTATTCATATAAAAAAATTACGTCTCGATGAATTAGCCTGTAGTATTATAAATAAAAAATTATTTAGTTATTATAGAAAACAAAAGATATATTATTATAAGTGTGACTAATGGAATACAATAATACTATTATATGAATGCTGTTTAAAAAAATAAAGAAAAATAAAAACTTGAAATGGGGACCCGTTTTTTATCTCCGTCCGCATATACATATTAGGATTAAGCTGTTGAATAAAAAACTTCCGTCAGGGACGGAGTTTTTACTCCGTCACCAAATCCACGCCCTCAATTTAGCTTTGTTAGATTATCTGATAATGTGGTGGTTATGCATGTTATTCTTTCATGCATCTCAAAAATGCTCCTATCATTTTGGATACCCTCCTCAATGGTTCTCCGATTCTATTCCGGAGGACCATTGACAAGCCTCCCGTGAAGTACGGGCTAAATTGGCTAGACAATGAGCTAACATATTGTCAGATTTTGGTATGCTAAACCAAGTTACAGAGTGAAAAGAAGGTGTAAGTGATAAAATGTGACCCAAAATTAATTAGTTGGACTGGTGTGGGCAGCTTAGGAGGTGCCTCCTTTGTTAGATAATCGGCTATCTGCTTACAATCAGTCAAAAACCTGAGTGCGGGCTCTCCTTGTTGTAACACCATTTGAACCGCTAGTTCGAGAGCCAAAGCTTCTGCCATTGTTGGTGTACATTGTTTAATCTCCCCTTTGTGTCCGGCAACCCGAATATCCCCATCTTTGAACCCAACAAAAGCCATGCCCAAACCATTTGCTGGATCAAGACTAGGATCAACGTAGACCTCTAAGATGTGTGGATAAGCACTACGGTGTTGATGTAGTGATGCTGGACAAGTATGTTGTATGTGTAAGATATTATCAGCGTGGCTCCAGGCAGCCATGGCCAAAAGTCGGAGCGCTGGCATGTGTAAGCTGACAAGTCACAAACCATAGTCGCCATAGAAGTTGGATCAAGGTGGTAAGAGTAGTAGGCGAAGACTGAAGACACATGTGTGTAAACCAATCTGTAAAGGCAGCATCAGACGTTAGATTGGGTGGTTCAATAGATAACACAACCATGTCCCAGTAGTCTCTCACTGTGTGACATTGCACGAGAGTATGGACAGTAGATGCTGGTGCAGAGGTTATTTTCTGAGTGGTTAAACTGGTGTAAAATTAAAAGAAAGAAATTAAAACTCAAATTAAACGTCGGGCTGCAAACAAATCCCGGTCGTTAGTAGTATAACAAGTGTCGTATCCACAGAGAGATTGTTCAATTATCCTAGTCTTGGTAGTTAATTAAAAAACTGTAAAAAGGGGTTTAGCCGGAGGCAAGCTTGATTTGTTGTTTGATCAGTGCAAATATAATAAAAACAGGTAAATTAGTTGACGTGAATGGAAAAGGTATCCTAGGATAGCGGGGGTATTTCCTAAATTACTTAAACATATTTATAAACCATGTCTCAATTATTTATTTCCTATTAGAGTTAATAATTGTCAGTTACGAACTCTTAATAAAAGCCTTAGTATTTTCCCGCTCAATCCGGAGTGTAAATACTAAGATTAATTCCTTGGTGGTACTTAGACTATCTCAAAATCATGTGTTGATAGTTACCAAATAAATGCAGTCGTTTGTCGCGCAAAGCATTTAGCAATATTAGTTGAAAGGAATTAAAACAAGTTAAATAAGAGAAACAGGTGATAAATATTGTTTACGTAATATTAGAAATCAAACCCCCATCCTAGGATACAAATGAAAATTACTCAGACATTAACGGAGATAAGAAGATAGCATAGACAGATTTTGCCATTAATTCAGAGAAAGAACGGGTCTGCTCTCGCTCTCACTGCTGCTCTCCTATTTCTTTTGTTACTGCGTGAGTGTGGACTGTTGTGGTGTTACGGGAGGAAATATAAGTGGAAGTGAATGGATGAGTGTGGTGAAAATATTCTTCAGACTCCCGTCGTGCGTGGTGTTTTTTTGTGTTGAACGGGTGCTGGGTTTATATAGAGGATTGGAGGAGGCAGATCCGTACGTAATAATTGATTGCAGGTTGATTGCTATCTTCATTGATTGCAGAGGGGACAGAGAGCTGGAACGCGTCAGAGATTTAAGGTAGGCGGTGCGGGAGTAGATGGATAACGGAATCAAGTTGCAGACGACGGGCGAGCGAAGAAGAAACTGGGCGCGACTGAGTTTTTAGTGACAACCGCCTCACGTCCGCCTATGTATAGGCGGTTGCTTTGCTGATGTCCGCCTCCGGTACCGCATGATATTGGGCGGTTGTATGTTGTTTGTCCGCCTCCTAACAGGCGGAAGCATGTGTTCTTGTCCGCCTAAATTGAGGCGGTAGCCTTATGTGAGTCGCCGCCCCCTTTTGGGCGGTTCTGTGTGTCCGCCCCCTTTTGGGCGGTTGCAAAGTGTGTGTCCGCCTGTTTTTGGGCGGTTGCAAGTGTATGTGTCCGCCTGTTTTCACGACGTACAGGCTTATTTCTTCTACGAGCTCTAGATTCTTCGTTTGGACTCCATTTTCTGAGCCGTTTGCGGCTATGCGTTCGTCTCTTCGTGTACTTTCTTCCTAGCTTGGCTTTTCCTCATGTTTAAACCAATAAATTTGTGAGATATTCAATAAAACATAAACTAGAGGAAAAACATACGATAAGTGAGAAATGAGCAGAAAGGTGCTGATATAATATATGAAATACACCCATAAAACATGCTCATTTAGACACTTATCACACCCCCACACTTACCTTTTGCTTGTCCTCAAGCAAAACCATGTACCCAAGCAAGTAGGGAATGCTCAATATTAACAAATACTATTATGAAGGGTAGGATAAAAAAAGTCAATAGTACATGATCTTAAACTTTTTAGAGGAGTGTGATCCATCACCTACTGGTGGCATAGGTGTACTCAGGGCAAAAATAAAAATTAGAGTTTCGGGGTATGATCTAAGGTACTTCAATGCTTCTTTAGTTAAAGTGACTTTGAGAACTTTTACCAAGGCCAACTTCTCTCAAGAATGGGCATTGAGGAGAAAACAAAAGGAAAAATAGAATTAAGCATTTGTTTCACTTTTGCATAAGAGATGAGAAGATAATATGTAGGCATCAAGCCTTTGTATTTAAGAACACTCAACTCTCTTTGTTGGTTACCAATGGTGTCTCGCAAGTCTCCTATTTATTATTTTTTGTATATATATTTTTTGACAGAGAAGCACCCCTTAGCAATCCCTAAGAATGAAGACAGAAAGAACCCCTGAGTAATAAAAATCCATCCATTTCAGATCATTTGGTCACACCGCATAAAAATGCTCCTCAAAAAGTAATCAAAATTTTAAAATTTTTGTACATTTTATACCATTTATCCCACAATTCATAACAATATTTATTCTTAAAGAGAACAACCTACACATAAAGGGTTCACGATATTAAATTTGGACAAACGCAAGATAAGCAGAGAGATTAAGCATTTTAGCATAAAATGTCACTGAAAAGGGCACACTTCCCCCACACTTAAATTGAACAACGTCCTCATTGTTCACCAGAAAAACAAGGGAAGGTTTCAGAAGACCTATTCGGTAAGTAGATAAAATAGAGAGAACACGAAGCTCACGAATATTCATTTAAGCATATAAATTCTCCTCTGCATGATTTATTTAAATAAAGCATAATTAAAGAAACTGGTACTCCCCTGAGATTATTTTTGCTAGCGTTAAAAGAGTTCCCCCACACTTGAGCTTCAGCTTCAAGTACCGTAGCTTGGTTGCGGTGTAGACATGAAATTGCCCTGCATAAGACACTAGACGCAACCATACTATAAACGGGGTTAAAAGTTTAGCAAAAATAAGATTTAAAGAGAACCTGAAAATTAAAACAGCATAAAAGCATATAAAAGATAAGTTCGTCCGGGTTGCCTCCCGGAAAGCTGCCCTTCTTTAACGTCTTTGGCTAGACGCTTTGTCGTTAGATTGATCACGGGGGGTGGTTATGAGAAGGAGATCCAAAGCATGACTCGATAGTATTTTTGAGAGTCCACCTGGATGCATGTTTTCTTTTCTTATCCCGCTCTTCGTCCGGGATTGGTGGTGGTATCTCTGTAATAGACATGCCGTCTGGAAGGGTGATAAACAGAAGTGGGGATGATGATGATTGAGTATCCCTTACGAACTTAAGATCTTTGGATTCGCTATCTGGAGATCTTCCTGATGCAAACTCCAGTTTTTCGTTATAAGCTTGAAGGGTGATTTTCCCTTGGGCTACCCAAATGTGCACATCGGCTGTGGCAAGGAATGGTCGTCCAAGGATGAGAGGTGTAGTGGAGTTTTCTTCGATGTCTAGAATGACAAAATCGCATGGGAAGTATAAGTGCTCCACTTTGATGATAATGTCCTCCACCACTCCGTTTGGGTAAGCTACTGAACCATCCGCCAATTGAAGGGTCATCTTAGTCTTTTTCATCTCTCCAATTCCCAGCTTTTTGAAAGTGGAGAGGGGCATCAAATTAATGGAGGCACCCAGATCGCATAGGGAGTATGGAAATGAGGTGCTACCAATTGTGACTGGAATGGTGAAGCTGCCCGGATCATTGCATTTTGACGGTAGTGGTTTTTGTAGAGTAGCTGAGCAAGCTACATTGAGTGGTACAGTACCGACTTCGGCCAATTTAGTTTTGTTGGATATGAGGTGTTTGAGGAATTTGGCATAGTTTGGCATTTTGGCAATGAGGTCGACAAACTGTATGTTGACGTTTAGTTGTTTCAGCATTGCTAGGAACTTACCATATTCATTATCCAATTTCTGCTTCTGGAGTCGGTGAGGAAATGGTATAGGCGGTTCTTGTGAAGAAGGTTCTGAAGCTGATGGAATAGTGAGGACGTTTGGAGATGTCTTTTCTGTTGGAACCTCAACTTTTTCTTCACTATCCTCTTTGGATTCTTCTGACCTTGGCGGGATGTGAATCTCGTCGGTTTTCTTACCGCTTCTCAAGGTTATCGCCTTAACCTCTTCTTCTTCTTCAAAGTCGAGCTTTTCGTTTTCATAACCAGCCACCAAGTGCTCAAGGTAGGTATTCTCAGATTGAATGCGATTTTTATAGACTTTGGCGGTGCTTTCAAGTTCAGCTACATTCCTTTTGGAAGTTTTGATTGCTACAACCCACTCTTGGAGGGAAGGGTGTAGTTCTGGAACTTCAGCTGTTTTAGCCACCTCCATCTTTTCTTCATCGTGCTCCTTCACATAGATGCATTTGGCTTGCTCTCTTGGATTTGGTTCGTTTTGGCTGGGGAGAGCCCCTGGCGGTCTTCGAGCAAGTTGTTCTGCTAGTTGATTGAATTTACCTTCAATTTTTTGGTTGAAGGCTTCTTGCGCAGAAAGCTGGTTCTGAGTTATGGACATGAATCCTTTCATCATCTCTTTAAGTTCTGCATTTGGATCAACAGAGGATGAAGATGGTTGTTGTTGTTGTTGTTGTTGTTGTTGTTGGAAACCTGGAGGGGCACCTTGTGCTCTATAACCCATATTAGAGTTTGGTTGGGGTCGGCTTCCCTGATAGGCATTGGAATTGTTGTTCTGCCCTCCTGGTTTTGATCATTATTTTTCCATGAAAAATTCGGGTGATTTCTCCATGGATAGTTGTTGATGTTATTGTTGTAGGAATTACCGGGGCGGTTTCCTATGAATTGTACTTCCTCGTACTGGCCTTTGCCTTCGCACTGATGGGTTTCATGAGGACCGGCGCATATGACACATCGTTCTGTAGGTGGAACTGGTGGTGAACTTGTAGGTGGGGAAGCTATTGTTTTTACGATTTCGTTCTGTGATGTCGTTAGCTTTTCCACCATCTTTGCAAGGGACGAGATCTGAGCTGATAAATGATGTAGGCTCAACGTGGAGTAGGCCTGCTGCTCTTGGCGTTCTTCCTTTGGATCTCGTCCACTGTCTGGTATTGCTCGTCATGGTTTCGAGAAGGTCCATTCCTTCTTTAGGAGATTTCATCATGAAACTTCCTCCTGCAGAGGAATTGACGAGTAGTCGGTTCCCATCATCCAGACCGTTGAAGAATGACAGGCAGAGGGATTGATCGTCAAGACCATGGTGGGAACATTTCATTAGCATATCTTTGAATCTATCCCATGTGTCGTATAATGTTTCTCCCGGCTCCTGACAAAAGTGTTTGATTTCACCGATCAATTGCCTTGTTCTACTGGTTGGGTAGTATTTGGCAAGGAATTTTTGGGCCATTTGTAGCCATGTGGTGATTGATCGGGAGGGAAGGCTTCGATACCACCGGTTTGCTGAATCCGATAATGAGTGAGGAAATAGTTGTAGTCGGATTCTTTCCTTGACGTTGCCGGTCTGTCCAAAGGAATTGGGAAGTCTAGGAAGAGACTCAGATGATTTGGGCTTCATCTGGGTTCGCTCCACTAAACTTGCCTAAATCCCGGACGGCGGTGATGTAGTGGGTTTTGAAAACCCAAGGTCCGGCTTCTTCTGGTGTTAGTCGGGGAGAACTATAGCTGATGCTCTTCCTTCGGTGTTCGGTTGGTGGTAATCGATAAGGCACGGTGTTTCTGGTTGATTTGCATGATCCATTTCATTTATAACTTCGTTATTGGCCATGGCTTGATTTCTCAGGTTTCTTTGTGCTTGTAATAAAGTGCGCTCGGGTTCGGGGCTCGGACTGATTGGTGGAGAACCTCGGGTCGAGTATTTTGCATGCACAGAAGATAACTTGTGGTTCGTCAGAAACTGTGAAATTAATTAGTAAATAGAAGAAAGGCAGAGATATTGGTTAGGCTGATAAACGATTATACATTATTATTTTTTTGTTTTGTTTTTTTTTATATATTTTTTTTGACAAGGGAAATTAAATAACAGAAATTAAATGTTAGTAGACAGAAATTTTAAGTTAGTAGTTAGTAGACAGAAATTTAATGACAAAAATAAATGACAGAAAATTAAATGTTAGTAGTTAATGTACAGGAAATTAAATGTTAGTAGTTAATGTACAGAAATTTAAAGGACAATGGAAATTAAATGACTGAAAAATAATTGACAATAAAATAATGTACAGAAATTAAATGTTAGAAGTTAGATGTCCAAAGTTAGATGTCAAAAGTCCGAAGTCAGATGTCCAGAGTCAGGTCCGAAATTAGATGTCCGAAATTAGATGTCCAAAATTAAACAAACAACAAAATAAATACAGATTATTACAGTATAGCTAGTGAACTACCGGAAACTAGGGAAATTGATGGAATCAATCTCCCCGGCAGCGGCGCCAATTTGCAGAGGTTATTTTCTGAGTGGTTAAACTGGTGTAAAATTAAAAGAAAAGAAATTAAAACTCAAATTAAACGTCGGGCTGCAAACAAATCCCGGTCGTTAGTAGTATAGCAAGTGTTGTATCCACAGAGAGATTGTTCAATTATCCTAGTCTTGGTAGTTAATTAAAAACTGTAAAAAGGGGTTTAGCCGGAGGCAAGCTTGATTTGTTGTTTGATCAGTGCAAATATAAAAAAACAGGTAAATTAGTTGACGTGAATGGAAAGGTATCCTAGGATAGCGGGGGTATTTCCTAAATTACTTAAACATATTTATAACCATGTCTCACTTATTTATTGCATTGGAGTAATAATTGTCAGTTACGAACTCTTAATAAAAGCCTTAGTATTTTCCTGCTCAATCCGGAGTGTAAATACTAAGTTAATTCCTTGGTGGTACTTAGACTATCTCAAAATCATGTGTTGATAGTTACCAAATAAATGCAGTCGTTTGTCGCGCAAGCATTTAGCAATATTAGTTGAAAGGAATTAAAACAAGTTAAATAAGAGAAACAGGTGATAATATGTTTACGTAATATTAGAAATCAAACCCCCATCCTAGGATACAAATGAAAATTACTCAGACATTAACGGAGATAAGAAGATAGCACAGACAGATTTTGCCATTAATTCAGAGAAAGAACGGGTCTGCTCGCTCTCACTGCTGCTCTTCTATTTCTTTTGTTACTGCGTGAGTGTGGACTGTTGTGGTGTTACGGAGGAAATAAGTGGAAGCGAATGGATGAGTGTGGTGAAAATATTCTTCAGACTCCCGTCGTGCGTGATGTATTTTTTGTGTGAACGGGTGCTGGGTTTATATAGAGGATTGGAGGAGGCAGATCCGTACGTAATAATTGATTGCAGGTTGATTGCTATATTCATTGATTGCAGAGGGGACAGAGATGGAACGCGTCAGAGATTAAAGGAGGCGGTGCGGGAGTAGATGGATAACGGAATCAAGTTGCAGACGACGGCGAGCGAAGAAGAAACTGGGCGCGACTGAGTTTTAGTGACAACCGCCTCACGTCCGCCTATGTATAGGCGGTTGCTTTGCTGATGTCCGCCTCCGGTACCGCATGATATTGGGCGGTTGTATGTTGTTTGTCCGCCTCCTAACAGGCAGAAGCATGTGTTCTTGTCCGCCTAAATTGAGGCGGTAGCCTTATGTGAGTCGTCCGCCCCCTTTTGGGCGGTTCTGTGTTGTCCGCCCCCTTTTGGGGGTTGCAAAGTGTGTGTCCGCCTGTTTTTGGGCGGTTTTGCAAGTGTATGTGTCCGCCTGTTTTCACGACGTACAGGCTTATTTCTTCTACGAGCTCTAGATCTTCGTTTGGACTCCGTTTTCTAGCCGTTTGCGGCTATGCGTTCGTCTCTTCGTGTACTTTTCTTCCTAGCTTGGCTTTTCCTCATGTTTAAACCAATAAATTTGTAAGATATTCAATAAAACATAAACTAGAGGAAAAACATACGATAAGTGAGAAATGAGCAGAAAGGTGCTGATATAATATATGAATACACCCATAAAACATGCTCATTTAGACACTTATCAGCTGGGTGTCCACAAGAGACACAGCTAATGTCAGAGTTGTGATTATGCAAATGGATAGTGGTACCTAACTTTGAAGGGACGAGGTTGAGTAAGAGTTTCCATGCAAAAATATTGGACTTGTGGCAAAAGATGTAGTTTCCTCACACAGCGGAAAGCTTGACCTGCAACATTTGTTAAGCTGGAGGGTGAAGCAGCATTTTGGTTGGCTTGAAGTTGAGTAGCTGCGTAAGTAGGGGCGGAGCTAGCGGGGAGATGGAGGGAGCAGAAGACACCCCAACTTTATTAAATTACACAAAATATAGTGTAAAAAAAATTAAATAACTTTTTACAAAAACCCCCCTAATTATTTGTAATTTTATACATGCCCCCCTTAACTTTTATTTCTGACTCCACCCCTGCGTAAGACTCCTTGGATCCTTAAATGACCTAGATGATTATAATAATTGATTGTGTCTAAGGTGCTTCTAAGAAAGCACTATAAAATGGTAACCTTGTAGGTGACTTAGAAAAGGTAATCTATTACCCCTTATGTTTTTATGATCTTATGGGTAAATTCTCTTAGTACGTGATTGTTCCCTTACAATTGGTGAGAGGTCAGCTAAGAGAGACCTTGCTTTTTCATATATCGTGGATGATTTAATTTTATGTTGAAAAGGCTACAAATTAATGATCAACATAGCAGTATAAAAGGTTCTCCGCAAGAATAGTACTGAGCAAATAACCATTTGTAGCGAGCAAACCATTGGTTTTCCATAAATATCATGTTTTTTTATAACCATCTTCAGTAAACCATTTGTATCACGTGTTTGCGTCAGGCTTGATAAGTTTCCATGTTGTACGATACAACTCTGTTTGTCATTCTATAATAAATTTGCTTTACCCAAAAGCAAACACACCACCTTGAGAAGGAAACGTTACGCATGCTACCAAACAAAAGGTTAATTATTCTTCTTGAATAAAGTCAGGGTACGAATATCCATACACTTCCTAAATAAATTCAAATGTTATTCATATTCAAAAGTTCGGTTTCAAGCTCGAGTAAATGTATGTGCACCTTATTTATGAAGAAGAAGAAGAAAAAGAGATGCTGGCAAACAAAAAAAGAAAAAGAAAAAGAAAGAGATAATAAGAAAATTAACAGTTTTAACTTTTAATGAATTATATATACGGGGGAGTACGTGATATAGGACATGAAGAAAACATATTGTCTTTTTTTTTTCGAAAAAGAAGTAAACATGCATATTGTCAAAGCATATGCAAGAATGATACACTAGCAAAATAAATGTATGTTGTTTTTCCACTTACCCGTTACAAATGTCTATCATGATTCACTATATTTTCATATTACCCTGGTTATGCATTTAACTGATAGGTTACCACTTTTGCAACGTAAACTGTAGCACAATTTGTCTGGGTTTCAATATTACTCTTCGTCATAGTACAATTTTAGATTAAGTAGCACGTACGTCAAAATAGTTAGGGAAGAACATCCAGCCGACCATGCAGATTACATTTCTCAAAAATGATCCATGAATCTCAAAAACACAAACAACGGTCCATCCATGAGCTAATTACACGTGCACGTTAATCACTAGAAGACGTTACGCAATCAAACATAATCCCAACGTTGGTATATATCTTCTACGCTCGTCAAAATTCAAAGGCGTTACTCTTTCAATTGGATTAATGCCTGATTGTTACCGGTTCGACAATACATTTCCTTTGGATGCTTTCGCTTTACCTTTCTGCATTTATGGTGATATATATACTCGTTAATTATATAGTAAAAAAAAATGGTGATAGACTCGTAATTCAGCAAAGAATTAAAACTGATCGAATTGATTAATACACTCTACATCTATATGCTAGCTAGCTAACTTGTCTATAATCTATGCGTCAGACTTCCTACCATTTTCGAAGCAGCTAAAGAATGAGGATACAAGAAAGAGCTCTCATTTGTCCCTTTCTTGTTCTATTTATAATGTAGTAGGTCATTTAATTTTGCATAAATAGAATTAGAACCTTGAATTGTCACTCTGTCTGGTGTACGTAAACTGAGTTCTCTCTAGTGCTTCATCACTACTTCTATGTACCGGACATGTACACTTGTCCTAGATTCGCTGCAACATGGACGGTTGTGTCCTCAAATTTGTTGCTTCATATTTGTTATAGATTGGCTAACCTGCAGGCGCAATATAGCCTAAACTCCCAGGTTGTAATATGGTTTATCTGATATTCTTATAGTTAACTTTATAAACATTCACTTATCAATTTAAACTACCTACAAATTATTCAAATAAATTTATATTTTTGGCTATACCATACTCTCTAGTTTGAGATGATCATTACATTAGTTGTACAAAAAAAAAAGCTACATTATGAACTATTATGTTAAAAGTATATTTTTTTGTTACAGTTTTTTATCGTACATTGAATGTCCATCATCTATATGCTATTAATTATATATATATATATATAGTTTATGTACTAATCTCTAATTACAATTTATTATAAAATTCATTTGATATCTTTTTTTTAACTAATAACGTTCATTTGATATCAGTTTATGAAATTTTTCATCTCTGTTCTCACAAGACTAATTTACATCAATTCAATGGAAAGTATATTTTTTATTTAAAATACAAATATAAAACATGTACTATAATAAATAATTCTATTATTTTTATTTACAATTTATTATAAATAATGTACAATTTTAATTCTCATGGACGATGCTCTCAAAAAAGACAAATAACCCCACAAGAGAAATAACTATTTCAAGTTTTTATATTGGAGTTTATGACCGGTAACAAAATAAAGAGGACAGTTCAAACCGATGTAGAAATTATAAGACTTTTTGGAAGAGAAAAGTTGACTCGGACGGGTCAAATTGAAATTGGAAAAAAGAGAAAGGGAAATTGAGAAAACAAACATCCCAGCTATATAAACCGCGTTCCCCCCTAGTTTTGCTTCTAATGATCAACTCCCCCGACGAAGCAGAGCAACAACTCTTTTTCCTTCGCCTCTTCTCCAACCTCACAAGCTAGGTTATTCCATTACCCCAATTCTTCTCAAATTCTTCTTTCTCAATCCCTTTTCCCCTTCTTTCTTTGTCACCGTCGAGGAACTTGACTGGAATCCCCCCCAACCCTCCTTAATTCGAAGCTAATTTAGGTAATGTTTTTGCTTATTTTGTTGCTTAACTTCGTTTCTTTTCGGGTATTCTTCTCTTCAGGGTTAGGAAAATACTTGTTTCTGATACTAATCTCGAGTTAACTCCGTGTTTTAGCCTCCTGTCGCTTGCTGTTATAACCTTTTTAGCGAAATGTTGTATGTATGTTGCTGTGGGTGTCTTATAACGTTGTGCCGAGGTGCAAATGCAATTCAGAATTAGCTGATATTGATGTCTAATGATTAGGTTTGTTTGTCAATGGTTAATTTCTAGTTGCTTAGGGGAAATTGGTTGGAAGCAAATATACTTTTGTTAATGATGCAAAAAGATCGTGAGGGTTTGGGGATTTGGCGGGTTCATAAGTTTGTAGAGTGGCTTGCAAATTTGGTTGATCAGTTGGATTCCCATATAATAGTAGCAACGAAGAATATTTATTTGTGCTAATAAAGCGTTAACTAATTGCATTGCTACTGGAATGATGCATTAAAAGATGAAAGCTGTCCATAAGTGACTGCTTGAATGGATGCTCAGTTTGAGTTGTTGAGTATTCTTCTTGAAAAGAGGGTTCGTATTTTTCATATCTATTAATGGAATGGTATAGTTTAATTTTAGTATGAGTTTCCTTTCGCGTACCATTCCTATATCCCAAAATTAATTTTTTACTGAGGGGTTTGCCTCTCTCTCACCCTCTACTGGCTAAGCCTTTTTCCAATGACTCTCATTAGAATTCTGATACTTAGCAGTGATTAAGTACCCGTTTAACATATAGTTTAGCTTTTCTTAACATATTAAGCAAGCTTCTGAATTTGCCAATGTATTATTATATTTGCTACTCTTCCTTTGCAATCATGTGATTTGTCCGGAAGTTCATCTGACAGTTTTAATACGTTATAACTTACTAGATGTTCATAGTTTTCAATGAAATTTGATCAATTGGGTTCGCAGTATCTGATTTGCCTTTTCATTTTTCTTTAATGATCATGCATTACAGGCTGCTGTACCCAATGATGGATGACGAGCTTCTAGTTTATGGCGGTGTAGTATTAAGAAAATCAGACCGCAGGATCCTTGAGAGCTCAAGCTATCTCAACGACAGAGTGATTGAATTTTACTTCTCCTACCTTAAGTGGAGCTACAAAACAGATGACATCCTTTTCATCCCACCATCAGTCTCGCTCAGCATTGCTTCTACATCTGATCCTAAGAGCTTGAAAGAAACCATTAAGCCTCTGAAGCTTGAGCAGAAAGAGTTGATCTTCTTCCCCATTATTGATAATGATGACGCATTCTTAACTCACGACGGAGCAGGGTGCCACTGGAGTCTGCTGGTATACTACAGGAAGCTACACTCCTTCATACACCATGATAGCCTGGGCGGAATTAACAACCTGCAGGCAAGGACACTGTACGATAAAATGAAGAAGTTTGTAGGGATTGGTGGGTCACGCAGCAGATCCAATAAGGGGCCCAGCAGTAAGAAGCGCAAGCGGTGCTGCTGCTCCAGATCCGAGGCCTGCTTCACCGAGTGCTTCACTCGCGCACAACAAACGAATCAATATGATTCTGGTCTGTATCTGATGGCAACTGCTGATGTTATTTGTGAATGGTATACCACTTGGTTAGTTATGAAGGAGAGCTTGTTCTGGCTGTCAGACCTGGAGAGGCGCTTCAGTGGGTGTTATGTGGAGTTGAGCATGCGAAGGGACTTGCTTGAGCTACTAGATATGCTAGTGGAGGAGTAGAGCTACACGACCAGCTGAGTGCTCGCTGGTGCTGATTAAACTGGGAAATTAATACTGCGTAGAACTAGAAACAGCACATTCGATACACATTTCTTTTCATTCTTATCATTATTGATCCATTAGATCTTGGGTCTTTTTTGCTATTCATTGTAGTATATATAGGAGGATACATTGGATAATTTTGGTTAAAAAGGCCGTCAATTGCAGTGATTCTAATTTATGAGCTAGGAACATGTACTCGCATTTCCTTTAACCTCCATGTTGTTGACCCATTCTGACATTATGAGGAAATGAAGAGCAGTTGATGGAGAAAGTAAATAGACAGTAAAGCGAATCAGAGACGGAGAACTGGATTGGGGTGCTTCCTTAATCAGCCGTTTACTACCTGCGAAGGTTTTATTAGAGTTTCCTAATACATAACAATTTTCAAACAAATAAGCTTTTGTGAAAATTATGTTCATAAAAATCTGTTTTTTTAATTTTATTTTTATAGCGCTCTATGTATAGTCGACAAAGATAGTACAGTACAAACTACAACGTACCCAAAATGAGCAAACAAAACATAAACCATACAAAGTGCTGGTTTAAGACACGATAACCCTTTCTGTCAAACATAAAATACGAGCAAGTGTCGAAACCTTGCAACCTTACGTCCTTACCTAGAAAATACTGCATAAACTTACCCGCAACCATACAAAATAAATATAAGACATTCTAAAACCTGACCTTATCAAGTCAGCTGTCTTATTTTTTTCTTCCATCTCCTTTCAAAATTTACTACTCTTGTTCTGGTGCACGGCCTCTAATGTTTTGGCAAGCCATCAATAGTATTCCTGATAACTCCCCTTATCACCTATTGAATTGAGCAACATATGTTTATAGTTGAGCAGTAGCCTTTCCTAAAATAGTTTGTGTCACGCTGATAGAAAGGTGGAGAGTGCCACCGTCCATTTAAAACAGTCGAACACACTTATTCAAAGGCACTAGAGAGCCAGAAACACACATTTCATATGTATTCCAAGTAAGTTTCATCACTCAAGAAGATGGATGACCCAATATGAAGGGTCAAATATTTGAGCCTTCCTTGTAGATGACACTCCTCCTCTAAGTTCATAGATATTAATCAAGAAGAAGGTTGAATGAAACTTCAAATAAACCATATTATATTGAGCAAGCTGTCTGACTAAAAGCATGTTTTATTTATAGAGGACATAGAACAAGTTTATAAGATATTTTATAAACTCCAATGGAAATCTTAACATCGCCAAGCCAGTACTTTTAATAGAAAGACAATTACCATTTTCAATAACCACCTCATCAGAGCTAGAATAAGGTAGGTTTTAATGCGTAGATTTCCAAAATTGCTAGTGAAGTTGTCTATAGTAGTTGTATGAGGAACCAACTTAGATCAAGTGTTGTGTGACCCAGTTTGTTGTAGAATTTACACCGAATACGGTTTTTAGTCTGCTTGTAAAAGTGGCATAGTTACCATAGCCGGCATGCCCATTTTCTTCTATCTCCATGTCGTTGGATTCACCTTTTGTTGTGCCCCAGTTTTTTTAATTTTGTTTCCGGTTTACAAAGGGAGCATTATGTTATTTCTAGCTTATGTAAGTGAGTTTGTCATTCGTGGTTGATTTTATTAAGCTTAGAGGGGAGGAAAGGCGAGAGTCTCTTTTGGCTTTGTAGTATTAAGTTAGGAAAGAGGTTTTCCTAATTTCCTTTTCATTTCCTTATTCCACGTTCAGATTTCCTTCCTCGTTCTGCACTCTTCCTCCCGTTTCGCTCTTCTTCTTCCCTTTGCACCTCTTCTCTTTCAATCCTCCTTCCTTTGTTCTGCTTCCGGTGTCTAAATCATTCGAAAGGTTATCCTCATGAGGTTCCAGTCTGTTGGTCTGTCATCTTTCAGGTTTGAGTTGTGGGTTTAGATTCGTTTTGTACCCTTCGTTTCTTATTTTGGTTTCAACTTCCGGTTTCAATCAGTAGTTCATTGAGTTTCGAGTGGGGATTCAAGGAGAGTGTGTTGTGGAGTCTGTAGAATTCTGCGTTTTTCGATTTAAGGTAGGTGGTAGATGGATTTGGTATGGGTGTGTTCACCCATGCGGATTCTAAGAATTTGTTTTTGATTATGTTGTTGAACTTTCTTATTTGATTGTGATTCAAACTTGGATTTCCTTGTGTTTTCGCTCTGTTAAAACCTCATGGTTTGGTGTTTTATTTGCATACTTTGTTATGAAAAAAGAGGTTAAATGTGGTGAATTTTTGGCTTTGTGTTCGTCATTGCTGCTTCTGATTTCTATAGCTTTCGCTTTGTCTGAACTTCTGTCCGGACAGGGCTTCAGACGCCTTTGATATTTAGCGGTTTTTGCTTTGTTCGAACGGGGTGCAAGGACGATGTTTGGGTTCAAGTCTCCGCATGTGTCAAGACTTGTAAGCCCGGACACGCTCTTCTATTTAACTATCGCCATGTGTCCGGACTTGCAAGCCCGGACACATGTCCAGACGCCACCTCATATATTTTGCCGGACATTTGTCTAGGCTTCCAAGCCCAGACACATGTCCGTACTTCTCTGATTTTGCTCTCGGCATGTGTTCTTACAGCCTTCTGTTTTCTCCTAAAATGTTCGTTTAACTTTCATTTTGCATTCCATTTGTGGGGTTATGTGAAATACCCCTAATCTTTAAAATATAATTAAATGATCTATTAATGATCTAAGATGATTATTAAACATCTAAATATTATTGGGGAACAATCTATAAGATCTCAACAAGGCAAAACACCGCCTTAAGATCGGTAAAGCCAAAATGTGCTTTAAGACGCCATGAAGGTTGTATGACCCCAAGTAGGATCCAAAGTGGATTCCTAAGTATTATAATGAATCAAGGAACACAATAAGACCATTCTCAAAGAGAACTAAGCTCAGGAACATCCTGTGACACAAAAATGTGCGCTAAAACTCCTTAAAGCACGTTTTTGTGAGATTGCCTTTTTAATTTTGATTTTAATAGGCTTAAAAATTATAAATATCCTTAAATATGATATATAATCATATTATATCATATTAGGAATTTAATTCCAGAAATTTACGAATTTTTACAAATTTAATATTAAATATTAATAAACCCTAAAGTGGGGCCCGCATGAGTCAACATTGACCAAGCATGGTCAATGGTCAATTAATTGACTCATTTGAATCATGGTGGCCGGCTGCAATAAGAGAGGCTGCTTAATTTCCTTGATTGACAATAATGCTACCTAATGTAAGACTTTTTCAAAATAATGTTACTTTTTACATTATTTTCAAACTTTACTTACCTTTCCCATCTTCTCCTTCCTCCTTGTCCGATTCCTCTCATCCCAGCCGAGCACTCTCCTTCCTCTCAAGCTCTCCAAGCTTGTTCTTGGCCATGGAAGGCAAGTCTAGCTCCTAAGCTCCTAATGTAAGTGTTTTAATGTCATTTTTAGCTCTTTTTTCTTCATCTTTTCACCACCAACACCTAAAATTCGTGGCTCATCTATTCCTATGGCTTATTCTCAGTGTTCTAAGGTTAGACAAGAGCTAAACTCGGTTGAGACCAGTAGAGGGACCAAGGTTGTCCAAATCTACATTTTAAGGTAAAAATGTGCTTTAAGCTCAAACTTTTGATTCCCTTCGAGTTTGGCTGTGAAATTTTGGTCATAGACTCATCTTCATCTCCTTTTCATGTGGGATCTGTTGGTTAGCCATTTGGAGCAAGGGTGACCGAGATCCAAGAGAAATACTCTCTTTTAAGGCATTTTTCCAAGGTAAAACCTAATAACAAGGTAGGATTTCGAGATCTAACTATTCCCTATGTTAATATGGTAGATCTAACACCTTGTGGTGTGTTTGGTTCAGGTCGAAAATACCTAGAACTCCCCTTGCATTTTTAAGGTGATTTTTGCCTTAATCTTACATTAATTATTCCTTATGGTTAAGCTCATGCTTGGAGTGTAACCATATCTTATTTTTGTGTATTAAACATGTCTAAATCAAGTGGTGAATTTTCCTACAAGTGACCGAGCCTATACAAGGATAGATCAAGGTATAAACACCTTAAACTTATGATTTTTGCAATCTCTAAGTATATATATATATGGCCGAGAGTGAACATACACATATAGGTCATATTGACCTAAAATGTAAAAAAAATGGCTAAGATAAATTAAGCTAGTCATTTAAGAGATTTAATTAACATAATGGTCAAATTATGACATTATGTGGAAAATAATTAAACCATGGAGAGGCCGAATATATATGCTATATTTTGAGACATTTATTGTGTAATTTATTTTGCAAGATCAAGGTTGTAATAAGGCCATGTCATTAGGCCATTTTAATTTAAGTTTATAAGCTTATTTAGTTTTTATTTATGCTTATAATTAAAGTTGGGGCCAATTCGTAATTATTAAGGAATTAGAAAAGCCGTGGGTAATTTAGAGCAATTTAGGGTTTTTAAATGAATTTAATAAAAATTATAACATTTTATAAAGTTTTGGGTCAAAATTGTAAAAATAGAAAAGTATAGGTCATTATTTGTAATTACCGAAAATTGGTTCCCATTTGGTATTAGGGGTCAAAGTTGACTATATAGGAGACTTTGACCAAGTTTAGAAAATTTAAGAAATTAAAATACTACCTTATAATGAGATACTTATTAAATTGTAAAAGATTTATAAGGTTTGGGGTGGTAATGTAATTACCGAGAATTAAGGGTAGTAAATGGAGTTTAGTAAAGTCCTTAAGTTATTAGAAATTTTTAGAAGTTTATTTGGTTAAATTTGGAGTTCATGTGAATTATATAAGTATAATATATGGTATTTTATGACATTGTTATAAATAGGTAACAAATGTATAAAAACCGTGAATTAAAAGAAGTATAAGGTTAGGAATATGTTTATAACCTTTTGGTATAGTTTGGTAATTTTTGGAATGGTATATAAGGTTTTATAAAGATATGTATAATTATAGTTTTAATGGGGTTAGAAAACTATGTATTATAAATTGGAATTGAATTGTGAGTTTATAGAAGTTTAATGGTTATAAGTGAAAACCGAAAATACTAAGGCTGTTTGGTATTTAAAAACAAAATATAACTATAGGCTATAATTGTTTTAATGATTTAAATGTCATAAGATATGTTATATAACTATAAGATGACATTATATTAATTAAGAGGTGGATTTTATAAATTTTAAGAACATAGGTGCTGTTCGAAAATAATAACATTTTTAAATGGAATTTATATGGTTTTTAATGTTATAAGAGTTATAACATTTATAATATAAGAGATATTCATTAAAAAGAATGAATATAGATTATGAGACTTACCATATAATAAATAGTTCCATAATACACACATATAAATAAATATATGTAGTAGTGTAGAAAATGTGACATGGTTCAATAATCATAAATTATCATAATTAAAATGATAATAGTTAAGGAGAAAAGAATTATAAACATTAGATATGGAAATTCTAAAGTTAAGAGTATTCATGGGATAATAAGGATCCTAGATATTAAGAGTATAGTTTACAGATGAATTATACCACATGAAATATAAAAAAAAAAAGAGACAAACCTTAGAAAAATAAATACTAAGGTAAGATGCATAGTGCATGACAAAGGATCACACATACAATAATGAAACAAACTGTATGATGTACAAACAAACATTAAGTTACATGCGATAACAAGTTTAACAACAACTATACTAATATACAAACAAGACTACGCGTGTAATATAACACCTTTTCCCAATCTCGAGTTAAACCTAAACCCGACAACATTGATAGTTAATAACGGGGGTTAACCGGGAGGTGTTAGTGACGGTACGGGGTACCGTAGGATTGTGTTGTTATACAGTATGCTAATCAGTAGCATTGTGCATTGTTTAGTTCGTTAGAGACTACACAAGGAGCATAGGATCTTGCTGATTCATACTCCACCGTAATACACCAGGGTGAACGGTATGTTGTTATGTGTCTCTGATTGTCTCTGAGGGCTTCCTCAGTTCAGACTTCTGTGTGATCTGTGATAAGATTGTTTGTCTGAATGTTTAATTTAATATGCATGATCTTTATATTTATAGCTGCTCATTATTTACTGTTGATGAGTTAACAGTATTGGTTCGTATATAAGAACCTATATATAAAACGAACTAGCGGCTATGGTGCTATCTTATACGAAAAATAAGGAACGTCAGAAAAACGTTGTAGCACTAGGATAATAATACATATATATTATCCAAGACTTTCATACGGAGCATTGGCCTTTCTATACGCCGCTCTCGTATCTAACACTGGATCCCGAGTTTACAGACTCCGGATTGGACTAATGATCTTGGTCTGCTGTGTTAGAAAATTTGGTAATGCGATGCGATGGTATAATTAAGTAAATAATGAATGGAAGTAAAGCCAAGAGGATGTGGCTCTTGGTGCGCGCTGTGATCACAAAAACGATACCAGGATGTCCGCGTACGGGTCCGCAAGTATCAAGAAAATTTCCCGTGAGCTAGAATGGCTCGTTGGTCGGAGACTCTACCGTTGGAGTGGCTACTGCCGTGGGTGACCCGCCATAATTATGGGTAACTAGAGACATGTCGTTTTAATGAGAC
This sequence comes from Limonium bicolor, assembly GCA_023374045.1. Taxonomy (NCBI): domain Eukaryota; kingdom Viridiplantae; phylum Streptophyta; class Magnoliopsida; order Caryophyllales; family Plumbaginaceae; genus Limonium; species Limonium bicolor. Next base: position 293,778,044 of record CM041777.1, read on the forward strand.
AATGTCACTAGGTATAACTGAACAATAATACATTTGAGAATTATACAGTGGCGAACAATATTGGCTTCTACACCATGGACGAGAATTAACTTATTGTTACTCTCGTTGTTTCGCTTATTGTTCATTGGTTATACTTGTGGTATATTATGTGTGTTGATGGTTGTGTTGTTGTATGGATTACTGTTGTTTATTTTACAGTTTATATATTAAAATGGTATTGCATGTAATGAACCTCATGCTCTCGGCCAAATAATTGAGGGGTCTTTGGGGGCATGACGGGGCATGTGATGACATACTCAGCAGGGGCTGATTCCATACCACAAACCATCTTTATTTCAGGTGATTAGCTGGTGGGTCGCAGCGAGACGTGACCATTGTGATATTACAGTTGGTTTAGACTTGGTACGGTGTGATACTCAGGTTGTTTTGGACTCGGGTTGTTTAACCGAGGTGTATTTGGTTTAGATGCTCACGGTCTGTAATAATTGTTGATGTTAGATTTGTTTTAAGTTGTTTAAGTTCTACTATCTATCTCTTGTGTCACTGCGGGAATACGTTTCGCAAGTTGATTATCAGGTAAATCGTTATCACCCGTATGGGCGAGTGATAACAGTGACACCAGTAGGGCGATAGTTTATTATTTACCGCTGCGAGATATTTTGTGCGCGACTTCTATAGGATTACTAGGAACCGGTTTAGTAGGGGTGTTACATTATGTGTATAAGATATTTTGACATGTTGTAGTGCGCATTTACATGCCCTTTCATTCCGAAAGTATTCGTTATGTTTATGATCTATGAACTATTTTGAAAGTGTGGGTTTGCTCTTCGTTACTGTTTAACTTTCCGTGCTTTGCTAGTCTTGACATAAGACTTCTGTTTTTGCAACGATTACGTAATGATAAATTGTACTTTGTTGTTTGTATTATACAACCCATTATGTTCTATAAGTGAAGCTTCTATTTTGGGACCCAGTTATTTTTCCTTCTGAGCCATGGATGGCTGGGTCGGGCTATCCCGTAGCATGCTACGTAGACATCACTATGTTTCTGTTCTGGGACCGACGGGTCCATTGGTGTTCGGATCATTTCTGCGTTGTCGAGGATCTTATCCATGGGTCTTTAGCCCTTTCTGCGTTGTCGAGGATCTTATGATCGATTAGTCTTTAACCTTTTGTGTGTGCTCAGAACTAGTGTCTCACTCTGTTTGTGAACTACTCCGTTTTGTGAGTACTCTGTTTTGTGAACACTTTGTTTTGAGGACTTTCTGATTTGAGAGCATTTTGATTTGTGGATTTTGATCCTTTCCGCTAAGTGTGTTTTGGCTTATGCTTCTGCTCAGTTTTAATCTTTGACAACTTTTGACATTATACTCTGTTGTGTGCTTAGTCTCGTTCCAAAAGTGTGGTCTGTAAATGTATTCCGCTGTTTAGTTGTTTCTTTGTAACTTATGTTTTTACTCTGCTTTGTATTTGACTTCAGGCCATTTGGGTGCCTTCCGTTTGATTCTGATTTACGAAACATATGTATATGTAGTTATGTTCTGTAAAAGTGTTTGAGCATGCTTAGGCTAATGAAGTTTATCACCTGCTAAGTTGTGGTTTTCTCACCCCTATTATTCCGTCTGATTTTCGGCTGTTAGCATTTTTGCCTGGAGGTTTCTACTTTCATCTTTTGGCTTAGTATTGGGAGTTTGTACTTGTATTACAGACCATGTGGTCCTTTTGTATTTTGGAGCTTTGAGCTTACTTCTGTTTTGATAGTTTCTTATTTGTAAACTACTTGATTAGCTTTGTAAACTCTCAAGGCGTAATATATGAGTTATTCATTTCGATTTTGGGTTCTATCTTAGTAGCCTTGCGTATCTTAAGTAATAAGTGTGCGGCGTGTAACGATCTTAAAACTAGGGTGGTTTTGGGGTCGTTACACATTTTATTTATTTCCATAAGTGAGTGGAGTTTTCCTTTGACGTAGCATTCACACTTATTGCAGGAGTGTAGTTGAATGGTTCACATTGAGTCATAGGTAAGAAGAGCACCATATAGTTTGCGGGATGTTAAAGGATCTTGTCTCATGGTGAGATTAGTCTAGATGAACTCATACTAATGTCATAGACAAAAGAATTGGAAGAAAATTGTGAGTCTGTGATAGGCTCACTAGTTGTTGAAAAGGAAGTAGCAAATGCACACACATCTTGTTAAAGTAGTCAACCATAGAGTCAGTTCGTTTCATCGTATTACCCAACTGGACTTTAACTTGCATCGCTCTTGTTGCTAATTGAGCATCAAACATTTCTTCTAAGGTGTTCTAGGTTTTAGCAGTAGAGTCGAACACAACCATGTCTCTAAGGATTGAGTCAGATAGAGAAGTAGTAATCACAGATATCACCGTTTGGTCATACTAGAGCTGCACTACTAGGAAAAACGGATTTACCTACAACAAATTCCGTCAGTAATCACATTTACCGACGACAAATTCTGTCGGTAACCGTAGGTAACTTCTTAACCAAGGGTTGACATTATAAACCATAGGTATTCCGTAGGTAAACTGCTATTTTCTAGTAGTGTGGTTAGAATGCTCACAGTCATGCATAACATCAATCATCTTTAAGGTAAGGCTTGGAGTCGTCAACTCTATCAAACAATTTGTCTGACTTTCAGGTATGACTTTACTTAGGATTCCATGTTAAATAATTCTTAGAAGCGAGTAAACTTGAAATGGGAAAGATCAATAAAGACATAGATAAAATTAGAGAACCTCATAAATTAGACCCTATAATCCTAGATGATAGATGCATAAAATGTAGATCGAATAGAGTTAGAGATAGTTGTCATTAAAACATAAATAAGAGCTAGAGACGCTCAATAACTCTTGATGCCATAAAACAAAAACACAGTGAAAGTCCAAAGGAAAAACAATACTCCCTCCGTCCCATTCACTTTGTCCACTTTACTATTTGAGCTTGTCGTTGACTTCAATATTTAACATATAAAATAATATTTTTATAATTTTTTTTTATAATGGAATCCTTATGTAAAAAACTATATATTGTAAAAATTATTTTTTAAAAAATTATTTAATCTTATATATTTAATATTGAAGTGGAAAAACGTGCCAAAAAGCAAATGAGACACTTATGACGGGACGGAGGCAGTATAAGATTGAATTTTATCTAAATTATTGTATTCAGTTCTCAAATGATTGCAAATCCGCTCAATCCGTTTATAGTAGGATTAGGGCTTTCCCCATATGACTATTTTACAAACTGCGGAGTATAGTTAAGCTGTACAGAGATGGGCTTAGTTTCATCTTGGGCTTAACTAATGTATGAGAGGTGATGGGCCGGACAAAATTGCTTGTCCTAATTGACAAAACAGGAGTATTTAATGTTAGCTTAAGAACACGACAAATTGTCCGGTAATATGTATGGGCACGCCACATATCACCTTATGTTGTTGCAAAATAGTAGTATCGAGAATCTGCGTAAAAAAGAAATAGCACATGATGACACCTTGAAACCCGCCACAAGACCTGTACAGATGGACGGACGCCAAGCGATTGCGATCAGCATTCCTGAAAAGTTGGCGTGTTGGTCGCGCGGAAAAGGATTTCCCGCCCTCCCCATTCGTTAGAACATCCTTCTGTTCTAGCGGCCAGCAACGAAGAATAGACATCCTCCCGCCTCTATCCCTCTCCCTGTGTACATCCTCTATCTCTCCGCCCCTGCGTCTAGATGAGAGTTTTTGAAATTCCTTCCTCATACTGCTTCGGTTCAACCCGATTGTTGTCTCCACGGTGAGCTCAATTTTCCGCCATTCCATTTTCATCAATTATTGATTATTTCATCTGATTTGTTTCGGTACGGTAATTGCTTTGGCGAGCATTCGTCCTTGGAGAGAGCTTCTATGCTACATTTCTTTAAATTAATTCCATGATTTACTTGAATGTGTCCGTACCATTTCCATTTGAAATGTTTCGCTTTTATTACCTTAGTAAGCTTCCACCGATAACTGATCAATTCGGTGACGATATTAACCATATAAGATCCGATTACTATTAAACAGGAAACCAGCAATGTTTGGATTCCTGGCTTAACAATGTTTGGGCTTTAAGACATTGCCGTTTATGCTAGTGTGCTTGATTGTTTTTCTCTAATGATGAGGTTCTCTGTATTCACTTTTCTTGCGTAATATTTTTTTACATCTGTTGTTCCTCAATCACGGTTTTTCTTTTTGCCGTGAACAGGTCCATCTCTAAGATCATCAATGGTGCTGGACATAATCAATCTGTAATACGGAACATTAATTAGGAGAGATAAGTGTCGTTGATGATCATCGCACGGACTCGCAATGTTTGATTTGGGTTCATTTTATTCAAGAATTGAGGACGTGTTAGATGCTTATGATTCAGTAATATACGGATGGCTAGTTCCTGGATCATTCTGCCTTTTAGCAATTGCATTCGCCCTGTTCAAATGGCAGAAGAACATGTCCTTGAATTGGGTGAAAGCCGCTGCCCAAGCTAAGAAAGAGGCATGGAATGATCTAAACGTTCCTTTATCACAACACATTTGGATAGAAGAGTATACTACTGTTGAACAGCCGTCCACTTGTTGTGTCTGCTTGACCTCTCTGTCTTTCTCACAAAACCTGGGGACTAAAGTAGTATTGCACACACCTGTTCATAGATGTGCAGTTTGTGGCGTAGCAGCTCACTTCTACTGCTCCCAGTCAGCTACCAAGGACTGCAAATGCGTGGCTCAGCACGGTTATAGCCATGTGCAGCACCACTGGTCAGAAAGATGGACCAAGACTGATGACAATCCAGATTTATCTGCATTCTGCTTCCATTGTGATGAGCCATGTGGAGTTCCTCTCCTTGATGCTTCACCCACTTGGCACTGCTTGTGGTGTCAGCGCCTGATACATGTGAAATGTCACGCCAAATTGTCAAAAGAATCAGGTGATGCCTGTGATTTGGGTCCTCTACGAAGAGTCATCCTGTCTCCTCTCTGTGTGAAAGAAGTTGAACAAGAACCGCCTGATAATCTTGGAGTTTTAACTCCCATTAATGAGGATTCTCCATTGTCCCCAGTTCATAGACAAGTAAAGAAAAGGAGGATCAGACATACACCCACCCGTTCATTTAGTGGTAGGTTTCAGGATATATCAGATTCTAATGATCTTCCACCAACCCCAGTAAGCCCCGTTCTGAGGGGATTCTCCGGTTTGAAGAAGTGCAATAGCGAGAGAAGTATGGACTGTTCGCCAAGAAACGGTAAAGTTTTCGGGTTTAAGGGTACACACCCAGGATTAATTAGAAAGGGTGGAACTGTTATCTACGGTGAAGCAAAGAAGTATAAACTACTGGACTTACCTAAGGATGGCATGCCTCTCTTGGTTTTTATCAATGTCAAGAGTGGGGCTCAGAATGGCTCGTCACTAAGGAGACAACTCAACATGCTTTTGAATCCTGTCCAGGTGTTTGAACTGGATTCAGCTCACGGCCCTGAGGCTGGTTTGAAGCTATTCAAAAAGGTCCCAAACTTCAGAGTCTTGGTTTGTGGAGGAGATGGTACTGTTGCTTGGGTCCTTGATGCCATTGAGGAGTTCAATTTTGAATCACCTCCACCTGTTGCAGTTCTTCCATTGGGCACAGGAAATGATCTGTCCAGGGTCCTACAATGGGGTGGAGGTCTCTCAAATACAAAAAGTGTCGGTGGTTTAAGCAATCTTTTGCATGAATTTAGCCGTGCTGCGGTAACAATGCTAGACCGATGGAAAGTGGAGATCACAGAAGAAGGTCCGGATGAGAATTCACGGAGAACACGTTCCAAGTACATGATGAACTATATTGGTAGGCGAGTTCTGAATTTACCAATCAGTGATGTAGGTTGTACTGTCTGGTACTGATGATAATGTTATGTTTTTGGGTCGGGATTCCAACAGGTGTTGGATGTGATGCCAAGGTTGCTTATGAATTTCATGTGTACCGTGAGGAAAATCCTAACAAGTTCTATAGTCGGGTAGTGTTTCTTTTCTCATCTTGGATATATAGAGTTTTCTTCACCTATTTTTTTGGGGTGTTTTCTGAATGTCTTCTAACTTAATTGACACAGTTTGTGAACAAACTGAGATATGCTAAAGAAGGTGCTAGGGATATGATGGATAGAGCTTGCGCAGACTTGCCATGGCAAGTTTACCTTGAAGTTGATGGGAAAGACATTCAGATTCCAAAGGTATCTATACCATACCTACCATGGCAATGCAGAAGAGTGAAGTCTCATTTTCATTTCTTATTAACAGAGTAAATCCGAAATAATCATGTAATATAATTTCAGGACGCTGAAGGTCTGATAGTCCTTAATATTGGGAGCTATATGGGTGGGGTGAATCTCTGGCAGAATGACCATCAACATGATGACAACTTCCAACTTCAGTCGATGCACGATAAGATGCTTGAGGTTGTCTGTGTATCAGGAGCATGGCACCTTGGCAAACTACAGGTTGGACTCTCACAAGCTAGGAGGTTAGCCCAAGGAAAGGTCATAAGGATACATGCTTCCAACGCATTTCCTGTTCAAATAGATGGAGAACCCTTCATACAGAAGCCTGGATGTCTAGAAATAACTCACCATGGACAGGTATACCACCGTGAACAATTGAAAATTGCTGGTTCAGTTTATGTTTCACAAGTCATGCATGCTTTTACAAGAATCCATCCGTGCTCATTGTTCGAATAGTTAATACTTCGGTTCACACTGATAAAAGAATTAACACTTACAGATTCCCTTGCAATTACCTATACACAAGATCGACACTGTAAAGAACCATAGAGCACCCTCACGCTGAATTTACAACCGCAATTGCAAAATTTTTGAAGAGAAATTATGTTCTGAATGACTAAATTAATTAAAATTTGGTATGTGATTGTTGATGATAAATAGGTCTTTATGCTAAAGAGGGTGAAGGAAGAGCCAGGTGCCAAAGCGGTTGCTATAATGACAGAGGTATTGCTGGATGCAGAAAGCAAAGGCATCCTCAACGCATCACAGAAAAGATCCCTTCTTAAACATATAGCTCTTCGTCTATCATAATTATGTATAAGTTCAACCTGTATACTTGTAATGCCCTTAATTTTTTCGTTTGAATTAACTTAAACCTCCCTTTTCCTCCATCACCTGATCTTTCTCCTCCTGTCAATTATGCCTACCCATAAATTTTTACCCTCCATTTTCTGGCCCCAATATGTATAGGAACACAAACACATAGAGTCGCAGCAGAGAAAACCGAGTTCTGGTTAGCAGCAGTGTTTATTTGTAATGGCAAAACTTGTTCTTACATAGAAGTAGGTTGTAATTAAAAACTGATGATAAATGATAATACTGCGAAATTTGAGCGCAATGTTTCCCTATTTCAACTTACCTCAGTGTGCCAACAAAGCTCGAGCTCTGGCAAATTCTTTAGCCTCTTCTGTAAATGATATTGCTTCTGAATTCCACCTGAATATGACTCGGTAGTCATACACATTACCATGCGACCTAATCCTCACACACCATAGCAAAATTAGACCTACTTGCTCAGTTTTGAAGCAAGATAGATTCAACATACTATCACTGTTCTAGCTTAAAGCTATATATCAGAGAATCATACCATTACCTATGTATTACAGAGGTGGCTCAAACAATGGAAGAGGTAGAAACTATGATTTCCAATTAAGGGACAACAGAGTTGGCTTGGACAGAGGCAACAAAAGGTGTCAGATCACTACTTTTGCTCAGCTCAATCATGGTTAAAAAGTAAAGGCCATACGAAGCGAGCTGCAAGTTTGTATGAAATATTTGAAGAAAATAATAAATCTGCCTAAATGTCTGTGGTTTATAAGGCTACGAAAGGATCTGGTACTAGAGACACTGGACCTGTTACAAAACAGCCCATCACTTAAGCCCACATCTTGTATTTTAGCTGTAGTAAATAAAGTCCAGTCATAGTTCTTTTATCTCTTGCTACACTTTCTATATATAGTCTCTGTAAAAACCTTATAGTAACAAGCTGAATACAATGAATCATTTCTCATCAATCTCAAAATAGATAGCCACCTTTATGGCATCAGAGCCCTGCGGCGGTCTTATTGCTGATTCTCGGGAGCAAATACTATGGCAAAGTCCTCATCTTAGAGTTATGATTCTCCAACGTCAGGTTCTTCCTCTTCACAGTCTTCCATTTCTATATCTTTACGCTCCCTTATCTCCACCTCCTCCCACTTCCAGAAACTTCACACAGAAAACTATCCATCTTGGAAACGTCAGCTTGAACCGCATCTCAAAGGCCATGACCTCTTTTGCCGGATAGATGGCTCACAACTCTGCCCTCCCAAACTTCTTGATGGTCTTCCTAATCCTGCTTACACACAATGACAACAATATGATCAACTGGAACTATTGGTCATTACTTCATCTCTATCTGAATTTCTACTAGGTCAAGTCTATGACAATAATACCTCTGTTGGTCTATGGAACTCTCTAAGAGATATGCATGCTGCTCAATCTAGTACTTGGATAATGTAAATCCATTGCCAAATGATGAATCATAAGAAAGGATCTGATAGAGTTGCTGAATATTATACTAAACTAAGAAACTTTACCAGTGCTTTGGCCTTTGCTGGATCTTCAATATCTGATGGAGACCTTGTTGCTCATATGCTGACTGGCTAGGACCAGACTTTGACTCTATTGTCACTAATATCCCATGAGTGTCTGTTCAGCCAACCATCTGAGTTTGCATTTCTAAAAACCTGTGGGTGCAGCTATTGGCCCAATCTTAGACCATACAACAAACACAAGTTATCATTAAGATCTACACAATGTGTATTCATTGGCTATGCTCCCCATCACAAAGGATATTTGTGCCTTGCTTTGAACACTGGTCGCATCTATATAAGCAGGGATGTTATCTCTGATGAGACAACATTTCCCATGGCAAGTCCAACTCCTTCCTCACCCTCTTCCATAACTATCACAAATCGCATACCCATTGTTTACACCTCACCTCCACAGACAGCACTACTGCCAAATCCAACTTCCTCCCCACCTTCCACACACATACCAGAACCCAACTCACCCACTCACCCTCATCAACCTCTTTCACCCAGTGATACTCCTTCTCTGTCATCTATTGCCTCCACTTCTCCTCTAGACCAACATCAATTATCTCCTCCCAATCACTATATCCCCTCACCACCACCTCAGCCAACACATGGCTGGAGTTCCAAAATCGAATAATTAATAGAAAAATTTAGTGCAACGGTAGAATCGATAGGGAAGATAGTTACGAAGGATTCAACAATCCACATGTAGTCTAATAATGAATACAAGATTTCTAAAAGTAATGAAAAATACAAACAAATACTCCATTTGTTTCAAAATATAAGCCATTTTAGAGATGAATCCGGACTAAGAGAGTAGTGAATTATTAGTACAAGGGCATATGTTAAAGGAATACATGCGGTTATGAACCACATGTGATAGGTATGGAGACAAATTTCTACCCACAGCAGTCAGCAACCATCCTCTTATGAGCCCACATTATTGATCATAAATTCCAGAATGAATCACACTACACACACCCATGCCTTAAGTGCTCGAACACCAACACTAAACATCAACAGCTGGCACTAATCCGCACAGGCACAGCTGGCACATAAATTATAAAGAGCATTATGCTGATAACGTCTAACATAAACTTGCTCAAACATCTACTCCACACAGCCTCCATTCTTGTGTTTGTCATTCCTCGCATGCTCTCTTTTTCTTTCCACATTCACCGCACCAGTTTGTTAGAGTTGGAAAACAGAGAGAGACGGATCAAGAAGACGATGGTGTTATTACTTTCACAAAACTCCATGTGGGGTCCTCTCAGAGAAAGACGGTAACTAACCACCCATATGGGAGAGCTACCCCATACAATACTCACTAACAACCTTCTTAGTCCCCATCACCCCCTAACCTTTACAATTTATATTCTATAGCTTATAGCTGTCACTGATACCATTGGTCCCACCAGCTTGCTCACCCTTACGTTTATAAACTACCCAATTCTTATTATTAACAACATTGCTACTAACACATCGTCAAGCTCATCAACCCTCTCTCATGAGCCCACTTTATTGATCATAAATTCCAGAATGAATCACACTACACACACCCATGCCTTAAGTACTCGAACACCAACACTAAACATCAACAGCTGGCACAAATCCACACAGCTGGCACATCTACGTAAAGAGTAATATGCTAATAATGTCAACACTAAACTTGCCCAAACATCTTATCAACTAGGGACTTATAAACAAGGGAGTTACAGTAACACCCTCACCTGCTCGCGAGCATCATCACTAGCAAATGTAAGAAGCTCCACAAACTTGGGAATAGCACCTTGCTCAATCACAACTCTTGTGAACTCAGAAGATCCAAATGCCACATAGCTCAAGACCCATGCAGCTTCAAACTGCATAACACACATTAGAGTATCATACATACTAATATTATATGACATTTGTATGAACCCAACAGCAAAATGCAACGCCTAAATAAAAAGTATATACTTGTAATTGAGGTAGATCATGCCTTCCAAGAGAGTCCACAAACCTAAAAACTACTTCGGCCTTGACAACCTCATCAACAGGAAGACACTGCTCTAACACAATTCGTAAGATAGATGAGTAAATTAACCATATTCACTTCTCACGATACAGTGAGCCCAACACATACTCATGGATAAAAGCTTCCCAAGATGAGTAGTCGCTTCAAGTTGAGTAGAAGGATGTTCAGACCATCATCCATGAACCAATAACGGAATGCTCTCCAGCTGTTAACGTAAAAAAACAAACATGAAAATCATAAAACCTGACCCGGAGTCATTTTTCCTAATGCAACAAAACATCTGATGATGTTGATTAACATAGATAAGAAACCGTGATCAAATACCAAGAATAAGAAAACGTGAGAAGATTAAGAAAATAAGAGTAACTCTACGCAGATATAAAGTAATACAACGTAACGTCTTATGCAACCTGTCTAGCACCATCAAACAAAAAGCAATAGCTAAATATAACTGCAACAGAAAGCAGCTGGATTTAGACCACTGGATTTTGTATCAGAACTTCTAATACTTCATGAACCACAGTAAAAGTGAAAATAGGTGAAGTAATCCAAATTGTTACTATAGCCAAGACCAATATTGGATCACGTTGCTGCAAAACTCCACATAATTTAGAAGCTCAGCACAATCAAACATTTTTTTCCCATTTTGCCTTCTAACAGTAACCAAATCCAAGAACCTAGAGTGACTGCATCTGTTTACTCAGAGCTACTACCTGAGACCTAGAATTACTTTATTATCATTTGTTCATGTTTTTCCCTAAATTATATATCTTAGTTATATCATCCTTTGTGTTATTAGAGCACACTCTGATTAATACCAAGTTCAAAACACTACTCCCCTAAGCCCCTCTCCCTAACCTGCAACTGACTTAACAAATCAACAATTGTATTGTCCCAGATACCTAGACGGAAAAATTCAGCGGGCACAAAGAATCCAATCAAGCAGCATAATTCACCTTCGACCACATATCACCCAATGAGAATCAATCACCAAGAAATCAAAACAGAAGGGGGGATTTAGATACCCACCCCGATGTAAAGGGAAGCGTCATTGCAATGTGTTTGCTGAGGCAGTTGCTGAGACTGGAGGAGCAAACCTTCTCTTCGCTTTTTCAAGAGACTGTCCTCTCTCTTGATGTGGAACCAGTGGGTGGGGAGGGATCTAGTATCGGCCTGCTTGAGGAATGTATGCTGGTTGTAATACGGTGATGCTGGTTGTACTGCTATGCTTGTTATACTAAAATTTTGTGAATCAATCATCAGTAAAGGGAAGCGTCATTGCAATGTGTTTGCTGAGGCAGTTGCTGAGACCGGAGGAGCAAACCTTCTCTTCGCTTTTTCAAGAGACTGTCTTCTCTCTTGATGTGGAACCAGTGGGTGGGGAGGGATCTAGTATCGGCCTGCTTGGGGAATGTATGCTGGTTGTAATACGGTGATGCTGGTTGTACTGCTATGCTTGTTATACTAAAATTTTGTGAATCAATCATCAATAAAGGCCTGGCGCCAACCATTACAAATCAAAAAAAGAGACTGTCCTCTCTCTTGCTCTTCTTGATCGCAATCATATTCTCCGCCCCCCGCCTCCTTGCATCGTCGGCGTTCACTCCCTTCTTTACGACTTCTGGTGAATCTCAGACGGGGTACTCGGCCGCAGCATGGTTGTCGCACGGTCCGACGCCTTTACGCCGTCTCCCACTCTGTCTCGCATACTCCTGCGACCGCCAGTGGTCGGGATCAGAAGGGCGGTTCTACATTTGAATGGCAGGGGTTGGGTTGAGACGTTGAGGCTGCGTTCTATGAGCGCGATTCTATTTTTGTTCACATTAATGTGACACATGTCACATGCTAATTTGTTTTTAAAGTCTCTTGGACCCACTATAATTGAAATGATAGTTCTGATTGGTTAACCACTTATTAACCAGAAGGGCATTGAACCGAACGGGACCTCTTTAAGGGGGCGTTCGTGCCTGACTTCCAAACGCAGGAATAGCTAGGATTTCTTTAATCTCCATATGGTTAGCAAATACTGGTCAGCCAACTGTCCAGGGGTTACTTTTTATCCAGTCTGATATTGACACCTGTTAGCTACTTTTAGCAAAAAGTGAGATTAATCTCTACATACTCACGAATTGCTGAGAACGAACGGGACCTAAATTGTTTTTCAGGAATCACAATTGATGTGGACACGTGTTATTTATTTTACTTCACTTGTGGTTTATATTTTTTTTGGAAATTTCATGAAATGCTACTGAGTTTATGAAATGTCACTATTATCATTGACCAGATGAAAAAAGACAAAAGTACCCCTGCTAATTAATAAAGTATTTTTAAAGTTCACAATATACCTTTAAGTGTTTAAAAATTCACAAAAAGTTCAAAAATACAATAAACATATTATATACAAATTTAAAAAATTTATTAAAATTTTTAAAAAATGAAAAATATCATAAAATATAAAAACAAATAAATATTTCATTTTTAAAAAGAAATTATTCGGTACAACAAAAAGAATATAGTGTTCTAAGCAAATAATTTATACTAATATTTCTACCAATTAAGTACCATAATTTATACCAATTAAGTATCATAATTTATGCCAAATAAGTACCATAATTTTTACCATATATTTTTAAATTATTATTTCTATCAATTTAAATTATTTCTTCAAAGTAAATTATTTTATATTTTTTAAGTTATATTTAGAAATTTAGTTTTTTTTAATTTATGTTCTATTTTGCAGATAACTTTATGACATAATATTTTTAGTTATCGAGAAAATTTTATGTCACAAAGTTATCTACAAAATAGATATAAGTTTATAAAGTATATTTCCTGGTCATTATTTAAAAATATAATATAATTTATATTGAACAATTAAATTTAAACTTTTAGAAAAAGGTAACTTAAAAATGTATAGTATAAATTATGATACTTAACTGGTATAAAATATGGTACTTAATTGGTATAAAAATATTTTAAAAATTTATATTCTATTTTGTAGATAACTTTATGACATAATATTTTCTCGATAACAACTAAGTTATCTGTAAAATAGAACATGAATTTTTAAAACTAAAATTTCTAGATACAAGTTTAAAATTATATAATTATTTACTTTGAAAAAATAATTTAAACTGATAGAAAATAATAATTAAAAATTTATGGTAAAAATTGTGGTACTTATTTGGTATAAATTATGGTACTTAATTGGTATAAATTAAGGTACTTAATTGGTAAAAAAATTGGTATAAATTATTTGTTTAAAACACAATATCTTTTTATGGTACTAAATATATTTTAAAAAATGAAATATTTATTAGTTTTAATATTTTATGATATTTTCATTTTTAAATTTTTTTTAATTTTTTTATAAAACAGTTAAAATTTTTATTATATTTTGAATTTTTGTGAATTTTTGAATTTTTAACACTTAGGGGCATATTGTGAACTTTAAAAGTATTTTGTTAACTATTAGGGGTATTTTTGTCTTTTTTCCATCTGGTCAATGACTATAGTGACATTTTGTGACTTTCTTTATTTTTAGTGACATTTCATGAATTAACCAAAAATATAGTGGCATTTCAAGAAATTTCCCTATTTTTTTTTTCAAAAATGTTGTAAGTGGACATCATCATCCTTCATATTTTGTAATTAGGTGTGAATCTAAACAAAATCTCAAAATGTAACTATGACTTGCGATAAAAAGAATTGTATATTTTTAAAAACTTTTGAAATTTATAAAATACCCATAATCCGTGAAATAACTTTGAATAATGACAATTTTACCTCTGGTATTGCACCTTCCGCTACAAATTCACAACACGCCTCTGCTTTTTTTTAGGGATATTTTATAATAAAAAAATTTAAATAACTACAAAAAAAGTATTTTAAAAATAATAAAATTGTAAAAATAACTAAAACATATATAAATTAAAATAAAATTAATAAATATTAATTATTAAGTATACACAAAACTTCAAACAAATTATAAAATATTGGAATAATAAATTTAAAAAATGTTACTTTAATTAAAAAGATACCACAATGTACATCATGTTTGAAGTTCACAATATGTCACTTTTTTATTTGGTGAAATTCTATGAACTTTTTTTAATAATTTTTTTTACAAAAATATAAATAATTGCAAAGATATTTAAAAAGATAATAAAATTATTACAATAGAAAAAAGTAATAGTAAAATTAATAATTTCTAAATATTAATAGTAAAATTAATAGTAAAAGATAATAATATCAATTAGAAGTGAAAATTAACCCAACAGGATGTCACCACCGTTGCACACCTAATGTACAACAAGACTACCGTAAACTACACAAAACGTTGTGCATGATTAGAACACTTACAACAACATTTACTATATTTGATAGCTCATGTACGAGTTCTATCGGGTAAAACCAATGATTAGAGGTATCGGGGGCGCAATGCCCTCGACCTATTCTTAAGCTATGTTTGATCATATATTACATCTGTAGCAACAGACATCTGTATCCCAAGATACATACATAATAAGAATAGAGACATCTTCTAAAATTACCAACCAAACCTACCCAACCCAACTTAGGGATGGCAATGGGTGACGGGTGCCTGTTTCACCCGACCACCCAACCCGCATAAACGGGTGAAAACCAAAAAAACGGGTGACGGGTGCGGTGATGGGTCAAGTGAACAATTTTCACCCGGTCACCCGACCCGTCACCCGTATGTATTAATATTAAATAAAAAATATACTTATCTCATATTTGTTGAGATAATTTAGAAATATTTTGGTTAATACTCTATGTTTTGAGCATGTTATTGACATTAGTTGATGTGCTATATATTGTTGAACAAATATGAGTGTATTTTTTTTTTGAAAAATTAAGTTTATATAAGGTGTTAAAGATAAAAAATTCTTGTTGAAAAAAATAAAAACGGGTGAAACGGGTGATGGGTGAGGAAGTTACGGGTGACGGGTCGGTTCAGGTGGTGTGGGTGAAAAATAGGTGATGGGTCGGGTGGAGTATTTTCCGACCCGAACCCGATCCATTGTCATCCCTAACCCCACACTCCAGCTGAGTGTCTTTATCTACACACCTGTAAAAACATTGATTGGAGTGGTCAGCCCAACCGCTGAGTATGCCTTAGTACCCCTTTGGCTTACACTTAGATTACTTGGTTGAAGTTAACATGCAATCCAAATTATTTCATTCAAGATTCGAACCTAAGGCATTCATGTATATAAGGATAGTAAAACCAACTAGTAATCACCAATCACATCATGAACTCAGATTGCATACATCAATCACAGGTGAGCTCAAATAATAATAAGCATATAAAAACTGCACACATCATTTACCAATAATAATAAGCATATAAAGACTGCACACATCATTCACAGGTAAGCTTCAATAATAATAAGCATATAAATGTTACAGTTAACCAATCTTGAGCTTATGTTAGTGTTCAAGCCCTCAGGGCACCTGTGTCACCAATTGTGGAGTTTATGAGTTCGTTCGTTATCTCATAATATATACTGAATACATAAGCATATTGTAGTGGTAGCTTATATCTCATTATTATTATCCCATAACCCTAATGTGTCATCATGGTTAAGGATGACACATCTCTCTATTATAAGGCGGGATACCTACGGGCAATGGCCCGCACCAGACGGGGTGACCTAGCCAACGTCCCATTAGGACTATTTGGACTTCCAACCTGTAGATGAACAAGTTATTACATCTACTCGTGTACACAACGCGTGACTAAGTCGTACCTGGATTTCTCACATTAAATACCAAGCCCACCATTAATAATGGTCATCATCTTAGTTACCTAAGGAATGTACTTAGGACACTTATCTCTTGAATACTTGATTCATTAATATTTTTCCGTTTAATAATGTCCTTCTTGGTTATCATATTCACAAGTTTTCTTTATACCATATAGTATATAATATTACTTAATTTATGTAAGTTTACATAAATGTTCGAGGCACAAATAACATAGCATTCCAACATTGAAACACATCACATGTGGGTATAATCATATTATTGAATAAACATACATATCTTCTAATCACCCATTAAAACAATCACACAAACCCAAGACAACTCTCGGGGTATTCAGGTGTCACAATAACATACCTGGAATATACAGCTTTATATATAATGCTCCAGCCATGTGCATTCCAATTATCCAATACCTAGACTGAGAGGGAGAGATAAATAATAAATCTCCCATTATCTCTATATTCAAAGTATAATATCCTCTAAATTCTGTATTCCACCAAATTGAATTGACATCCCACCTTACTCCACTAATGAGATACTCGAGTATACTATTTTAAACTGACATTATAAATTACAAGCCAATAAGTTATTCCCATCAAGTTGTACCATTAAAACCTTTATTAAACCTCAATTGAAAATCTAAAGATAAGGTCTATAATTTAAGGAAAATTTTTTGCATAGCAATCAATATTCCTCATAACCTGATTCCTTTTAGTTAGATCAGTATTTATTTACAAATGGGCCCTAACATTGATATAGTTCTTATAAGGAATCGCTATTTAAATAGTTAACATCTAAGTAACTTCATTTTAAAACTTAATCCAATATCTCCAAGCTAGGTGCTGCCATTAAGCCCAATTTCTTAATGTATGAATCATCTCAAGTCCAATCTAAGGTCATATAGTTTACCCCTTACCCAATTTCCAATTATGTTTATTATTCTAGTTACATCATTTGAAAATTAGAATACTACAAAAATATAAATAATTACAAAATTATTTAAAAACTATAATAAAATTATGAAATCAGTCTAAAACATATATAAAACTGAGATTAAACTAATAATTATTAAATATTAAACATAAAAAACATTTCAAACAAATTATTTTTTTCTGCCTTTTTATCTTTTTTACCGTCATTATCTAACCATAACTACAAACAATTTAATGAAAATAGAATGATAAATAGTCAAGGAAGGTAAAAAATGAGAAGAAAAAAATATTACTTGAAGTTTTGTGCATATTTAATATTTTTTTTACTTTTTATAGTTTTATTACGCTTTACACATTTTATGTAATTATTTATATTTGTTGTATGTTAAATATCTTTTTGTAAAATTTCATAAAATGCACCTAATTAAAAAAAGTGACATATTATGAACTTGAAACATAATTTGCATTGTCAGAAGTAAAACAAACATTATTCAAGGTCATTTCACGGATTAGGGGTATATTGTGAATTTTGAAACTTTTTAGGGGTATATGTGTTATGCACGAGTTTTTTATTTTGTTTCTGGTTCCCAAAGGGAGAGTATGTCATTTTTCTGATTTTATGTTCGAGCATTATGTCATTTTACATTGTTATTAATAGAGTTAGGAAGGAAGTTCCTAACTCACGTTATTTTTTTTCCCCTCATGTTCTAATTTATTTTCTCATCAGCTCACGCTCCCTCTCGCTCTTCTTCTTCATCCACCCTTCTTCTCTCCTTCTTCTTCTTCTCTTCTTCTTCGTTACTCTACTGCTTCAATGGTCGGTTGTCGGGCCGGTTCTGCTAGCGAGAGTTCCTGTCTGTCATCCATCGTCTTTCAGGTTTGTAGATGTGGGTTTGCTAGTATTTGTTCTTTGATTAGTCTTCCCCATTTCTGATTTTATTTTCGACTTCGAGTTTATCCAGTCGAGAGTTCGTGAGTTTTGAGTGAAGATTCGAGGAGGGTTTGTGGTGGAGTTTGTAGAGTTCTGCAGTCTTCGGATTGAGGTAAGTGGTATATGGATTCGGTTTGGGTGTATTCACCCATGGGGATTCTAGGTTTCGTTTTGTTTTTGAATGTGTTCAATTTGCTCTATGATTTCATCGTGATTAGTTGATTTTGAGTTGTGTTTTCACTCTGCTAAAACCCCATGGGAATGTGTTTCGTTCGAATACTTTGTTACGGAAAGATATGTAATTACAATAGTGAATTTGTGGCTCTGGTTCGTCTGAACATTCCCAAACAATTAAAACTGGTGTGGTTTACCATCACAGTGGCTGTATAATTTCCTCCAGTTGCAGTGGTTGGAGCTTTGTCTGGCGAGGATGATGCGTGTCTGGACTTGCAAGCCCGGATATAAGTCTGGACATTCTTCAGATTTAACTCTCGGCCTATGTCCGGACTTTCCCCGTATGTTTTGTCGAACATTTGGTCTGGACTTCTAAGCTCATACACATGTCCGGCCTAGGTATTAAATTGTAAGTTTGTAAAACAAAAGTGGGCTAAAGTATAGATAATGAACTTAGGGGTGTGGGATGTAAAAACCGAACAGTTAGGGTCTGTTTGGGAATGAACAAAATTGGATAAAACTTTGGATTATAATTCAATAAGGTTACAAGTGTAACAAATATGATATTTGGGTAATTTTATTATTAAACAAAAGTTTGTGGGTAGGAAATGGAATTTCCAAAAGTAAGAGGGGTGCTGGCACAATTAAGAGAATATTATAAACTTATGATATAACGTTAGGAATGAAATAGTGTGACATTATAATAAGGTATAAAAAAGTATGTTGTAAGGGAGTTAAATGATATTAATTATACCTTATAAACAATCACATAAAATAATGGGTTTAAATTGGAAATTTGGGGTGTATAATATATGGTTAGAAGCCTTATGATATAAGGAACATTATAATGTATAAAGTGCATTGTATAATATTAAGGTAAATCCTTCATAAAGGATTTGTGAATAAATAACACAATGGAATTACAAGTTCCCACACATGAAATAACAAAAAGAAATTATTATGTAAATGAGTTTATAACACATATAAGATAGTATGGAAACAAGGATCATAATATAAGGTTGGAAAGCTTGTAAAGTTAAAAGAAATAATATAATGTATTTATGATATCATATGTAGCAATATATATAAAAACTAAGATTATAACCTTAGTAAATAATATGTGAATACTAACATACTGAGAGTTAATATATCTCACATAAAATGATAGGATATCATTATTATAAATTGGAATTATAACTCACTTCAGATTATATAAATATATGGAATAAGTGGAAACGTTTATTAAGTCATAATCGACGAGTTAGAGATATATTATAAAGTGGAGATTCATTAACACATGTAGCTACTACATAAAATAACAAACTGTTTAACAACCTCGAATCACCGTTTAATAACTGAGAGAACTTATTGAACATACGGGGTTAGAATACCGGGGGTATTAGCTCTGTATTAAATATACCGTATTAGTTAGTGTTAGTCGTATTAACATTACTCGGTATATGCATGTACGTAGATCAGTACCTTGAGGGATATCTGGAGAGCGTGAAACGTCACGCTAGCGATTATTTCGGTGAACGGTATGTTAATTATGTGGTATGAACGTCCTAAGGGTTTCCTTGGGTTCAGATGTTGCGTGTTTAACTGTTTAAGAGTGATATTTATGATTCATGCATACAATCATGTAAATTGTATTACTCGACACCATTACGTTTTATTATACGTGAACGTTTTTTAGACTGGAAGTTTACACATCTAAACTTGAACACGACTTAGATGACTTTTAGGTATCACGAGAACCTAATTGGTAGTCAAGTAACGTAGTTTTACACCTAAAGATTTGATCTTAGGTTAATGGTTAAAGGAACATAATCATAGTGGAAGATTGGTATATGAGGCGGAAAACCCAATGTAGTCACGGACTAACTGGTTACGCAGCGTGATCACGACGAGGGGACTACTATCAGGAGTCTACTCAAGGAAATCCATACATCCACTTTCGATGATGGCAGAGAGCACTACTGTTGGTGCAGGCTTCGGCCGAATCGGACGCCTTCAAGGCAAATGAGATAAGTCCATGACCAAAGGGTCGGCTGGCGAATGGTTCCATTTATTGGTTCCCAGGGACTATTATCCAGTGTCATTGAAACTAACAAGTTATTAAGGGTTGTCCTAACTTGACGCCCAAGGTGGAATTAACTAAGATGGCTAAGTGGTTGGTTAAGATAATAATGGGGCTTTAAGGCCGAGTAACGAGAACGGTTAGTTAGTTAACGCGTATCTCGTTTGGAATTGTTTTATGGATTCATTGGTTGGTTATGTGATGATGTTATTGAGTGGACTGTTGTTTGTTTATTTAAAGCATTTACAGTTATCCATTGTTATTGTAAAAGCATGAAATTAACCGCATGTTAAGATGGCTAAATAACCTAAGGTACCCGATTGATTCTAAGATTACACTTTAGCATACCAGCAAAGTTCGCTGAGCCCTTTGAGCCAGCACATTACAGGTTGTTGATCGGGTCGTGAAGCCGGAGTGCGGGGCGCCGGGTAGTTAGCGTATTTTTTAGTATCGTACTTTTGGATTTGCTTGTATTATATTTTGGAGATTATGATGTATTTTGGATTAGTAGCTCACTTTTTGGTTTTGGAGTTGTACTGTAAATTATGGTTGGTCACTATTTAGTCATCACAACGGCTATATGTTTGATGTTTAGTTTGACAGTATGAGGTTGCCTAGTCACTCACAAGGGTGAGTGACGACGTGTAACACCAATGCGATATTTAGTTTAAATTTCCGCTGTGAATTACGTCTTTAATTATGCTACGACTTGCGATAATACGATATTAGGTTAGGGGTGTTACATATACCAATTAAATACCATACATTTTTAAATTATCTTTTTATTACCAATTGAATTATTTATTCAAAATAAATTATATTATATTTTTGTAACTAATATTCATGAATAAAATATTTTAAAAACTTATATTCTATTTTGTATATAAATTTATGACATAATATTTTGTAGATAAACAATATTATATCATAAAGTTATGTGTAACATAGAATATAAATTTAAACAAAATTATTTTTACTAAATATTAGTAAAAAATAACTTAACTTATTTTGAATATCAATTTAAGTTGGTAGAACAAAATAATTTAAGCATATATGATAAAAATTGTGGTACTTAATTGGTATAAACTTGTATAAATTATGTGTTTAAAAGACTATATTCTTTTTATGGTACTACATAATATTTAAAGAATCATGAAGTATATTTTTTTCAATATTTTTTATATCATTTTCAATTTTTATATTACTTACATTTTCAATATTTTCAATATATATTTAGTATTTTGAATTTTGATTTTTTTTTAATATTTTAACACTTAGGGGCATATTGTGAACTTTAAAATACTTTATTTACTAGTAGGGTATTTTTTGACTTTTTTTTCCTTGTGGTGGACTGTAATCCTCATGCTCTTTGGGTTATATAGTTCAAAACTGAAAGATAAAAAACCTGACTACTTACAAAATTTTTGAGGATTATAACCTCCTACAAATTTAACCTACTAGTGCTATAAAACTAGCGCTTTTAACCTACTAGTGCTATAAAACTGCACTATCCCAACACTTACTATTCTTCCAACACTCTTCCAACACTTACCCTACTCATTCTCCAATCTACACATTAATAATCAACAACAAGTAACAATATAACTAATTTGATTCCTCTTCCAGGATGGCGTGTAGGACGGTCCCAAGACAAGCATGTCCGTCATATCGTCAGAGATGCAAGAGAAAGGTTGTAAGATGTCCCGTGTAATGTCTGTGAAAGGTAGGACTAGAAAGGTTATGTAAGAGTTGAGTCGGTGTTGTTTGATTTGCCCTTGTGGCACCCTAGGCCATGTGCCTATAATTATAAAAAAAATAACTAATTTGATTACAAAAGCAAGAAACATAATTTGGTACATTAGCCGCAAGACTGTTGAGAACTGCTTCCACGTAACCACGCACTTCTTGAGACATCCACCGTAGCTCTTCCTCGGGATCTGAAGGTCTTCTAGCCATTGTATCCTGATCAAATATAGAGAGACAAAGAAGTTACGAGAGCCTGTCAGTCTTTAAAACACAAGAGAACTACGAAGAAAGGCAATAAAACTAGTGCTTTTAATCTGAAGGTATATCAAATTATCCTCTTCGCTGCTATAAAAAGGAAACCTGAAGCTACATGAATCAACGGATACTTTCAATAAAAGTGTCTAATGCTTGCTTTTAATCTCTGTCGTTAACTACCGCTTGATAGGTTAAGGTTTGGAAACTCACAAGCATAAGCACTAGATAGTCACCGGTGAATAATTCATATTGGTGGGGTAATAGTTGGAGATGGTCAGGAGTCTATGGTTGGTCAATGACGAGTGAGAAGTGGTGAACGTGGAGTTTGTTGTGATTTTTAAGCAACAGTTGTGGAGACTTTAACGAGGTTTTGTACTCCTATGAATGCTCTGGGGCAACTAGAGGGCGCCAAGGTATGGATCAGTTCAATTGTTTTTTTTGATAAGTAGGCTACAAACGTAGCAAGATAACCGAACAACGGTTTACACAGCATTGGACCGAGAGTTCCAAGCCAAACAAAAATGACAGAACACACATAGAACACACACAGCGAAACTCATCATAATAACCAAACTAAACAGCGAAAATCTCATTGCTGCTGCTGTCTAAATCAAGCTGATTGTACGAGAATCTCTGAACTGCTGCTGTCAATTTACATCAATTTTTTATGTTGTCTTTGATGTTGTCTGGTGCGAGCAGGAAATTCACAGAACCCTTCATCCTTCTATCCTTCAAGCCCCACTCCACAATCTGGATTTTGTTTGACAATGCTGATTCTGACCTATAGGGAACAACCTGTTCGAAATTCATTCTGGTCTGCATCACCAACACCATTCATACAACAACCTTCATCAGCAGCAGCATCCGCAACATCGTTTAAGCATCCCTTGCTTGCATTGTGATCCGCCTTCGAGAAGTGTTTGCTACTGCGATTTAAGCATTGACCAATGCACAAGTACGTTGGCTCAACACGCTAGTAACAGACCTCTTCTAACGCTTTGTACAGTATAGGAAGCACATTCTTGAACGTATTTGAAGTATTTCGCAGCAGCAACCTCATCATGTCGCCGCTACTGATTAAACCAGATTTTGAATGTTATCAGCAGCAAGTAATATGCTAATAGAAACTTGCATTTTCCTGTCCTTCAAACCCCACTCCAAGATCTGCAGTTTATTCGACATTGTCGCTTCAGCCCACCTTGGTTCAGTGTGTTCAAAATCACACTGTTTCGAATCCTCCATACATTATATAGTGTAAACAGAAGGGTAGAGTGCCATAACCCTTTTGCCTTACACCTTGGGTTGAGCTCCTTCCACTGTTGTAGGCAGCTTTCAGCTTCTGTGTCAAAGCCGCCATAGACACCCCACCATTTGAGCATGTTCCCCCAAAGCTTTCTTGTTTTTCGGCATCTGAAGAACAGGTGGTTTGTGGATTCAGTTGCACGCTTACATAACGGACACAAAGTATCCGCTAAGGTGATCATATTTTTACCGAAAAGCTTATCTCTTGTTGATAATTTGTTCTGCACAAGAAACCAAACGAACAACTCAACTCGTGGAGGGGCGAACTGTGACCAGTACGATTTATGCCACTCTATGGGATTTGGGTTTTCCTTTTCCTTAACCTTCTTATAGAACTCTCCAGTTCTATATTTGTTGTCTTTTGCCACCACCCAGCACAAACTGTCTTTCCCAGATATAGAAGGTTTGGACCGGTTTATCAGGTCCATCAATTCGGTTACCGCAGCTACTTCATACTGGAATAGAGGCCTCCTCCACCTTAGTCCCCAAACCCAATCACCGCCCATCCATGTACCCATCTCCGATATCGTTGCCGTTTTACACTCACTAATCAGAAATAATCTGGGGAACCTATCTTTGAGTGACGAGTTCTCAATCCACGGGTCAATCCAGAATCGCACGATTCCTCCATTTCTAACTGTCCATTTCAGGTTACATATGAGTGAGTCAGAAATCTCATTTCTCCATGTACTCAAACTGACAATCGCCTTCCATATCCCTTTCCTCTTGCATTCCTTCCACACTTGATCATATAAGGGAAGTCTAATGTCTTGCCCATACACAGAGCATATCACAGATTTCCATAAACTTTGCTCCTGGGAGTGGAACTTCCTCTACCAGTTAAAAAGCAGTGCAGCATTCTGGACTTCTGTATCGATAACCCCCAATCCGCCCAGCTGCCTTGGTCTTGTAATTGAAGCCCAGCGCATTAGTGGTAGTCCGCGGCTCGTCCCGTGTGCCCAGAGAAATCTTCGCTGAATCGAGCTTATCTTCCTGATGACTCCTTTCGGAACCTTAAATAAGCTCATGTAATAAACTGGTAAACTGGACATCACAGATTTAATTAGTACCAGTCTACCGGCCCGCGACAGAGAGGAAGCTTTCCATGCGCATAATCTCTTTTCCATTCTGTCAATAACCGGCTGCCAGGTAGCCAGTTTCCGGGTATTAGCACCTAGTGGCATTCCCAGGTACGAACTAGGCAGCTTCTCTATTCTGCACCCCAACAGATTGCAGATTGTTCTCTCATCAGATTCCGCCAAGTTAACCCCATAAGCCATCGATTTGCTCCAGTTAATCTCCAGCCCGCTCATATCCGCAAACCAAGTAATAACCCATTTCACCACTTTTAATTCTGATTCCTCCATTTGACAGAAGATTATTGTATCATCGGCAAATTGCAGGTGTGATACAGTAATCTCATTTAGCCCCACTTTAATACCCTTCCTGTCTCCCAAGCGTATAGTGTCATTTAATATCCAACTCAATGCCTCTGCTACAAGTGTGAATAATAAGGGTGATAGTGGGTCTCCTTGACGTAAACCACGTCTCGGTTTGAAGGTAGGTGTTGGTACCCCATTTACCAATATCGAAATCGTCGGTGTTGTTATGCACATGTTGATCCATTCACACCAAATTGCTGGAAATTGGTATATTTTCAGCATTCTCTCGACAAATCTCCAATTAACACAATCATAAGCTTTTTTAAAGTCAATCTTGAGCAGTACACCCTTAATCTTTTTGTTCTTCAGCCAACTGATTGTTTCGTTTGCGATTAAGGGTCCTTCTAATATATGTCTACCACGGATGAATGCAGTTTGAGTCTCCCCCACCAGGGAGCTGATCACGTTGCTCAATCTGTTTGCCAGCAGCTTAGAAATGACTTTATACACACACCCAATAACACTGATCGGTCGATACTCTTCAATCTTGTTGGCACCAGGTATTTTTGGGATCAGCGTAACCCACGTTGTGTTGATGCTAGTGTTTATCTCTTGCGATCTGAAAAATCTGCTTACCTCCATAATGAAGTCCTCTCCCATTACATGCCACATTTTCTTTAACAGGTTGAAACTAAACCCATCATACCCCGGGGCCTTGCTTCCTTTACAGCACCAGACACCCCTTTGATCTCCTCTTGGGACGGCATCTCGATCAGCATTTCTTTCTGGCTCTCAGACAACCGCGGTCTTCCTTCACCGAAGGGGTAAGTTCCTGAATCCCAACTTTCTCTAAAAAAGGTAGCAAAATATTTACGTACCTCCTCCCGTATAGCTCCAGGATCCTGTGATAATCTATCATTCACCATCAGGCTACATATTTTGTTCGACATTCTATTTACTGATGCCTTTCTGTGAAAGAACCTCGTGTTCATGTCACCATATTTTATCACATTATCCCGTGCATTTGTTTCCAATATCGTTCCTCCTGTCGTAATGATTCCCATAACTTGGCTTTGATTTTGGCCCTTTCAGCTATGCGCATCGGATCAGGGCCCTGTACTTGATCAATATCATCTATTTTCTCCAGCGAATTTATGCCTTCATCTATTTTTGTATTTATACATCCAAAGCACTCTCTATTCCAGCGCCTCAAGACATCTTTCATTTTCTTCATTTTAGCATGCAGGTCACTGGGCGGCAAGTTACCCCACTCCTGCTGAAAGAATTTACCAAATGTCATGTCATCTAACCACACATCCAGACTTCGAAAGGGCTTGAGACCCCATTCTTGCTGCTGTAACGAGACCCACATAAACCTATGATCAGACAAACTCCACGTTCTTCCTTTTAGTAGCAGATTTGGGAATACCATCAGCCATTCGCAGTCACAAAAGGCTCGATCAATTCTACTAAATAATCCCCTCCGAGTCCAAGTGTATTTACATCCTGTTAGAAGAATTTCTACTAGCTCCATGTTATCCACCCAACCTTCAAAATCCTTCATTGAGGCACTCACCTTACTGTTGTCACCACCCCTTCTTTCACTACCGACTCGCACCTCATTAAAGTCCCCTACTACCATTACCGGTCCATCATACATCCTTCTAAAGTTCAACAGTTCTTCATATACTTGCCATCTTCCATCACGATCAGTAGGGTTGTAGACAAATATCACATTCCCCACAAAATTTCTTGATGTTTCTGTGACTTCCATAGCTATCCATCTATTTCCTTTATCTATTTCCCGCGCTTTTATTTCGTTTGCTGACCATGCAACGATCAGTCCACCAGACTGTCCACTAGCTAAGGATTCTGCCCATTCTCCCCTGTGGCCAGCCCCCCATAGGTTTCTCTTACGATTACAAGGCTTGGTTGACGAGTCTCTAGGAGACCAATCATTACCGCACCTGTTTTCCGGATTTCCTTCTTAACTGCCGCCCACTTCTCCGCTTTGCCCATTCCTTGAACGTTTGGAAAGCCAGCTTCATTCTCCAGTCAGTTTCGTGTAGGACCTGACTTTTTCTTGTTTCCTTTGCTTCTCAGTATGCGTTCAATGTTAGCTAGAGATTTCCGCGGGTATGGGGGTGGATTCTCAACCTTTGTCCATATCAGTTCAATTGTTGTCTTTATGATTGCAGTCTTATTGACTTAGGATTTACTGGTAATATTTTTACATTTAACAATAAGAGAAGAGGTGGTGCTAATGCAAGGAGCCGTCTTGACCGTTTTTTGTGTAATCATGCATGGTTAAATATGTTTCCTTATGCTGTGAACTGTCAATTAGCATGGGGTCGATCTGACCACCATCTGTTGAAGCTGATTTAAAGCCAGCCACTAGAAAAGGTCCAAGGCCTTTTCGCTTCGAAGACTGTTGGGCTGATGATGATGAATGTAAGCATACTTTTGCTAGTGTGTTGGCGTGGCAATGATGTTTTGATTTTTCCAATTATCATGATAAAGTCCTAAAATGTGGCCAAAAGTTTGCGACGATGGGGCGCTCAAAGAATTAAAGCAAGAAGGAGTGAATATTATTAAGGAATATTATTAAGAATGATTTTTTTAGCTATGTCCTTGATTTTCTGAATAATGGTGGCTTGCCTGAAGGATGAATCATACTTAACATTGTCTTGATACCTAAAAAGAAAGTGCTTGTTTGATGTCTGATTTCCGGCCAATTTCCTTATGTAATACGGCTTATCGAGTTGTCGCAAAAGTGCTAGTGAATAGAGTTCGTGAGTTTATGCATTATGTGATTTCCCGGAACAAGCTACATTCGTTAAGGGCCATCTAATTATTGATAATATAATCATTACAAATGAAATTCTTCATATGATGCGTGGGTCACAAGCGGTTAGACGTGGTTCCTTTGCCTTTAAGATAGATATGTCAAAAGCTTTTGACCGAGTTGAATGGCAGTTTGTTCTTGATGTGTTAGTTAGTATGGGTTTTCCTCAAAGCTGGGTTAGTCTGATTCAGAAATGTTTGACTCCTTCGGTCTTAATGTATATTCTTATCAATGGTTATCCTTGACGTGTTTTTTGGCCTAAACGTGGTTGAGACAAGGGATCCATTGTCGCCCCTTCTTTAAATTGTTGCATGGAAGTATTAATATCTAGTCTTCGCTTTGCCACTGATGTTAATATGCTCAAAGGTTTAGGAATGCCTTCTGATCTTACAAGTGTTATGTTTGCGGATGATGCATGGTTTTTGGTGAAGCTACTTTTGAGAATGCTTGTGCTATGGCAAATATTATTGATGATTTTAAGGAGTCTTCCGGACAATGTGTAAATTATGATAAGTCAACTATCATGTTCTCTAAGGGAGTGTCGGGGTTGATAAGGGATAACATTTGTGCTTTGTTGCTATAAAGGAGGTGGCTAACTTTTTTATATCTTGGATTTCCGAGTTATCTTGGGAGGAATCGATGACGAGTTTTTGAATATATTAAGGATCGTATTCTAGGGGTGTGCAAACGGGGCGGTTAGAACGGATAACTGAAATAACCGTTATTTTTTCCGGATTTGATCACCGTTTTTTTTTAACCGTTTTACATAAATTTGGTTATTTCGGTTTAAAACAGATATCTGTACTTTAGTACGGTTCGGTTAACGGATATTAAAACCCAAACTTCGGTTAAAGTTTTTTTTAAAACAATAAATAATTTTATTGTTCACTCTTTACTTCAATACACTTCATTACTACTTTAGTTCCGGCAAACCAAATTAGGTTTTCGATTTTGGTTTCCCCTTTCTCGGTCTCTCCAGTTCTCCCGCGGCGGGTATTTCGTGACTCGTGTACCTAACGGCACAACCGCACAAGGATAACACGAGCGGCGGGCGGTGTGAAGGCGGCGCGGCGGGGGCGGTGCCATCTCCCTGAGTCCCGGCGGCCCTGGCTCTCCCCCTCAAGTTCGTGTTCTATTCACAATTTTAGTGTTACTGATTGAATTATAGCTCCCTCCTTCGATTACTTGAATTATATGTAAAACTCTTCAGAAAAAATGTCACCAAACAAACGATCGGTTGCTTCATTCATTTTACCGGCTAAATGTATATAGATGTGTGTATATGAAGTCGCATATATGCATCAGAATCAGATATATTATTCTTCAAGTTTCTTCCAAAATTTTATCGTGGTTTTTTCGCTCACCAATCATAAAGAATGCCCTCGATCGTTCATCCTCTGATTACTTGAATTGATGTCTAGATGCATAATGCCTTTTTTTCACATGGTTTTATGTTTACCTGCTGTAGTCGTCCTTGGGAACTGGGGTTTGAGTGAAGGAGAATCATGTCGTATTTTTGGATGAATGTTTCTTTGATTGCTGCTCAGTAGTGGCTTCTTCAACCATGTTTTCATTTTCTACTATGGCTGGTTTCCCACTTCTTCAAGCTGCTCTTTCACCTGGGTATTGACTTCGTCTTTCCTGTGTATCTGTTTCTTGTTCTAGAACGGACATCCCAATCAGAGTGTAATCCAACAAGACGTGCTTCTTTCTAGCCTGTCTATTCGGCTAAAGTGCCTTTGTGAATAAGGAATGAGGCCTCCAAGTAGTTCCCCAACACCTTTTATCTGTAGTCTATCCACTTATTTTCTACGAAAACATATCTTTAATATGATATTGTTATTTTTATAAATAAAGATGAGAAGTAACATACCGTTTTACTATGATACTGAGGATTGGAGGGATTCCCTTCTGCGATAGTCGGAAACTTTTCGTAAAAACTGATCTTATAAAAAAAATTACATGCGGTGGTCTTTTTGAAAAAAATTACGCGGATGTACCGAACCAGTGGCTAAGAAGCTCTTTTTCTGCCCTGGGGTCAGGGCAGCTTGTCAAAACCGCCCTGATAGCAGGGCAGTTTTCTACATTTTTTCTGCTTGAAGCATCCCTGGTTGTAGGGCGCTTCAGCAAAAATGCCGGAAGTGCCTTGAGGCCAGGGCGGCTTCTTTGCAAATCGGTCCAGAATTTTATTTTTTTTCCAACTTTGAATCATTCCGTAAGATGCTTTAACGTTTCCGGAACTTGACCAAATTTGTACGATGATATTGAACAGTTATACTTTGGATCTAAGTCATTTCTCTGGAGTTTTAGGACCATATGGGACCCACGTAACTTCATATAAATGGTACTAAGTTAACGTTTTATCGGTTTTTGAAGTGTTCGGGTAATGTCATATCTTGTGTTATTAATCAGTTTTGTACTTATATTAAAGTCCTATGATGCATTTGCAGCCATTATAACTTCTTACGACATTAAGACGACTTCATTGGTTTGGTCACTTGAGCTAGTTTTTTTTTCAATTTTTGAATCATTCGAGCGATGCTTTAACGGTTCCGGAACTTGACCAAATTTTGTACGACGATAGTGAACATTTATACTTTGGATCTAAGTCATTCTCTGGAGTTTTAGGACCATATGGGACCCACATGACTTCATATAAATGGCACCAGAGTTAACGTTTTCTCGGTTTTGAACTTTTTGGGTAACGTCATATTTTATGTTATTAACCATTTTTGTACTTATATTAAAGTCCTATGATGCATTTGTAGCCATTATAACTTCTTATGACATAAATATGACTTCATTGGGTTGGTCACTTGAGCTAGTGTTTTTTTCCAATTTTTAGTGAACATGTTTGTTAATTAAACAATGCCTTCGAAACAATCAAAAAATTATAAAACAACAATCAAACACCCATACTTTTGACTTGTGTATTTGCTTTAGCCGATGTAACCAAAAATTTCATAGATTGTACGTAATTCTTAAAATAAAAGGGCACATTTATATTAAACACTCAACATAAAACACACTTCATTGCTATTTAGAAAAAAATACATTTTTTGTGTGCTTGCTAAAGGCACTACCTGTCTATGCAGGAGCAGGAGCATATTTAACATCTGAAAACCACAATCAATTATACCCTCTGTTAGGGCAGTTCCTCCTATTATGACCCGTTTGTAAACAATGTCGACAACGTCTACGTTCTGTAGTCTTTTCATTTTCATCCATTTCATTTTGAATCCTAGAATACCTAGGTCTTCCCCTGATAGTCCGAATGGCATCTGGTTGTGGTACAACCTTAACCCCTGTATATGCTGGCCAGTTTTCTTCATTACCCAGCGGTGTAAAATGATCACCGCCATATGCCTTGAGCATTGTTTCTAGCTTGTACACCGGGTGTACGTAATTTCCCACAACATACCGGTTCTACAACAGACGGCCATGACATGAGAGCATGGGTATTTGAACGCTTGCCACTCCCCACACTCACAACTCATATCATCGAAGTCAACCTTGTACTTCCCTCGGTTCCTCCTCATAGCCACTAAGCCAAAATCTTCGACCTCATACACTGGATCGATCTCATTGTAGCAGGTTACATTGTGACTGTTAGACAGTCTACGGTTTTTCTTCAATCTTGGAAGTCGCAAGATCAGTATACAATGTGGAACCCGCTATCTGCTGGCCGTAATATGTGTCAAGGTTGTCGTTAAAATAAGTCACCAACTTGTACAGTGTGCTGGTAACAATAGCGGTGATGGTAGAGTTCGGACACTCTTTAGCACTCTATTGATGCATTCGACCAGATTGGTTGTCATGTGCCCCCACCTTCTTCCTTCATCATATGCCCTAGACCACTTGTCAAATGGTAGGTCATTGAAGAATCGCTCAATGTCGGTATTCTAGGATAGAAGTGATTATATCTTCTTTGGACATGATGCCTTCTAAATTCGTACGCTAAATACATGATAATAAGTCAATGTTAAACATTGAAAATACTCAATTTAATTAGTGAAGTACATTAATTGATAAATTAAGATACCTGTGTTGATCAGATACTTCTTCAACCTTTTGTTGTGGAACCTTGAGTTAAAATTCGATGCGATGGCTGCGTTCGGTGTTGTCATAAATATGGTAGTTTTGGGGGTGGTCCCCCGCGTGGGTCCCATGTGGGTCCTACGTTCTACTCCAATAATATACTGCCCATATAAAACACCACAAAACAGCCAGACCAAAACAACCACAAAACAACCATACCGAACGCACCCAATATGTCTTATGCAGTAGAAATGGTGAGCCATTGGGGGTCTCCATAAATTGTCTGACTCCACGATACTTATTATAGCAAGTGCATGATCTGTAATTATTGACACATCGTTCCTTTGACCGATGACATGCAACCTTACCTTGTCGAGGAAGTACTTCCAACAAGCCAAATCTTCAGACTCAACTATAGCGAATGCAACAGGTATAATTTTGTTATTTCCATCTTGTGCTGCCGCTATCAAAAGCTTACCTTTGAACTTACCATATAGATGTGTGCCATCTATCTGCAGCATGGGTTTGAAGTACTTGAATGCTGAGATGCATGGTCCGAACGCCCAGAAGCATCGTTGGAAGAATTTGACTTGCGTTGTTTGAGTCTCATCTTCATAACCTGGAACTGATTTCAGATTAACAATCGATCCAGGTATTTTATGTTTTATTGCCATGAACAACCTTGGTAGTTGGGCATATGATTCAACCCAATCTCCGTACATCTTTCCTATTGCTTCACACCTCGCCAGCCAAGCTTTTCTGTATGAAACGGTCCTATTGTACTAGCCACAACTTGTTATATTACATCTAGAACACTCATGCCCGGGTTACGGCTGATATGGGGTAGAATGGCCTCCGCAATGAAATGCTAATTCATTTGTCGGTGATCTTGTCCGTCGGTTTGAGGAGTGCAGGAGTATGGCCTCTGTCTTGTTATCTTCCATTCTATCTCACCGGACAACAACGCTCCCCTTATATAAAACTTACATTCTTCCCCACTTGCACATTGGACAGCATACGCTCTACTCGAGCTTCTTACAACACGAAAATCAAGATTATTTCGAATGTGAAAGTCTTTAATAGCACTAACCAGACTCTCATTGTCATCGAACTCTTGGTGGACTTCAAAATTTCCTCCAGACTGCCATTGTGGAACACCTCGTCGTTCAACATCACTTGTCAATGCGTTGATAGCATTCCAATCCACGTGATGATAGAACGGCACATCCGGCCTTCTTGACTAGTGCCTTCATCAACATCTGGTTGATGGAGAAATTCTTCTAGTATTAGCTCGACTTCATCATCTGATGATATATTATCATCATCCCCGGGCTCGTACAGGTCATCATCTTCATCATCATCATCAGCATCCATCTCGACATGAATCTCCATGCTCTGCGAGAGGTCCCAACTACACTTGTAGTTGTCAATCATTGCTTGAATATCTCCATCAGTGTTCAATTGAAGTGCAGAGTACACCATTGGGTTTCTTGAAAACAAATTTCGATAAGTCATCCTTCCTACATCGTATCCGCAACCTAGTTGGCGAATGGCCTCCATGACAGATTGCTTCAGCATTTCGAAGGTGAAATTATCAGTGACCCGAAGGTGGAAGGTCTTAGTTTCTTGGCTCCAAGAGAATATAGGCTACCATGTGAGTTGTAGGATATCTCAGCATTAACGAAAATTAGACAAGGATACACCATATGTTTGAGGACTGATTGAAATAAATTAGGCAGTTGTTTGAGCTTGATAATGTGGATATTTAAGAGAGTGATAGATCAGATTGAGAGGGAGGAAGAGAGAGCTGAATGCTGAGAAGTGGTGCAATTGAATTTTGCCACAACCACTTCTATATATAATAAACGAAAAATGGCACAACCACCTTGGTCAGAGATTTGAAATAAAGCACTCTGCAGACCCATTCCAAAAAGGAATGGCTGATATTGATTCGTGGGTGGTAGGTCAGAGATATTATTGTTGCCCACTAGAGGACAATGTTCTGAGTCATAGAGTGTACAACATTGGTCAGAGATTTGAAATAAAACACTCTGCAGACCCATTCCAAAAAGGAATGGCTGATATTAATTCGTGGGTGGTAGGTCAAGATATTATTGTTGCCCACTAGAGGACAATGTTCTGAGTCATAGAGTGTACAACATTGGTCAGAGATTTGAAATAAAGCACTCTGCAGACCAATTCCAAAAAGGAATGGCTGATATTAATTCGTGGGTGGTGGGTCAGAGATATTATTGTTGCCCACTAGAGGACAATGGTCTGAGTCATAGAGTGTACAATATTGGTCAGAGATTTGAAATAAAGCACTCTGCAAACCCACTCCAAAAAGGAATGGCTGATATTAATTCGTGGGTGGTAGCTCAGAGATATTATTGTTGCCCACTAGAGAACAATGGTCTGAGTCATAGAGTGTACAACATTGGTCAGAGATTTGAAATAAAGCACTCTGCAGACCCACTCCAAAAAGGAATGGCTGATATTAATTCTTGGGTGGTGGGTCAGAGATATTATTGTTGCCCACTAGAGGACAATGGTCTGAGTCATAGAGTGTACAACATTGGTCAGAGATTTGAAATAAAGCACTCTGCAGTATTATTAAAACATACAATCCCATTAGTTTGCCAAAATTTAATTCTAATGTCGCCCTCTCATTGCCAGTGCTCTGCTTCGTGATACGGCGGGGTCTTCAAAGTCTGAATCATCCTCGTAATCAATGAGGATCTTAATTCTTTCCATGATTTCTTCAAGATCAATGTAGTTGCGAATCATTATACGTACATCTGCATCAGTATGTATGTATGCATGCGAGTAGTTGTATGAATCCTGGTCCATTCTAAGGTGCACAATCGAATAGACATGCAAATCGTTGTTAGCAAAGTGCGATCGCATAATGTGGTTTAAGGAGGATTTTAAATGGTTAACGCTTCTTGGATATTGAATGTCTGTATCGATTACTGCCCAACTCGGACCTCTTAAAAATGCATCATAGGACTTTAATATAGTACAAAACTGATTAATAACACAAGATATGACATACCCGAAAAACTTCAAAACCGATAAAACGTTAACTCTGGTGCCATTTATATGAAGTCACGTGGGTCCCATATGGTCCTAAAACTCCAGAGAAATGACTTAGATTCAAAGTATAACTGTTCAACTATTGTCGTACAAAATTTGGTCAAGTTCCGGAACCGTTAAAGCATCGCACGAATGATTCAAAAGTTGGAAAAAAAATTTTTTTAGACCGATTTGCAAAGAAGCCGCCCTGGCCTCAAGGCACCTTCCGGCAATTTTGCCTGAAGCCGCCCTACACCCAGGGCTGCTTCAAGCAGAAAAATGTAGAAACTGCCCTGCTATCAGGGCGGCAAAAAATGTAGAAAAGAAAGAAACGCCGCTATCAGGGAGGGTTTTTGACAAGCTGCCCTGACCCCAGGGCAGCTTCTTTACACTGGTTCGGTACATCCGCGTAATTTTTTTCAAAAATGACCACCGCATGTAATTTTTATGAGATCGGTATTTGTACGAAAATTTTCCGCGATAGTCATATATCCTTACCCTGTCATTCAAGTCACATATATAGGGTCAACAAGAAAAATAGAGAACAAAATTAAATACACTCAGTTTCTTTCCAAATGGTGACCGTTCCTTATTTCTGTGTGCCGAATTGAGAATTTAGCAAAAGCATGAATAATAATAAGATAAGAAGCACAAAAATATTGAATCATGTCGGTTATCACTTTCTATATTTTGAAATACTAAAACAGGCGACAGTGTTCAGCACTTGCAAAAGAAGAGACAGTGGTCTCCTATTGTTGAAATACAAAATATTGCACCGTGTGGAATTGGAAAGTAATTTTAAAATCCAATTCTAGTTTCCACTTTCTACTTGCAATACAATTTAGCTTTCATTTTGACGTCAAGTTTCTTTTTCTTGATTTTTTTTGGGTAAATAGTACCAAACAAACATTTCAGATGTCAATAATCATCTACCTTGGCCAGACGTAAATGTGGTATAGCTGTCATATAGATCATAATCAAGAAAAATGTATCGGTTGGGACATCGGAGTGTTGCAGAGATAGCCAATGATGGTGCACCAGTGCTAGAAGAAGGGCGACCGGTCTCCTCGTCAGCTTGGTCCTCAGCCACTTGATTTCTATTTATTAACTGCTTCCCACTTCTTAAGGTAACGCTGCCACCTCTTCAGAATCTGAGCAGTCCTCATTACCACGGTTTCTGAGACTGTCACTGCCTTCAACTGAGCTTTAGGATTGGGGTCTGTTTGGGAAGGCAGAGTGAGCCAGACGGTCTCTGCTGTAGGAGGAACTGAGTCAACTGACTCATAGTCCTTGCATCTCCACCATAGCGTTCTCAAGCTTCTGCTGGCCAGCTGCCAGATTCTGATTTATCACTGTTTGTTGCTCTTGAGAGGCCATCAGTTTATCCATCATCTCCTTTAAATTAGCATTGTTCGAACTCAATGAGGATGGCTGAGCTGGAGACTGTTGTGGCCTAAACTGATTGTATGGGGGCCTAACAAAACCAGGTGGTCCTCCCTGACTTGCCCTCTGAGGCTGCATCTGCTGTGAGTTGAGGGCGTTATTTGGATTACCGTACCTTAGGTTTGGATGCTGGTTCTGCATCCAAGGTTGCCTGTTGTACTGACCAATTACATTTGCTTCCTCAGTCTGCCTCATCTCAGCAACCATCGGGCAGTCTTCGTAGTCATGGCTGCCTCCACACTGAGAACAGCATACCTCATTTGGACCAGTCGACACCTTCTTGACAGCTTGTACAGATGTCTGTCCCATAGTGAGCCGCTCGAGCATCTTCGCCATATTGCCCACTGTGGTACTCAGATGGGCCTGCTCAGCAGCAATCTGCTCCATCATAGGGTCTGGAGTCCGAGAGGAGGTCTGCCCAACTGTAAAGACCCTTCCACCACTGTTGCTCCACTGGCGGAGCTCCTCGCAGTAGGACTCCATGGCTGACATAAATTCCTCTCCGCTTTTAGCCAGCAAATTTCCACCCAATGCGGCTCTGACCTCGGCTGTGCTCATCTCTCAGCCCTTGGAAGAACCCCTGGGCCAAGGATGTCATGTTCTGACCGTGATGCGGGCACTGGCGGAGCAGCTCCTTGAACCTATCCCAAGCTTCACAGATTGTCTCACCGCCGGACTATCTGAAGGCGGTCAGGTCAGCGATCATCTGTCGGTCCGGGAGATAGGGATATACTTCTCATAGAACCGCTCCGTCAATAGCTCCAGGTAGTGATGATACCTGGTGGTAGACGGTGGAACCACTTCGAGGCTTCCCCTGATAGACTGTGCTGAAATAAGCACAGCCGAGCATACTCCTCAAGCCCCTGAGACATCCCCAACGAATCCAGATGGACTAAGAATCGATGGACATGGTCGAGTGCATCAGCCGGGTCTGCGCCTGAGAAGGTCCCTGCTGGATGATTCCTGACAGCGTTTGTTTGATGGCTTGGTTTCAACTTTTGCCATTCTGTTGTTAATTCTGTTGTGAGGTTCGGTAGAGTCACTGGTCCTCTTCTAGGAGCAGCTGGCGGCCGATTTATTCTTCCCAAAGTGGCCTGCTCAGCATTGGCATTGGCTGGTCCGTTAGCAGCCATGGCGAGGTAAGTGCTCTTCTCGCTCTTCGAGTTGTTGTACGGTTGATTTTAGGTCTAAGTTGAATCTTGGTGGACCTCGAGATCGAGTATCGTGCATTCACCAAAACACCTGCACAGTTACACAAAAACAAATCAAAAAAAAACAATGACAACCAAGGCAAAGGACTGACAAAGTCAAGTCCCCGGCAACGGCGCATTTTGCAAAAGAGAAATTGATCTACTAAAACTAAACAAATTAATCTAGAAAGTAATAAATCAATGAGTCTGTCGGGTTGCAAAAAAATCCCGGTCACTATAGTATAGAAAGTAAAGCAACCAGGTATCGAACCACGGGACTTGAAAAATAAGCCTAAGTCCTATCCTAAATCCTAATAAAACTGGAAATTCAGGGGGGTTGTGAATTGTTTTCGTGTTTGAATTAAATAAACGCAAATCAAAGTTAAAATGAACAATTGGTGAAAATAAATGATGAGTTTGATAATATGAGTGGAACTCCGGGTTCAGGTCGTTCTTTACTGATTGAATCTAGTAACTTCTACAATTTAATTATGAGAACGGAAAGGCCAATTCTTTCTATCTCTTTCAATGCTAAATCCTAGTTCATTGAAGAGCTCACCTATCAGAACGTGACAACTCTAATCTAGCAGTTGGCAAAACACATATAGGTGGAATAAGCACAAAGAATGTTAGTTAGGTTTGATAGGATGATTATCTATAATCTAATCCCCAAATTCCCAGGTTAATTCGAACTCCCTATTAATCACCTGTCTGATCTTAATAGGTTTCGCAAAAAAACTCTATAACTCGCGAAATTAATAGAGAAGAAAATTGATAATCATTAACCTGGAAAACAATCCATCACAATCTCATAATCAAACTGCAGAATCTTTAACTACATTGAATCCATCTTGAACAAACCCTACCCCGGAGTTAAATCCCTACTAGCCAGACATTGCCAAGAAACAGATAAATACAATCAACATAGAAATCATCTAAAGGAAGAAAAACCTTCTGTTGAACGACTATCCAGATCGATGAATGCAGGTGGGTTGAAGATGATGGCTTCACTCCCTTCTGACGATGCTCCTCCAGAACGATGGTGATGAGCTTGATGAATGTGAATGAAGGTGAACTGATGCAATTGGTGTGGATGAATGGAGAGAACCTCGTTTATCAGCGTGTGAGAGTGTGTGTTGTAA
Source organism: Limonium bicolor (assembly GCA_023374045.1). Classification (NCBI taxonomy): domain Eukaryota; kingdom Viridiplantae; phylum Streptophyta; class Magnoliopsida; order Caryophyllales; family Plumbaginaceae; genus Limonium; species Limonium bicolor. The sequence goes on from CM041777.1 coordinate 293,817,027, forward strand.
TGATCGATGATGAATGAATACCTTTCTCCTCTGATTAGGTCAGTTAAATAGACTTTTCCTCTCTTTTTCCCTTCAAAACGCCGAGTTTATGCTGAATTTTTCGTCCTGTCCGAACATTGGTCCGGACTTCAATGTTCGGACACAGTGTCTGAGCGCTTCAAGCAGAAAGTTTCGACTTGTGTCCGAACTTAGATGTTCGGACACAAGTTCGGACATGCTCCGTACATCAGACCTCCGGCTTCTTTTCTTAACATGTCCGAACTTCGATGCTCGGACTGAAGTTCGGACATTCATCAGGCGCAGCACACAAACCCTCGACTTGCGTCCGAACTTGGAAGTTCGGACACAAGCTCGGACATTCCTTCAAAATCCTCCAAATTCTTTATCTTGACTCCGATTCGACCCCCGTTTGTTGCATTATCTCCCTTGTGAGTAAATCTAGTGTTTCCTTGGCTTTTCTCTGCATTTAACATAGAAAAAGAGTATCAAGCCTTAACAAACAGCAAACCAAAGGAAAACGTAAGATAAGTGTGGAATATTGTTGATGCGTGTACACAAATTAGGCATTAAAGACCACCAAAACCATTCATATCTCACACTCATCAAACCTCCTCACACTTAACCTTTGCTTGTCCTCAAGCAAAGCAGGGAGTAAAATGTCTCAGAATGCCTCAGGGCCAAACCTCGGGATTGCACAAAATAAGGAGTTAAAGACACAATAATTACCCAAAAATCGATCTGCTCTTAACTGCGTGTCTCTCAAACAATAAAGCACACTTTTTAAAACAAAAGACTGTGAAGAAGTCAAATCAGGAAGTAAAAACGTGGAGTAACTCAGAACCTTCCAACCTTTTCTCTTCTCAAACCCTTGGATGACAAGGGGTGTGAAGTTCTGCCATATTCCGCAGAACCTTTCAACACCACGTACTCATGATTCAATTTAAGGAATTGCCAGAAACATAAGACTTTAAAGAACTTCCTCTTTTTTTTTTTCTTTGTGTACATAAATTTTTTTCGCGAATAATTCATCCCCCAGACTTTTCTCTCCATCCTTGTAACGGTATTGGGTCTTTTATCCCAGATCAGACGACCTTAGGTAAATGGGTGATGAAGCACCCCAAGGACTTAATAACCGGATGGAAGAGGGCTGTTTTTGGTTCAGAAAATAACTTAAATCAGAGGAGTACCTTGCCTTTATCCTTCATTCCAGACATTCTCATCATCCCAAGGTTCCAAGCTAAACCAGTTCTAACTTCACAACTAACTTGTTCACAGACATTTAACAAAATTCAGTCATTCGAAAAAAATTATGAGAGCACACAGCTTTGAGCAAACCAACTCTTTAGGTCAGTACCGGACTCAACTCCACAACTAAAGATCCACCCAAGTATTTAACACTAAAGAGCACTCTAAGAGAGTTACCCCCACATAGCCCAAAACCAAACAAAAATTAGGGCGGGAATAAATGACTGACACATTCAAAAAGATCTCCCCCTTCCTCACACTTAAGGAGGAGCAATGTCCGCATTGTTCAGAATTTAAACACAATAAGGAGATCGGACTGAATGTGGCAGACTCACAAGGGTGAACGGATCAGTGACAGAGTTTTCATGTTAAAAGCACAGGCCGAACATTAACCAAAAGAATAAGAAACTGAAAACTCCCTGATTTCTTTTATGATGCTTTGAGGAAGAGGTTCTTCCTCACACTTAGTGTCCAGGTAGGGGAGAATGTTTCCTCACACTTGAGTCCAAGCTAGTGTCCGGCATGGAGGCAGCATAGTAAAACACACTTGCACACATTGAACAAACAAAACAGAAAGTGTGCTAGTAGCATCGATTAGTGACAACCAATATTCAGAGTTAAGATTCAAAAAACGAAAATCAAAAGAAAATTACAACCCAATCGAAATAAAAGTAATCAGTTCAACACAACTAAAAACAAATCCAGAAAGAAGTCCAAGAATGGCTTCTAAACAAAACAGCAAGCAGCAACATAATCATTGTGGAGGCGGATAGTACGCCTGCCACTGCTGGAACTGATCGAGCAGAGCTGATAGTCTCCTGAGAGCGACGGGCCTGCTGCTGCAGAGTCTCGATCTCCGCCTGATAGCGACGATCTGTCCTCGAAACGAGACTCCAGCTGAGCAAACTCATAGCGAGTGACGTACTCGCTCCCAGGGCCGGCAGTGCTAGATATCCTCCTCCTCGTCAGGTGAAGCAGCAGGGGCGGGCTCTGATGGTCCCTCACCCGCCTCTCTCTGGCGCTTCTGCGGTCGCGCGCAGCCTTCTTCCTCCACTGGCCCTCTCTGAACTCAAACCACATCTTCTTTAGAGCACCCACATCAATAGGGGACCGCGCAGCATGCAGTCCCGAGACGGAATGGTAACCAGCTGCCTCTTAAGGATGTGGCAGAGCATAACTGGGTAGCCTAACTTGTGGCGATCCCTGTGCTCCAGGATATGCATGTGCTCGAAGATGACCCAAGGCAAATATGTAACCTCAACAGCCCAGCAAACGACGGATTCAGCACCGCCTGAAGAAGTAGAAAGTCTGTCTGGTTGAGGTCGGAGCTCTGACGTGGGACAATGTTCGCAGCCAGTAGTGCGAGCAGAACTCTCTCCTGCGGGCTCTGAAGCGCATCAGCAGGGACGACCTGCTTTGATGGGTCATCCCCTCTGCGTCGTCGAGGCCCCTGAACCATAGGGGGGTGTAGTGGTGGATAGCTGCGTTCTTGAAATCAACAGGGTTGAGGCCCTGAGGGGGTTCGGGAGCAGGATAAGGAATCTCCATATATTGAGCAATCTCCATCGTGGAGACTGTTACTCTTTCTCCATCTACAAGGGACTTGATCTGACCATCCTGGTAGATCGCATTGGCATAGAACATTCGCACAATCCTCTCAGAGTACGGCCCTCCCATATTCAAGATCTTGCCCCAGCCAAATGGGTTTAATATCCCCCTCAAACCCAACTGCTGCTCTAATTCCGGCACCACACCTCGCTCAGCAATTATATCTACCTCTTTCGCAAACCACTCCCGGGCTTCATCATTTCTGAATTCTGGTTCTGACCCCGACGTCTTGAACTGGTGCTAGCTCCTGCAGCCCGCTTACCACGACCGGTAATTCTGCTCAACATCTGCTCATACAAGGGTAAGCAATGTCAAATGAAGGAAAGCAAGGATATAGTTCTAAACATGCACTGAATTACCCAAAATCCGACAGAGTCTCCCCTAAAAATTCAGTAATCTCCACAACACAGATTCAATCCATCTTCTAATTGCAGTACATTGAGCATTAACAGGCAACGACCAGAAGAGACTTAATCGAAATACACAAATTCCTGTAATAAGGTGTTCAGTATCAACAAAGCAATACCAACCAAGTCTCAGTCAGTTATGTACGCACAAATCCAACCGCAATCTTAAAACCACACTCAACTGTTACCAACACAAAGATGCAGTTCTAATCACCCCTAACAATTAGTGTCCAGCAGAGACTTAACTGACAAAATCCGGAAATTCCAATCGGGTGTAACAGCACTTCAGTCAGACATAATCTCAATCATTCAAAATCCATAGATTCAAAATAACATCCCAATAATGTGGTTCAACCACAGCACAGCAGAAGAGGACAGTTACTCATTCAGATTTAGCCATCTTTGCTGTTCACCAGTTTAGCCATGCACAACCACACCTCCAATGTCTTCAAGGAAATCACAATAATGCAAGTTTTAACAGTTCTATCAGCAAGTTACATCATAGCAGAAGATTAACTCCATGTACGCAATGAAACTCAAAAATTCGGTAGTAACCAGCACAGTCTCGATTTGCATACCTCAAATTCCAAATCTTGTCAAAAACACACTAAAAGAGGTAGAAAAGTAGAGAAATTACCTTGTTTGAGTTGAATGAAAGCTTAGGAGAAGATAGAAGATAAGATAGAAAACAGCACAAAATTTGCAATAATCGCACTTGAAATCCCAGATGCTCAGATTAGGGTCGAACTGTGGCAGGCTCGAAAATCGAACAGATTGATAGTTGGAATGTGGAATTTGGTGGAGTTTTGAGTGAGTGGTGAGGGATTGAAGAAGAGGGAGATAAGGGGTGCGGCGTCGCGAGGTTGAAGAAGAAGTTTTAGGGATTTTGTTTTGCCCGCGCCCCTCTTTAAGTCAGAAATTTCGAGCTGTCCGAACTTCAATGTTCGGACAGAAGCTCGGACTCACATACCTGGGCTGCGCTTCGTGTTCGGTCCGAACTTCGATGTCCGGACCGAAGTTCGGACATCCCGTTTTGCATAGCTCTCAGACTCTCGAACTGAGTCCGAACTTCAATCTTCGGACCGAAGTTCGGACATATCGTTTCTGCGCAGGTCTCTTGCCCTCGACTTAGGTCCGAACTTCATTCTTCGGACTGAAGTTCGGACATCCCCAAATTTGCACCCTCTGTTCCTGTTTGAGCCCCAACCACTGCAACAACAACATTATACTAAAACAAAACTATAAACAACATAAAAACACAGAATGAAAGTACCGAAAACACTGGGTTGCCTCCCAGTCAGCTGCTCTTCTTTAATGTCTTTAGCTAGACAATTTCGGCTTGATCAATCAGAAGAGGTGTGATGAGCAACTCCACAACAGCCCTGCAGTGAATTCCTTCAGCCTTCTCAATTCTTTTCGCATTCGCCAAGAGAATTTCTTTTTCACATTTGAACTCGTCTCTTGAGAATTCATCGTTGCTGTAGGATTGGATTCACTCTCCAAAAAGAATATCGCCTGCAAAGGAAAAAGATTATGATCAGTACCAAGATAGCTTTTTAATCGAGCACCATTTACCTTAAAGGTTTCACCAGCCTTATTTTCCAGCTCGTACGCCCCGTAAGATGTAACTCCCACGACTCTGAGGGGCGGCCCAGTGTGACTTTAGCTTCCCAGGGAAAAGACGTAATCTAGAATTAAAGAGCAGCACTAGATCCCCCACTTTGAAGTCTCTCTTTTGAATCATCCGGTCGTGGATCCTTTTGGTGCGCTCTTTATAGATTTTGAGCTATCGTACGCCTGGTCTCTCAATTCCTCCAACTCAGAAAGCTGAAATCGCCTCTTCTCCCCAGCGCCATGTAAATCAAAATTAAGAGCCTTTAAAGCCCAATAGGCTCTGTGCTCTAGCTCAACTGGGAGATGACAAGCCTTCCCGTATACCAGCTTGAAGGGGGACATCCCAATGGGAGTCTTAAATGCAGTTCTATAGGCCCATAGAGCATCATCAAGCTTGACAGACCAATCCTTCCTGGAGGAATTGACTGTCTTCTGAAGGATCCATTTGAGCTCTCGGTTACTCACTTCTGCTTGCCCGTTAGTTTGGGGATGATAAGGTAAAGCAACCTTATGAGTCACCCCGTACTTAGTCATCAGAGAATTAAAAGCTTTGTTGCAGAAGTGAGAACCTCCGTCACTGATGATAGCTCTTGGCACTCCAAATCTGGTAAAGATGTTCTTCTTCAAGAATTTTACCACAGTTTTAGCATCAGCAGAAGGGCAGGGGATTGCTTCGACCCATTTGGAAACATAATCTACAGCAACAAGAGATGTAGTGGTTTCCGTGAGAAGAAGGAAATGGGCCAGTGAAGTCAAGTCAATACCCAGACATCAAATAATTCTACTTCAAGGATTCCCTTCTGCGGCATCTCATGCCTTCTTGAAGTGTTCCCCATCCTCTGGCAGTTATCACAGTGAGCACAGAAGCGGTGGACATCTTTGTGTAGAGTGGGCCAGTAGAAACCGCACTCTAACACCTTAGCAGCCGTCCTAGCAGGACCGTGGTGACCACCTGCCTCTCGGGAATGGCAGAACTCTATTACACTGTTTACCTCTTCATCAGGGAGACATCTTCTGATTAGACCATCAGCACAAACTCTGAAGAGATAGGGGTCCTCCCAAACGTAATGACGGGTCTCAGACAGAAACTTCTTCCTCTGGTTGTAACTTAGATCATAGGGAACCAACCCAGAGGCAAGATAGTTAGCCAAGTCAGCGTACCATGGCTCCTTGACTTTCCCAATTACAAAGACCGTTTCGTCGGGAAAGAACTCATTTATGGGGACCCCGTCATCTGGAGTCTCAAGCCTCGATAAATGGTCTGCAACCCCATTCTGCTTCCCTTGCTTATCAACCACTTCCAAGTCGAACTCTTGGAGAAGCAGGATCCATCTCAATAGTCTGGGCTTGGAATCATTCTTTTGGAACAAGTATTTCAAGGCCGAGTGGTCGGTGTGAGCAATTACCTTACTCCCCAGCAAATAAGGTCTGAACTTGTCAAGAGCGAACACCACAGCAAGTAGCTCCTTCTCAGTGGTGGTGTAGTTCTTTTGAGGCTCCGTCAGAGTCTTACTCGCATATGTGATCACCCTCAAGATTTATCCTTCCTTTGACAGAGTGCAGCACCAACAGCGAAGTCGCTAGCATCAGTCATTACCTCAAAAGGAAGGGTCCAGTCAGGGGGAACCACAATGGGGGCAGAGATGAGCTTACTCTTGATAGTCTGAAATGCCTTCATGCATTCTTCTGAGAAGTGAAATTTTACGTCTTTCTGCAGAAGATCAGACAAGGGCTTCGCAATCTTTGAAAAGTCCTGATGAACCTTCGATAGAACCCTGCGTGACCCAGAAAAGATCTCACTCCTCTGACTGATGTGGGAGGAGGTAACCCCTCAATGACTTCCACTTTTGCCTTATCCACCTGAATGCCGTCTTTGGAGACCCTGTGCCCAAGCACTATACCCTCATGTACCATAAAATGGCACTTCTCCCAATTTAAAACCAGGTGGGTCTCCTCACATCTGCTTAGTATCTGATCCAGCTGATCCAGACACACATCAAAGTTCTGGCCATACACCGAGAAGTCGTCCATGAAGACTTCTATGCTCTTCTCAATAAATTCGTTGAAAATGGCCATCATGCACCGCTGGAAGGTGGCTGGTGCGTTGCAGAGACCAAATGGCATCCTCCTATAGGCAAACGTGCCATAAGGGCAGGTGAAGGTGGTCTTCTCCTGATCCTCTGGCGCGATGGGAATCTGGAAGTAGCTGTATCCCTTCAAGGAAACAGTAGTACTCCTGCCAGCCAGTCGCTCCAAACATCTGAGTCGATGACGGGGTAGCGGGAAATGGTCCTTTTTGTGGCCTCGTTCAAACGTCTGTAGTCTATGCACATCCTCCAGCCGGTGGTCTGTCTTTGAGGCACCAGCTCTCCCTTGTCATTGGGCACCACCACAATTCCTCCTTTCTTGGGTACGACTTACACAGGAGAAACCCAGCGGCTGTCAGAGATGGGGTAGATGATGCCCGCATCCAAGAGCTTTAACACCTCAACTTCCACTACTTCCTTCAGGTTGGGTTCAATCTCCTTTGGGGTTGCCTCACTGGTTTGATACTATCTTCCATGTAGATTCGGTGAGTGCAGAACCCTGGACTGATCCCTTTAATATCTGCCACTGACCACCCCAATGCTCCCTTGTGTCTTCCTAATACCTCCAAAAGTCTGCTTTCCTGCGAAACAGACAAAGAAGAAGAAATAATAACTGGCAGGGCGCCACCCTCTACCAAGAAAGCATATTTAAGATTTGAAGGAAGAGTTTTTAATTCTAGAGTGGGGGGCTTCTCTACTGAAGGAATGAGCCTCTGAGTAGGCCTGTCCAATGGCTCCACAGGAGGAGCATGAGGGCGAAAATAGGTTCGTCCCTGGTTAAGCTGCTGGACAACAGTAGCTACCTCAGTGCTCTCCTTGTCATCCTCAATCGAATGGCATAACACCTGTCTTAACAGATCAGAATTCTCAAACAGGAAGGAAGAGTCATCAGTACTTTCAGCGACAAATGCATCAAAATCATCAGTATAGTCGACATCAATAGAAAGTACAGCATGAGAAGAAGCATTTGTTCTCATCATCTTGGTGATATCAAAACTAAGCTCCTCATTATTAAATTTCAGGGTGATTTTTCCTTTGTCAACATCAATGACAGTTTTAGCAGTTCTCAGGAATGGTCTACCCAAAATTAATGGTACTTCCACATCCTCATCCATATCAAGAATAACAAAATCAGCAGGGAAGAAGAAGTTACCAACACCTACCACAACGTTCTCAACCATACCTCGAGGTTTGATTGACGAACGATCAGCTAATTGCAGATTAAAGTTGATTGGGACAAGCTCACCAGCATGAAGCTTCTAAACATCGAGTACGGCATTAAATTGATGCTTGCTCCAAGGTCGCAGAGTCCGTACCCACAGTCCATGTCTCCAATGGTGCAAGGGATGATGGGCTGCCCTGGATCTCCACACTTTGGAGGGAGCTTCTGCTGGATGGCTGCAGAGCACATCTCTGTCAGCTGAACAATCTCCTTTTCTTTGAACCTTCGCTTGTTAGAAATCAAATCCTTCACAAAGCGAGCGTAGTTAGGCATCTGCTTGATAGCATCAATCAAGGGAATATTAATAGTAAGCTTCGAAAATACACTTAAAAATTTCCCAAATTGATCATCAAGTTCTTTTCTTTTAATCTATTAGGGAAAGGAAGTTCCTTCGAACCACCTTACCCTTGGAGTTTTTAGCAGTCAAAATATGAGAAGGGGAAGAAATAGGAGCCTGGGTCTCCTCAACAACTACCTCAGGAGGGGCTGGGGCCCTGACGGTGCACCAGTGCTAGAAGAAGGGCGACCGGTCTCCTCGTCAGCTTGGTCCTCAGCCACTTGATTTCTATTTATTAACTGCTTCCCACTTCTTAAGGTAACGGCTGCCACCTCTTCAGAATCTGAGCAGTCCTCAATTACCACGGTTTCTGAGACTGTCACTGCCTTCAACTGAGCTTTAGGATTGGGGTCTGTTTGGGAAGGCAGTGAGCCAGACGGTCTCTGCTGTAGGAGGAACTGAGTCAACTGACTCATAGTTCCTTGCATCTCCACCATAGCGTTCTCAAGCTTCTGCTGGCCAGCTGCCAGATTCTGATTTATCACTGTTTGTTGCTCTTGAGAGGCCATCAGTTTATCCATCATCTCCTTTAAATTAGCATTGTTCGAACTCAATGAGGATGGCTGAGCTGGAGACTGTTGTGGCCTAAACTGATTGTATGGGGGCCTAACAAAACCAGGTGGTCCTCCTGACTTGCCCTCTGAGGCTGCATCTGCTGTGAGTTGAGGGCGTTATTTGGATTACCGTACCTCAGGTTTGGATGCTGGTTCTGCATCCAAGGCTGCCTGTTGTACTGACCAATTACATTTGCTTCCTCAGTCTGCCTCATCTCAGCAACCATCGGGCAGTCTTCGTAGTCATGGCTGTCTCCACACTGAGAACAGCATACCTCATTTGGACCAAGTAGACACCTTCTTGACAGCTTGTACAGATGTCTGTCCCATAGTGAGCCGCTCGAGCATCTTCGCCATATTGCCCACTGTGGTACTCAGATGGGCCTGCTCAGCAGCAATCTGCTCCATCATAGGTCTGGAGTCCGAGAGGAGGTCTGCCCAACTGTAAAGACCCTTCCACCACTGTTGCTCCACTGGCGGAGCTCCTCGCAGTAGGACTCCATGGCTGACATAAATTCCTCTCCGCTTTTAGCCAGCAAATTTCCACCCAATGTGGCTCTGACCTCGGCTCTGTGCTCATCTCTCAGCCCTTGGAAGAACCCCTGGGCCAAGGATGTCATGTTCTGACCGTGATGCGGGCACTGGCGGAGCAGCTCCTTGAACCTATCCCAAGCTTCACAGATTGTCTCACCGCCGGACTGTCTGAAGGCGGTCAGGTCAGCGATCATCTGTCTGGTCCGGGAGATAGGGATATACTTCTCATAGAACCGCTCCGTCAATAGCTCCCAGGTAGTGATGATACCTGGTGGTAGACGGTGGAACCACTTCGAGGCTTCCCCTGATAGACTGTGCTGAAATAAGCACAGCCGAGCATACTCCTCAAGCCCCTGAGACATCCCCAACGAATCCAGATGGACTAAGAATCGATGGACATGGTCGAGTGCATCAGCCGGGTCTGCGCCTGAGAAGGTCCCTGCTGGATGATTCCTGACAGCGTTTGTTTGATGGCTTGGTTTCAACTTTTGCCATTCTGTTGTTAATTCTGCTGTGAGGTTCGGTAGAGTCACTGGTCCTCTTCTAGGAGCAGCTGGCGGCCGATTTATTCTTCCCAAAGTGGCCTGCTCAGCATTGGCATTGGCTGGTCCGTTAGCAGCCATGGCGAAGGTGAGTGCTCTTCTCGCTCTTCGAGCTGTACGGTTGATTTCTAGGTCTAAGTTGAATCTTGGTGGACCTCGAGATCGAGTACCGTGCATTCACCAAACACCTGCACAGTTACACAAAACAAATCAAAAAAAAACAATTGACAACCAAGGCAAAGGACTTGACAAAGTCAAGTCCCCGCAACGGCGCCATTTTGCAAACAGAGAAATTGATCTACTAAAACTAAACAAATTAATCTAGAAAGTAATAAATCAATGAGTCTGTCGGGTTGCAAAAAATCCCGGTCACTATAGTATAGAAAGTAAAGCAACCAGGTATCGAACCACGGGACTTGAATAAATAAGCCTAAGTCCTATCCTAAATCCTAATAAAACTGGAAATTCAGGGGGGTGTGAATTGTTTTGTGTTTGAATTAAATAAACGCAAATCAAAGTTAAAATGAACATTGGTGAAAAATAATGATGAGTTTGATAATATGAGTGGAACTCCGGGTTCAGGTCGTTCTTTACTGATTGAATCTAGTAACTTCTACAATTTAATTATGAGAAACGGAAAGGCCAATTCTTTCTATCTCTTTCAATGCTAAATCCTAGTTCATTGAAGAGCTCACCTATCAGAACGTGACAACTCTAATCTAGCAGTTGGCAAAACACATATAGGTGGAATAAGCACAAAGAATTGTTAGCGTTCGCAGGAATGATTATCTATCCGACTAATCCTTCCCCAAATTCCCAGGTTAATTCGAACTCCCTATTAATCACCTTGTCTGATCTTAATAGGTTTCGCAAAACAACTCTATAACTCGCGAAATTAATAGAGAAGAAAATTGATAATCATTAACCTGGAAACAATCCATCACAATCTCATAATCAAACTGCAGAATCTTTAACTACATTGAATCCATCTTGAACAAACCCTACCCCGGAGTTAAATCCCTACTAGCCAGACATTGCCAGAAACAGATAAATACAATCAACATAGAAATCATCTAAAGGAAGAAAAACCCTTCTGTTGAACGACTATCCAGATCGATGAATGCAGGTGTAGGTTGAAGATGATGGCTTCACTCCCTTCTGACGATGCTCCTCCAGAACGATGGTGATGAGCTTGATGAATGTGAATGAAGGTGAACTGATGCAATTGGTGTGGATGAATGGAGAGAACCTCGTTTATCAGCGTGAGAGTGTGTGTTGTAATGATCGATGATGAATGAATGCCTTTCTCCTCTGATTAGGTCAGTTAAATAGACTTTTCCTCTCTCTTTTCCCTTCAAAACGCCGAGTTTTTATGCTGAATTTTTCGTCCTGTCCGAACATTGGTCCGGACTTCAATGTTCGGACACAGTGTTCTGAGCGCTTCAAGCCAGAAAGTTTCGACTTGTGTCCGAACTTAGATGTTCGGACACAAGTTCGGACATGCTCCGTACATCAGACCTCCGGCTTTTCTTAACTATGTCCGAACTTCGATGCTCGGACCGAAGTTCGGACATTCCATCAGGCGCAGCACACAAACCCTCGACTTGCGTCCGAACTTGGAAGTTCGGACACAAGCTCGGACATTCCTTCAAAATCCTCCAAATTCTTTATCTTGACTCCGATTCGACCCCCGTTTGTTGCATTATCTCCCTTGTGAGTAAATCTAGTGTTTCCTTGGCTTTTCTCTGCATTAAACATAGAAAAAGAGTATCAAGCCTTAACAAACAGCAAACCAAAGGAAAACGTAAGATAAGTGTGGAATATGTTGATGCGTGTACACAAATTAGGCATTAAGGACTACCAAAACCATTCATATCTCACACTCATACCTTGGCCAGACGTAAATGGGTATAGCTGTCATATAGATCATAATCAAGAAAAATGTATCTGTTGGGACATCGGAGTGTTGCAGAGATAGCCAATCACCTCGATAGAGTCAATCATCCCTAGTCAGACACAAAGAGTGAGCCACTTCAATGGAGTCCTCGCAACTAAGGAGACTTCAAAGACCCTCCCGTGCTGTTGCGAATAATAAGGAATCAACTCGGGAATGCCTCAACGCCACAACGGTCATAAAATCCTCCCTTAACAGCCGAAGTTCGCGGCTCAAGTAAGAAGACCACTCAAAGACGTTGGAAGTTGCCCACTAAGTTAGTTCCGGTATTTTCGGAACTAACTCCCTCGACCTACCGGTTGTAATGCTAGTATAAATAGGTTGTGTAATAGCTAGTTTCTGGCGTGCTTTGATTGAGGAATATTTCAGAGCTTAGAGAGAGAAAGAATTGCTTTGTAAGCCAGAGAGAGAAAGAGAATACGTACCAAGTTAGTTAGTGCATTTAGATAGACTCTGCCTAGGAAGATCCTAGTTTCGCTACGCTTACCATTGATCTGATCAGAAAGTGTATTGGGTGAGTGAGTGAAAAAAACCGCTAAGTAGATCCCTTCTACTTAGTGGACATTTGTAAGTTGTTTTATTTGACCAGGAAATGAAATAGCTTATTAGTGTATCTTGCTGAGTTCCACAGAGTCCTTCTTTCTTTTCGGCATCGTTTCGTTTCAATTACCACAAAGTCTTCTGCACCCTTAGTTTAATCAATTCGATTGAGTGCCTTTACATCACAGAGTGTTTCTCACTTACAAAGGCTGATTGAGTCAAACCAACTCTTAGAATCACACCTTTGGTTGGTTTGAGTTAGCCACCCGATCCTACACGTGGTATCAGAGCCTTGCTTAGGCTAACGGTCAATCAATGAAGCAATGGCAGACCTCTTCGCCAATCAAAACAACAAAATGCACTTCGAGCACCCCAGACTCACCTCCACCAACTACGACCATTGGAAAAACGAGATCGAGCAACACATTGAGTCAGTCAACTCTGAGCTTTGGGAGATAGTCACTGGAGGAGATCTTGCAGTCAATCCAGATCGATCAACATGGACTGCTGCAGATCGCAAAAGGTACGGGCTGAATCGACAAGCATCACGTGCAATATACACTTGCCTGTCCATCCCAGAACAAAGGAGAGTCAATCACTGTAAGTCCGCAAATGAGATATGGACACTCCTTCAAGCTACCCACGAAGGAGTCACTGAACTCAAGAAATGCAAAGCTCAAGAACTTCGAATGGACTATGAAAATTTTCTGCAAAAACCCGGTGAGTCTCTGGAAGAAGTGCTTGATCGTTTTATTTACTAACTACTACTATGCAGGAAGTTAACATCTTACCAGATAGAGAGAGTGTCTTGCACAAGCTGCTGGACAGTCTCCGAGAAGAATGGGCAGAAACGGTAATCTCCACCAAAGCATGCAAGGATTTATCCAAATGGAGTTGTCAAGACCTAGGTTCCTATCTACAATCCGTAGATAAATACAAGAAGAATGTTCGAAAGAAATGTGGTAATACATCTTCTCCTTCTTCTAGTAAGATTACTACTTTGAATGACCAAGCCTTGTAGGTCAATTGACTCAGTACACTCAAGAAGGAGCCTATGTCGCTGATACTCAAATCAGACAAGCTAAGGCTGAGTTGGTGGATATTATTGTTGAAGAAAGTGAGGCTGAGACTATGGAAGACTTTGTCTTCATAGTCAAGAACTTCCGAAAATTCATGCGTAACCATCCAAATCGACAAGGTCGGTCGTTCTCAAACACCTCCAAACAAGTCTTCAATTCCGTCACTTGTTTCAACTGCAACAAACCCGGTCACTTCAAGAAGGATTGTCCCTTACTCAAGAACCAGTATGGAAAATCTCAAGGGAGATCGCTGATGGCAGCTGTTGGTTGGGGTGATTCAGACTCCGACGATCCAGACACAGAGTCCAGCGGCTTGGTATGTCTCATGGCACACCATACGACGGAGTCCATGATCCCCGACAATGAGGTAACTCGTTCTCACCTTGAAACAGATCTTTACCGTATTTCTCCTATGGGATTTATGACTTTAATTGCTAAAATTGTCTCCGAGAATAACTCCCTCAAAGCAAGTCTCACCAGCAAAATAACCGAGCTATCTGAGGAACTCGAAATCTCAAAAGGTCTTATGTATGCTCTAAGAGATGAAGCTGAGGAACACAAGACCATCTCTTGCTCTCTTAGATTAGATCTACAAGAATCAAAGCGTCATGTTGATTCCCTTCAAAAGGAACTTCATGATACCTTAGAGCGAACTCAATCTAGCCAGGGTGACCAGAAAGAGTCTCTCACCCTGATCGACTCTCTCAAACAAGACCTCACCATCTTTACTGATAAGTGGTGTTCTCTTCAAAATGATCTAAATGCTTCTGAATCCAAAAACATATCCCTGAACACCACTATCAAAAACCTCACTCAAAAACTGAAAGAAAAGGAGCATGCTCTCTCTCTTAAGCCAGTCAAATTTATCAAACAAGTCACCTCCTCCGAACTACCTGAGTGGGCCAACTCCAAGATCAAAGAAATTAGCCAAGATCGAGATGATCTTCGCTCCAAAGTAGAACAACTCTCTCAAGAGATTTTAAATCTACAATCCGGAGTTCGATCCACTCAATCCAAGCCCAAGTGGCACAAGGGTAAGTTCGATATCCCAAATAATATGTCCAAGTCCGACAACAGAGCCAAACGATATCAAGAAAAGGAGAAGTTTGACTCCTGGTGGAAAGGACAACAGAAATACGTCAATCTTCCTCCAACCAAAATTTGTGGCTACTGCGGGGAGTCTTGGACATAGAGACAGTGCATGTGATAAATTGAACAAAGATCTTTCGTTTAACGTCAAACGTGTTAAATTGATACTTGAAGCACGAGAAGAATTGAAAAGATCTGGCTCGAAAAGGGAACCCAAGTACGTCTGGGTTCCCAAATCTAACAAATGATCTGTTATTTTGTAGGTGAAGGCGAATGGAGACAGCTGGTACTTGGACAGTGGATGCTCTCGTCACATGACTGGAGATCCAAATCAATTCAATTCGCTTTCATCCTACCAAGGAGGTAAGGTTACTTTTGGAAACAACAACCAGGGTGAAATCATGGGAGTTGGCTCCGTAGGTAACCCCTCAAAATTTAAAATTGATGGAGTCCATCTGGTCACTGGACTTCAACATAGTTTACTAAGGCCCCGTTCTGGATGTAGATGAAAAACACTGGGACCCACAAGATGAAACTTTCAGGAAGAAACGCTGCCTTGACTAGCGTTCGATCAATTTATGGAATTCATCCCTCACGTTAGATTAGTGGGGTCCACAACTAGAAAGCTCATGACACAAATAATATCTACGGTGAGAACAGAGCCTAAGTATTTCTCAAATTTGTGATAGATTCAATTTGGTACTTTTCTCCTCTTCGGATTGTAAGGTTTATGATGAGCGTACAGGTTCCTTAAAAGCTGTGGGACGTAGAAAAGGAAATCTCTACAAAATGTGCTTAAACTCCATTAATCCAGATGATCAAGTCTGTCTCAACGTGCATTCCAAAAACTCATTGTTGTGGCACTCCAGACTTGGTCACGTAAATCACAGGCTGTTGAACAAACTCAAAAGCAAGGACTTGGTGATTGGTTTACCCGACACAAACTTTGACACAGACTTTGTCTGTGAAGCATGCGTAAAAGGTAAGCACACCCGGTCCTCCTTCAAAAGTAAGTCGACTCTCTCTACTAGCTCTCCGTTAGAATTGCTCCACATGGATCTTGTCGGTCCCATGCGTACACAAAGCAGAAGTGGTAAGAGGTACATTCTGGTCATAGTCGATGACTATTCTAGGTGGAATTGGGTCATTTTTCTATCTATTAAGGATGAAACTTTTACGGAGTTCGTCAAACTCCATAAAATGCTTATCAACAAATTTTCATTTACTTTGAAAACCCTGAGAACGGACCAGGGTACTGAATTTTGCAACAAGTCGTTTGATGAGTTTTGCAGGGACAACGGAGTTGATCACCAAATCTCATCCGCACGCACTCCGGAACAAAACGGAGTGGTTGAACAAAAGAATAGAACTTTGTAGAAATGGCACGTACCATGCTCATTGACAGTCAACTCACTCCATCATACTGGGCAGAAGCTGTTAACACAGCATGATATGTGTTAAATCGTGCGCTGATCCATCCATTCCTTGACAAGACACCTATGAACTACTCTGTCAACGTAAACCAAGTCTCATTCATCTCAGGCGTTTCGGATGTAGGTGCTTTATCCACAATAATGGTAAGGACAACTTGGGAGGAACTAAATTCTCTCCAGAGACATGCTGTCTGGGACAAACGTATCTTCAGATATCTAAAAGGTACAAGTACACTCTATCTATGGTACCCACGATCTCCTACTTTCACTTTATCTGGATATAGTGACTCTGATTGGGCTGGCTCCCTCCAAGATCGAAAGAGTACTTCAGGTAATGCACAGTTCTTGGGTCTTTGCCTTGTTTCATGGTCTCCAAAAAACAGAACTCCGTAGCACTCTCTACAGCGGAGGCAGAGTACGTCTCTGCTGCAGCCTGTTGCTCCCAACTCCTTTGGATGAAACAACAACTTCAAGACTATCATGTCACCCAAGAACAAATTCCAATCTTTTGCGACAACAAAAGCACAATCAAAATATCAGAAAACCCAGTCCAACACTCAAGAACCAAACATATTGAAATTCGTTTTCACTTCTTGAAAGACTGTGTCGAGAAAAAGCTCATCCAACTTGACTTTGTGCCCACAGAAGATCAACTTGCAGATATCTTTACTAAACCCTGTCTACAGCACGATTTGAAGCACTGCGATCAGCAATCGGGTTGACTCCGTCTACCTAGACTGTCGCATCTCCTTGCCCCTACCGCAATCAGCAGCAGGTACTCCCTCATGTCTCATCGAGTCTTTCTTTGTTTGCACTTGAATCGGTGAAATGTGTTTTATTGCTTAGAACGTCTATAATTCTGGCGCTTCCACCCACGTCATCTATCCAAACCAACCCCGCCTAAATCCTCGCCGTTAATCTCGCTAACCCCTGACGTCCCCTTATTTTTCTCGCCTGACACAAGCAATCTCTGCAACTTCCGCAGACATTTCAGCCTTTATATCCATCACCCGTCCACTCCATCTCTCTCACTTTCATCCCCTTTACACCCAAGTATCCTACAATCTCCAAATGGCCGACATTAATCTCAATGGTATCAATATCCCGGCCGATATTTTCCAAGATCCCATCCGCCTTCAGGCGTACCTCCAATCAATGGCCAACCCGAATCCATCCCCACTCACCACCACCACCACCACTCACTCTCCCACTAAAACCACTGCTACCTCGTCCCCCACACACTCCGCCACACCACCACCACCCCCACACGCGATACATCCCCTCATCAAACACCACCCTCTGCCGCAAAAACCGACATTCTTGAAACAGATGTTGAAGAAGTCACCCCACTACAAACCCTGCCACCATCTCCACCACCACAAGACCAAAACCCTACTACTGACACCCAAACTACTGATCAACCACAAGCCCCAACAAAAAAATCTCCTACACCAACCCCACCCGCATCTCCCGAAAAATCCGTAACACCTCCAAAATCTCCTAAACCCAAAACCCGAAAAAGAAAAGCTCAAACCTCTAGCCGACCCACAGCCAAAAGAGTTCTCCGTTCTTCTGTTACGGCCCAACCAGTCTCCTCTGGTTCCGGCGAATCTTCACCGGTACAAGAATTGCCCACGGTCAGTCACGATACTTCTACTGGCGCCACCTCCACCAGGGACCAGAAACCTCCCAAGCCACACCGACGCTGTGCGAAGATAGACCCCTTCACCCAGCGCTACATGCTCAGTGACTCCGCTGCGGAAAGAAACATCGTTAGGGGTAAGTTTCTGGACTTTCCATGGGCTCTTTCTTCGAACCTAGGAGAGTTAGTGACAATGCTAGAAGTACATGGGTGGAAACACCTTTTCTCTGAGATAGACGAATGGTACCCTCAAGAGTCTGTTGCATTTTATCAAAACCTTGTCATCAGAAACGGTGCCGCTCAATCTTTTGTCAATTCCACCCCCATCTTCTTTAATCTTGAAATATTGTCCCAAATCCTTGGAGTCCCTGCTACTGGCCTGTCCTTCTATGAGAAAGGAGTCCTTCCAGAAATCCCCGGGGTCCCACAAAATAAAATCTACCGCTTTTTCTCCTCAAAGAAAAAAGTTGGCTCCCCAATACCCCGAGGCGATCTCTCAATTCTACACCAACTCCTGCACATACTTGTCATCAAAAACATTGTCCCCCGAAAAGAAGGAAATCTCATGGTCAACTGCTTGGATCTAACAATAATGTACTGCATCATCAACCGTCATTCCATCAATCTGGCCCACATCATTCTCCATCACTTAGCCCAGTCTGTAGACACCCCGAAACACTCCCTGGGGTATGTGTTTTGGCTGCCTCGTGTTCTAAAATTCTTCCAGGTACCCCTGGCGCACTCAACGCCGGAGTCCATCGAAGAGGCAGACACCATCAACCTCCGCTATCTGAATCGGCTGACATCTATCGACAAATCCAAGCTGCTACCCCCACCATCAACTCCAACGACGGCGGACACTTCCACTTCTCAAGAGGCAGTCCCTCAAGATTCTCTCCTACCCCTACTGGAGAAAGTGGAGCGACTCCTCGCGCAGGCAGCAGAGTTGATTCAGGGCCAAACGCGGATGATGGACAAACTCGCTGGGATCGAGACGACTGTGACGACCTTGCAAGAACAACTCCTTGATATCCAAGCCTCCATGACCCCAACCCTTAGCCATGACGGTGTGTGTGTGTAGTGTTAGGACTTAGGCTGTTTTTAAGTTCTAAACACTTTTTGCTGGTTTGTGTGTGAATTTTTTGACTAACTCTTTGTGACTATGGGCTTCCCTCTGATGAAAGCAAAAGGGGGAAGCGGTGAATCCCGTCTGGTGTACGGGTGACTATGTTGTTGCTTTAAACTGCTTTCGGATTTCTGCTGCTGGACCGTGTGGTCTAGTACTATAACTGCTTTATATAATATGCCTTATCATGCCTGTTACACAGCCTATTCATTATTTTCTTGCCTGGAGTCCCTCTACGATTAAGGGGGAACCTAAATGGAGTCCTTGAACTCAATTACTACTGCTGCTATTAAGGGGGAACTTTGACAGGGTCGGTTCCCCTAGTTCTTTGTGTTTCTGTTTCAGGATTGACTTCATCGGGATTCACGGAGGTTTGCTATCATCAGCAACAAGGGGAAACTGTTGGGACATCAGAGTGTTGCAGAGATAGCCAATCACCTCGATAGAGTCAATCATCCCTAGTCAGACACAAAGAGTGAGCCACTTCAATGGAGTCCTCGCAACTAAGGAGACTTCAAAGACCCTCCCGTGATGTTGCGAATAATAAGGAGTCAACTCGGGAATGCCTCAACGCCACAACGGTCATAAAATCCTCCCTTAACACCCGAAGTTCGCGGCTCAAGTAAGAAGACCACTCAAAGACGTTGGAAGTTGCCCACTAAGTTAGTTCCGGTATTTTGGAACTAACTCCCTCGACCTACCGGTTGTAATGCTAGTATAAATAGGTTGTGTAATAGCTAGTTTCTGGCGTGCTTTGATTGAGGAATATTTCAGAGCTTAGAGAGAGAGAAAGAATTGGTTTGTAAGCCAGAGAGAGAAAGAGAATACACACCAAGTTAGTTAGTGCATTTAGATAGACTCTGCCTAGGAAGATCCTAGTTTCGCTACGCTTACCATTGATCTGATCAGAAAGTGTATTGGGTGAGTGAGTGAAAAAACCGCTAAGTAGATCCCTTCTACTTAGTGGACATTTGTAAGTTGTTTTATTTGACCAGGAAATGAAATAGCTTATTTGTGTATATCTTGCTGAGTTCCACAGAGTCCTTCTTTCTTTTCGGCATCGTTTCGTTTCAATTACCGCAAAGTCTTCCGCACCCTTAGTTTAATCAATTCGATTGAGTGCCTTTACATCACAGAGTGTTTCTCACTTACAAAGGCTGATTGAGTCAAACCAACTCTTAGACTCACACCTTTGGTTGGTTTGAGTTAGCCACCCGATCCTACAGTATCCACTTTTGCTAATTGCTCGATATTGCAGAGGTCTTCTTCCAGCGGGAAACCAACCTGTACATGAATCTATTGCTTCGGGAAAAGGCACTAATTTTGAAGCACAAAATGAAGAGATTGGATTAGGAACATCATCATCCACGTTAGCTCCTCCTATCCACGTTAGCTCCTCCTAAATCAACTGTGGGAAAGAAACGAAAGGTAATCAACCACTGAAATTTCTCCACTGAGAAAAGGTATCCGGGATCTTTAAAGAGAGTTTTACTCAAACCCGGGATCTATTGTAAGCCTGTTTAATGTATTATCCAATGGCATAAGTTACTAGTCTCTGATAATTAAATGACTCATTCTTCTTCTGTTTGTCTGCTATAATCACATATCTGCGTATCCACTGGTGAACTTCGTACTTAATCATATATTTTTTTCAATATAAATACTCTTTGATATTTATTCTTTTGTCTTAGAATTTGACATGACTTATTGACGATGTGCAGAGGCAGGGGCGGCAGGGGCGGAGCAAGGATTCAGAATTTGAGGGGGCCAGATATATTTTTATATAATATTAAATTTTTAAGTATATATATATAACATAGTGTATAAAGGTGGGTGTATTTGTTATTTCAAGCAACAATACAAAAACATATATCATATTTATATATGATGTGATTAACCTCAATACAAAATATCATTCTTTGAATTGATAATCAATAAGGGTATATATCAAAAAGACTATCGAGTGTAGTATTTTCAAGAATAGACAAGAAAACAATTCCTCTAATAATACGTATATAATTAATAAGGAAAAGAAATAAACCACCTAAATAATGGTATCAATATTGATAAGTAATAATTTCATTGTATATTTTTTTAGTCGAAATTTTTTTTGTATATTGAAAAGGTGAAATGTAGTAAGAGGATGACTATGAATAATTGAAAGAACGACTTGGTACGACTTACTTTTGTGTTGGTGTTGGCAACATGACTGCATCAAGATTGGTTTCATAGATTCCAAGAGGCTGACTAGAGATGCCACTAAAACCTATGAGTACTAAAAAATGAGAAAATCAAGTATACCAATTTGAGCCATCTTCTCTTCCTTCAACCTTTCGACTGTCTAGCCAGATTGAAACAAGGAAAATTAGTTGTAACTTATAATTAGAGAGGGGCTTCAGTTAGAAGTTTACATATGTTGTTTTTCAAACATAAAAAGCTACAGCCTACGAGATTAGGGGCACGTTAATAAGTATATTATGTTATATATTATTGTTAATTTTTTTGAATTGGGGGCCAGGCCCACCCAACCAATCACGTAGCTCCGCCACTATGCAGAGGGGATGCAGCGATAGAAGAATTTGTTCATATCCTTGCATATTACAGTAGTTGTGGACAGACTAATTCTGATGAGTTTGAGAAGTTTTGGCTAACATCAGAGATGGGTGCTAACTTGCAAGAACTTTGCTTGTTATGTTGTTTTGTGGAGATCTATATTTCATAATTTTATGGAGTTTGACTGTTTAAGGAAGTGTTATGTTGTTTTGTGGAGATCTATATTTCAGAATTTTATGAAGTTTGACTGTTTAAGGAAGTGTGGTTACTTTGGTTATGTTCAAAAGTTTGATTATTTTGATTATGTTAAAAAGTTCGGTTATTTCGGTTATGTGAGAAATTTTGGTTATTTCGGTTATGTGAAAAAGTTTGATTATTTCGGTTATTTAGAAAGTTCGGTTATCGGGCGGTTAACGGTTATTAATATAGTCTGTAAAACGGTTATCGGTTAAAACGGTTATCGATTAAAATGGATATCATTACTAATTTCGGTTAAAACGGTTATAACCGAAAGAGTAAATTACTCAGAACCCCCTTAAGGATTTAGGATATTACAGTTAACCCCCTTGTGTTTATCATAATATTGGTAACCACCTCGAGGTTAAGGTATCTTTGACTACGAGCCCCAAACTATAACTCTGTTATCAGGAAGTTAACTACGTGTTGACCTATCAGCTTAATCATATTAATAATGTCATGCTGGACAAAAAACACTATTTAATCTACTTTGTTATATTCGTAAAAATGTCAACACTTCCTTGAAAATGCATCTAAAGTGGGATGAGAGAGAGTTAGACGATGTTGATTAAGCAGTTTTGTTGTCCATCCTGGCATTATTAATGTGATTAAGCTGATAGGTCAACACATAGTTAACTTTCTGACCACAGAGTTATAGTTTGGGGGCTTGTAGTCAAAGATATCTTAACCTTGAGGTGGTTACCAATAATTATGATAAACACAAGGTGGTTAACTGTAATATCCCAAATCCTCAAGGGGGTTCTGAGTAATTTACTCTAACCGAAATAACCGAAAATCGTACTTTTTTACAAACTTCGGTTAACGGATATCCGTTATAACTGTTTGCACACCCCTATCGTATTCTATCTCGTATTAGTGGCTGGTCGAGGTCGGTATCATATTTTAGCCGGGGTATTTTAGTTAAAAGCATGTTACAAGCTATACCCACGTATGTCATGAGCGTTATCCGGCTCCCTAAGGGGTTTACTGATGATCTATCACGTATTATAGCCAAGTTCTGGTGGAGTGGTTCTGTAGTTAAGCGCAAGGTGCATTGGAAGAAATGGTTTGACATGTGTAAAAGCATGAGAGATGGTGTGGTCTAGGTTTTAAGGATCTTGATTGTTTTAATCAAGCCCTTTTGACTAAGCAGTTGTGAAGGTTTTTGACTTCGCTAGATTCCCTAGTTTCTTGCGTTATGAGTTGTAGATATTTTCCATCGGGGAATGTTTCGGATGCTAAGTTAGGATCTAGGCCGAGTCCAATTTGGCGTGCCTTATGGGGTTCGCTTGATCTTTTAAAGGAGGGTATATGTACAGGTGTGGGAGATGGGGATAGTATACATATATTAGATAAATGGCTGCACAAAAAGTCGGGTTGGAGGCCATACAACTATAACTAGCCTCGATTAGCATGTGTAGAAGGCAAAGTTTCATGGTTGATTGATCCAGTTCAACGCCAATGGAGGGAGGCACTGGTTAAAACTTGGTTTGTTGATGAAGATGTCAAACGCATTCTATCTATACCTTTATTATCATATGCAAGCCAAGATAGATGGATTTGGGGGGCTGCAAAGTCGGGTTTATTTAGTGTTCGCTCTGCCTATTTTTTAGCTCTCAAAAGAAAGTGGTTGGGTCTTGTACACCTTTTGATTGTGGTGTGCTTGGGCGTGCAATTAAAAGGGTGTGGAAGACTGATATTCCGAACCGGATTAAGTTGTTTGCATGGCATTTGTTTCATAATTTTGTTCTGATTGGTACTGTTCTATCTTCCCGTTGGAAGATTGTTTTAAACCCCTGTGCTTGTGGTGTGGTAGTGTTGAGTCCATTAAGCATGTTTTTGTGATTGCATGGATGCAACGAGGTTTTGGGAGCTTGAAGGATTAACATGGTGTAGGAGTGTTGTCTCGGATAATGAGTTTCGGGATTGGATTTTGGATGTTGCCTTGCATTGCTCTCTGTCTTAGTTATGAAAGGTCTTTGTTTTCTTGTGGAAGGTGTGTGGTTCTCTCGGTGCCAAGTTTTGCATGGTAATATGGAAAATATGCAGTGAGGTTTGGTGCAAGCTGACACTTTTTTGCAAGTGGCTTGGAAACGGAAATCTTCAAGTGAGCTTGTTCTTCTAAGGCTGTTGTTCGATCTCTGATGTGCTGCTTGTGTATGTTGATGGAAGTTTTGATAATCAAGCAAGATTTGGTCTTGGTGCGGTTTGTCGGCTTGAGGATAAAAATGTGATTACGGCTGCTATGGCTGGTGGGTGTAATGCTACTTCTCCGCAGCTGGTTGAAGTCAAGGCTATGGAGCTAGGTTTTGAATGTGCAGCTAAGTTAGGTTTTGCTAAGGTGTGCTTAGTGCCGGATTGTAAATCAATTATCGACTATGTCAATGGGGTTGGTATGATAGATTATGATACTAGGTTGGTTTTTGATGAGATGCAAGCTTCAGTTGGGAAAATGTTTAGCTATATTGAGTGGTATTTTGTTGATAGGGAGATTAATACTAGCGCACATATATTAGCGAATCTTAGTAGGGAAAGCAGGGAGAAGTGTATTTGGATTAATCATATCCCAGAATGTATCAAACGGTTATGTGATGATTAATATATGCATGATCTTTGTTTAAAAAATGAAATCTCGATGATACTTTAAGATACATGTACAAAAATTTGGTTAAAAGGACAAACGACCCACATTGCAATGTAAAAAAAGGACAAATGAAAGTAATAGATGTATGTACAACAACTTTATATTATATTATTTGTACTTCTAAAAATAAAATTCTACCATAAGAAAGTTATTAGATTTACTTTAGCTTAGATCTAGTTCTTGTTCATCACTTGCTTAATCCATTTAATTCAGTATTTTTTTTCTAAAAACTATGTTTTATTTATCTGCCTTCATCATATTAATTCCTACATTCTACATTCATATTTTTTCTATACTATGATTTTTTTTAATTTATATCCCTCGTCATATTATTTTCTACATTAAATATTCATATTCTATACTTCTTCTCTTGCTTTTGTATTTTTTTTCTAATCTTTTTTAAACCTGTTAGTTTTTTTCCCTGATATAATTGACCGCTTCTTTTAGTAAAATCTCAGTTGCTATATATATATATGTATATCATTTACTCTGTTAATAATTATTCTTTTCCGTTTTTGATAAAAAAAACAAAGACAGAAACTGAAAACTCGTTTTTTAAGGAGACTCGAACAAAGAAATCGTCCACAATCGTGAACCCGCGAAACTGAAAACCGACTAAGGAACACGCACTCGTCAGTAGTAGTAGTAGCCTAGTAGGGGGTGGGAGCACGGAAGAGGTAAAGACAAGCAATGGCGGAGTCCAAGCTTCGGAAGGGGAAAGGAACGAAGGAGTGGCTATTCGTTTCGGAGACGGGTCGTATGCCCGACGAGGTGGCAGGGAAGCACTCGATCATGCGAAGAACAGGGCTCCCGGCACGCGACCTCAGGATTTTGGACCCTGCTCTGTCGTACCCTTCGACTATTCTAGGAAGGGAGAGAGCGATTGTGGTTAATCTTGAGCATATCAAGGCCATAGTTACCGCTAAGGAGGTTCTGATGATCAAATCCTCAAATCCTCTTGTGGTTGATTTTGTTAACGATTTGGAGCAGAGGTTGATTTCTGATTCCAGTGGAGGTCTGAATAAGGTACTGAACTGAAAATTTACATTCTTTGATTTTTTTTACTTAAGAAAAAAGAAGATTTACCCGTTCTTAATCTGAAATTGCGATGCCATTCGATTAGGGAGAGTGATTGTATCGGAACTAGAAATTACGGTGTGATGATGAAAATATGGTAACTGAATTCACAATGTAGATAGCGTAGAACCAGTAGAGAGATAAAGACGTAAGACGAACTCATAGACTGATAAATTGGGCGAGAAAATCACTCACTTCTAGAATTATACTTTATTGTTTGATCGATTTCCGAGAATATTCTCTCTCTTTTTGAACAACAGGAGAAGCCAAACGAATGTTTCTATCTCTTTTAGAATTGTCCTATTGTTTAGAAACTCAACAAGCATGCATGTACTTCATTGTGTTATTTGTCTGACGGTGGCAATTATCTGGACACTATAACTTCAACCTCTACCAGTTATTCTGATGCATCGAAAAAGAGTTGCAGCAGATGGAACTTCTATCTCAAAAGCTTCTTCATATCGTCTTAGAAATCGATTTGAGGCGTAAATGACAACGACGCTTGAATACACTTAATAATGCCCGCTTTCATTCCTTTTTAAAACAGTTTATATTTCTTTCTTCTTAGTTTTTTCACTTTCCTTTTGGTGGCTAGGCATCGGAGAACAAAGAAGCTGAGACTAGTAATTTTACAACTACGAAGAACGAAGATCAAAGTAAGTGCCAACACATGTCAAAGGATCAGAAGAGCATCCCAGGTGCCAAACCATGCCCAACTCCCCAGATACTACCCTTTGAGTTCAGGGCGCTTGAAGTTTGTTTAGAATCGGCCTGCAAGTGCTTAGAGTTCCAGGTCCTGTTACCATTTATTTTCATTGTTGTTGTATATGTTCACTCATTCTGTGAGCATTCTTTTTACAAATCCCTCCGCACTCTTGCATTTGACGGTTGAATAGTATGTCTCAGACTTGCACATTGGAGCAAGAGGCCTACCCTGCTCTGGATGAGCTTACTTCTAAAATTAGCACACTTAATCTGGAGCGAGTTCGTCACATAAAGTCTCGTCTGGTTGCTCTATCTGGCCGAGTACAGAAGGTAATCCATGATGACTACCAGGTTTCTTTGATCTTGCTCCGTTTAATAGTATAGCACTTGACTGTTTTACCAGACCTCATAAAGGAGGGGGGCAAAGTTCTATGGCCAAAGGTGCGAGTAGTTCAAAATCAAAATCAACATCAACATCAACATCAAAGCTTTTATCCCCTAGACAATTGGAGTGGCTAACTTGAATTAGTATAAGAGATTGAAAGAAGAACACAGAGGATCAGAAAACTGGAAATGTGAGGGGATGGGGAAGTAGTAAGGAAGGAACACGGGGTTATGAAAACAGGGTGGAAAAAAAATTCTATAGTCTAGTAGTGAAAATACAAAAAAATGAATAAATTATCACACACAATACACACTCCATTAACCACTTGTATACTTTGTCTTCATTGCGCCATTTCTAAAGATCTTTTTTGGCTATGTAAAATAGGAAAGAGCTAGTTGACCCTGGAAAATTTCCCGGACGCGGGTGTTATCCCATTTCATTTCCCTATAGCGGGTACTTTTACCAGTAATTCCGGAAAACGTGTGTTTTTTTTAAATATTTGTAAAGAAGCCGATAATGGGGTTATTGGCTTCTGTACATCGATAATAGGATTATCGGCTTCTGTGCAAATGTAAAAGTAACCATTTTACAGTTTATAAAGAAGCCGATAATGGCATTATTGGCTTCTTTGCAAACCATAAAATGACTAAAATCAATATATAATTAATTAAACTAATATTACTAATCAATAAAAATGGACAATTAAACTAATCTTACTTTAACAACTATTACCTAAATTATTATACGTTAACATATGTGTTTAATACCTGATTAGTATATTTAGTTACTAATTATGATCCCGTTAATATATTTAGTAATTAATTATTTTTGCAATAATATATCTATTTAACACATATGTTGACGTATAATAAGGCCCAGTTCGTGAAAGAGCTGATAGTTGATAGCTGATACCTGATGACTGATTAAGTAAGCTGAAAGCTTATATAATTAGTTTAAAATGATATTAGCTTATTGCAAATAATCTGATAATGTGTTTGTCGTTGCTAAGCTTATTTTAACAGCTTAATGTATAATTGGATTAATAAGTAAATTTATAAACATATTAATATGTTATAAATACTATAATACAATTTAAAAATATGTTGGAAATACTATTGTACAATTTTCAAATATGTAACTAAAATAATATTCACCAATATTTTTTCATCATAATGACATATATGTTGATATTAACATAAGTAATAAACAATGTGTTACATAAATTTTCTATATATATTACTAATTATTTGATTAAAATAATTTTTGTAATGTTGTATATCATAATTCAATATATCACATATGTGTTCATAATCATATAAATAATAAATAATGTGCAACATAATATTTCTACAATACATATATTTCTAAATATTTAAGTAAAATAATATTTATATATCATAATTACATATATAACATATGTATACATATTCTTATAACTAATAAATAATGTGTAACATAAAATGTCTATAAATATTACCAACTATTTAATATTAAAACAATATTTACTAATATTTATATATCATAATTACATATATAACATATGTATTCATTTTCATATTATAACTAATAAATAATGTATAACATAAAATGTCTACCAACTGTTTAATTAAAATAATATTTACTTATGCTTATATATCATAACTTCATATAATGTATATATCTGCATAATTTCATATTTACTGATGTACCAAACTGCTATTTTTTTTTTGTCAATTCATAATTGTATATATCACATATGTATTCATAATCATATAAATAATAAATAATGTGCAACATAATATTTCTACAATACATATATTGCTAATTATTTAAGTAAAATAATATTTACTAATATTTATATATCATATTACATATATAACATATGTATTTATATTCATATAACTAATAAATAATGTGTAACATAAAATGTCTATAAATATTACCAACTATTTTATATTAAAACAATATTTACTAATATTTATATATCATAATTATGTATTCATTTTCATATAACTAATAAATAATGTGTAATATAAAATGTCTATAATACATATTACTAATTATTTAATTAAAATAATATTTACTAATATAATTGCTGCATCACAGTGAAATATATTGATATTACAAAAGCAATTTACGGTAGTTTGGTAACCATCTATCACAAAAGCAATAATGTTGGTATGGGCTGAAGTACGTGGAGTACAGGTTGACGTAGAGAACAGACTCAAGCAAATAATAGCTTAAATCATTTGAAAAAGGTATTATGGGTTTTTTTTTTCTCACGAACGGGGCCTAATAGTTGTTAAACTAACAGTTAGTTTAATTAGCAATCCAATGTAGTTAAATTAAATGTTAGTTTTTTACCGTATGTTTTAATTGTAAAATAATTAATTATACTAAAATGATTTATTACAATGAACCTTAGTAATTAATTTATTTGTAGTTAAATTATTTGTTAGTTAATTATATATGTTTTATTTAAATAACACATAGTTTATGTATAATAATTTAGGTAATAGTTGTTAAAGTAAGATTACTTTAATTAATTGTTCCTTTTTATTGATTAGTAAGATTAGTTTAATTAATTGTTCATTTTATTGATTAGAAAGATTAGTTTAATTAATTATATATTGATTTTAGTCATTTTACAGTTTGCAAAGAAGCCAATAATGCCATTATCGGCTTCTTTACAAACCGTAAAACGGTTACTTTTACATTTGCACAGAAGCCGATAATCCTATTATCGGTGCACAGAAGCCAATAACCCCATTATCGGCTTCTGTACAAATATTTTTAAAAAACACACGTTTTCCGGAATTACTAGTAAAAGTACCCGCTATGGGGAAATGAAATGAGATAAC
Organism: Limonium bicolor; assembly: GCA_023374045.1. Taxonomy (NCBI): domain Eukaryota; kingdom Viridiplantae; phylum Streptophyta; class Magnoliopsida; order Caryophyllales; family Plumbaginaceae; genus Limonium; species Limonium bicolor. Next base: position 293,846,481 of record CM041777.1, read on the forward strand.
ACCCGCTTCCGGGAATTTTTCCAGTTGACCCTTGGTGTACTCCAAATAAGAGGAAACTTCTTATAGACAATAGTAATACATCCCTCTGACATTGATATGCTTACGCTATATGCAAGGTGCAAATAGTTAAGAGAAAAACAAAGCAACAAGTTTTTTCTTTTCAACAAGCTAACCTTTTTGATGTTATGTAAAACAAAAAGGATAGTTCAGCGGTTTGTGTAGGACTCTAGTCAATTAAGACACCGAAATCAGTTGAGACGGCTCGTTTTGTTCCCTTTCTCTTAGTAATCTAATAAGACTATGTTTTATGCTCTAATTACCACTGAAAATGATGATATTATTCTTTGCATCAAAATTATTATCTGCACACTGATACAAATTATCTGTAACTAATCTCTAATAATGATGAGGCCTTTTAAGATTTAAAGGCGAATTCATCTTCAATGTTACTATTAGCATTTCCTACGTATTAGGTATAGCTGATTCTTGCACTAAAGTCCAACAATGGCTATATTTGTGATATGTTGGTGTCATAACTTGGACTAATACTTATATAAGTCGGGGGAAAATCAAGAAAGGACAAGGAATGAGCTTTTTGTCCAATTAAATCACCTAATTTCCTGGATTTGACGTGTCAAAGTCCGTCAGCTTGAATCTTTCTACCTACTATGTTGTTTGGTTGCAGGTGAGAGATGAGCTTGAGCATCTAGTTGATGATGACAATGATATGTTTGAGATGTATTTAACTGCAAAGCTACAATCCATGGAGAGCACACAGCTCAACGAATTGGCACCTGTATCCGACACTGATGATGAAGGGTGATAGTCTATAATTCCATCTCTAGTATATTTGAGTAATGAGTTAATAATATTCCAATCTACTGTCAGTATAACTTATTGTCGTTTCTTTTCAGGTCAGTAGAATCCAAATCCGACAGAGGTTCATCTTCCTTGAGCGGATTCAAGCCAAATGTGGTTGAGCTGGAGATGCTGTTGGAAGCATACTTTGCGCAAGTTGATGGGATTTCTCAGAAACTTTCAACGGTGAGTTCATCGACAACTTCCTTTTATCATTACGTTGATTTTTATAATGTATGATCATAATCACTGGTCCACTGCTTGTTTTACTTGTTAGATGAGTGAGTACGTGGATGACACGGAGGACTACATCAACATAATGCTAGATGACAAACAAAACCAACTGCTACAGATGGGTGTGATGCTCAGCACTGCAATTATGATACTCAATGCTGGAATTGTTGTGGTCGGTCTGTTTGGCATGAACATTCAAATTTCCTTATTCGATGGCACAAACTTACAGTTTTGGGAGACAGCCATTGGAACTGTGGCTGGCTGCTTGATTCTTTATCTTCTTGCTTTTGGTTGGGGAAAGAAAATGTCTCTTTTTGGTACCTAGATACACCACATTGTATAGTCAAAAAGAGATATGGTATGAGCCGGCCATTGTTTTCATTAAATACATAATTTGAATATGGGCTTACTGGATACTCTTGTCTTAAGAACGGTGTACTGTGTAAACCAAATGAAGAGATGATAGTGTCAAATGTTTAAGAAAAGTGAATCTTACCACATACTTATGCGAGAACAATATGAATCATTCGTTTAAGAAAAATGAATCTTTTGCTTAAAAAGAGTGAATCAAATGTTCAAGAAAAGTGTATGCGAGAACAATATGAATCATTCGTTTAAGAAAAATGGATCTTTTGTTTAAAAAGAGTGAATCAAATGTTTAAGAAAGGTGAATCTTACCACAAACTTATGCGAGAACAATATGAACCTTTCATTTATTTAAAAGTGAATATTTTGTTGAAGAAAAGTTAATCAAATGTTCAAGAAAAGTGTATACGAGAACAATATGAATCATTCGTTTAAGAAAAATGAGTCTTTTGTTTAAAAAGAGTGAATCAAATGTTTAAGAAAAGTGAATCTTACCACAAACTTATGAGAGAACAATATGAATCTTTCATTTATTTAAAAGTGAATATTTTGTTGAAAAAAAATTTAATCAAATGTTGCAGAAAAGTGTATGCGAGAACAATATGAATCATTCGTTTAAGAAAATTGAATCTTTTGTTTAAAAAGAAAAAATCAAATGTTTAAGAAAAGTGAATCTTACAACAAACTTATGCGAGAACAATATGAACCTTTCATTTATTTAAAAGTGAATATTTTGTTGAAGAAAAGTTAATCAAATGTTCAAGAAAAGTGTATGCGAGAACAATATGAATCATTCGTTTAAGAAAAATGAATCTTTTGTTTAAAAAGAGTGAATCAAATGTTTAAGAAAAGTGAATCTTACCACAAACTTATGCGGAACAATATGAATCTTTCATTTATTTAAAAGTGAATATTTTGTTGAAGAAAAGTTAATGAAATGTTGAAGAAAAGTGTGTGCGAGAACAATATGAATCATTCGTTTAAGAAAAATGAATCTTTTGTTTAAAAAGAAAGAATCAAATGTTTAAGAAAAGTGAATCTTACCACAAACTTATGCGAGAACAATATGAACCTTTCATTTATTTAAAAGTGAATATTTTGTTGAAGAAAAGTTAATCAAATGTTCAAGAAAAGTGTATACGAGAACAATATGAATCATTCGTTTAAGAAAAATGAATCTTTTATTTAAAAAGAGTGAATCAAATGTTTAAGAAAAGTGAATCTTACCACAAACTTATGCGAAACTTTCATTTATTTAAAAGTGAAAATTTTGTTGAAGAAAAGTTAATCAAATGTTGAAGAAAAGTGTGTGCGAGAACAATATGAATCATTCGTTTAAGAAAAATGAATCTTTTGTTTAAAAAGAGTGAATCAAATGTTTAAGAAAAGTGAATCTTACCACAAACTTATGCGAGAACAATATGAACCTTTCATTTATTTAAAAGTGAATATTTTGTTGAAGAAAAGTTAATCAAATGTTTAAGAAAAGTGTATGCGAGAACAATATGAATCATTCGTTTGAGAAAAATGAATCTTTTGTTTAAAAAGAGTGAATCTTACCACAAACTTATGCGAGAACAATATGAACCTTTCATTTATTTAAAAGTGAATATTTTGTTGAAGAAAAGTTAATCAAATGTTGAAGAAAAGTGTATGCGAGAACAATATGAATCATTCGTTTAAGAAAAATGAATCTTTTGTCTAAAAAGAAATAATCAAATGTTTAAGAAAAGTGAATCTTACCACAAACTTATGCGAGAACAATATGAACCTTTCATTTATAAAAGGGAATATTTTGTTGAAGAAAAGTTAATCAAATGTTCAAGAAAAGTGTATGCGAGAACAATATGAATCATTCGTTTAAGAAAAATGAATCTTTTGTTTAAAAAGAGTGAATCAAATGTTTAAGAAAAGTGAATCTTACCACAAACTTATGCGAGAACAATATGAACCTTTCATTTATTTAAAATTGAAAATTTTGTTGAAGAAAATTGTAACACCCCAACCGCTAATCCTTTCATAATCCTCTAAACATTCCCATACTTACCTTACTCGCAGCGGAATACTTACTTACTCCCGGCGGGTGATACAACGCCGTTAGCCATCCAAGACTAACAAGGCTACTACTACTTACTGTATCGGTCTGACGATTAGAATAACCCAAATACATCCTACTTACTTTACAATACCAAATACTTAACTTACACTTGATTACCGAGTATCTAAGTTATACGAATTACATTCCAATACTGCTTCCCAAAAATGAAGAGTTTATACATCCTCTCCTTACTATTCAACCAAGAATTCAATATCCAAAAAGGTGTACCACATGGTACACCGGCTACTCAAAAGGCCTAGCCGTGTACAACTCGGTACACTATTCCAATCTACTACTACATCAAAAGAATCACATGGTGCCCTTACTCTACCTTCACGCCTCGCGGGTACCTGTGGAGTAAAAACATTCCCCCTAGGGGGTCAGCTTACGCTGCATATGATAACCGCATACCCCGCGTACTAGCGAGGGTACGCCAACTAATTGGTCGAGTACATGCGGTTCGTTTCATTCATACATACATACATGCTTTATACAATACAATACAATACAATACATTCCATACACAAGGCATACATACATACAATACACACAAGGAAGACAATTCAAGTCAACCGTTCATACTTACCCATACTCACCGCATTACGGAGATACAATTCTCCAATACATACAAGGTCTTGTTAGCCTCATTACACACCCGGGTTAATCGGGTGCTCAATACTCTTTTACTCCGGGTCAATGACTTACAATAGTCAAGACCAATACAAATACAATACTTACTTCTTACATACTTTACTTCCAGTTAAGTCGGTATGACCTCCGGGCAGGGATTACTACATCCCACCACCGGGCTTTAGGGTGGCCCACTAATCCAGGATGCTACCCATTAAAGGGGATTGGTCCAAGGAAAAGATTATAGCCAGGATTCGGATCCAACCTCTTGTGTCTCCTTATCCTCACGCGTGGCCGAAACTATATCGGGCTTCTACTCATTCCATTATACTCATTACTCATGTTAGGAGTTAGGTTGTTAGGAATTAGTAGAAGTCCATACTTACTTTCCATACATACATACAATACACATGTATTCATACTTACACATACACTTCATTTCCATTCATACATTTCATGAATTATACAAACTAAATGTTCAAGAAGGTTCAACAAGAACAAAATAGTTCAAACACAGTTAAGTGCAATATAAGTCCGATTCATGCTTTTATCTTATTGGTGATCACATAAGCATACAAATCGGGGTAACCAAGTTAGGATACAGGGCATGAAGAAATCATACCGTTCACCGTCGAATACGTACTACCGGTTCCTTTGGAGATCAACTATTTGATTCCTATACATACATGAAGTAGTATGATCAATGATCTATTATTGATCTAACTTACTCCTTCATTGATACTTTCAATGTATACTCACTACTTCGTTACTTTCTTACTTGGTTATTAAACCATTCTTTTCTTTATTACTTCATAAACTTGCTTTCTTACACATTTACTTACTTTCTTACCATTATTACTTCACTAATGGTGTATTACTATATATATATGCATATATGTATATAGGCATATATATATGTATATATGATAACTATAATCATATAATTAAAACATTTTTTTTTGTCTCGACCGGACTTGCGACCGACCTTGCAAGTCCGGTCCATTCCAGTAGGCTACATCGTGTGAAAATTTCAGGGCCGACCGACCTTGCAAGTCCGGTCATTCCAGTAAGTTTCGTTTTGAAAATTTTAGCCCGACCGACTTGCAAGTCCGGTCGCAAGTTCGGTCCATTCCAGTAGCTTGCATTACGGAATTTTTCTGGCCGACCGAACTTGCAAGTCCGGTCGCAAGTTCGGTCCATTCCAGAAGGTTTCTGACGGGAGAATTTTCTGGTCCGACCGAACTTGCAAGTCCGGTCGCAAGTCGGTCGATTCCAGAAGGTTTCCCGTCTTTGTAAATCTGGGCTCGACCGACTTGCAAGTCCGGTCGCAAGTCCGGTCCGGCCCAGTACTTCAGTTTTAAAATCTGTTTTTTGCATTCTTTACCCATTGTTTCCCCAATCTTTACCAATACTTCCCCACATGATTTAGCACTATTAACACTCTAAATCACCTTAGTTCATCCACCAAACTTTACTCAATTCCTACACACTTACACCATTTTCCTCATCTCATTTCAACACTTACTATTTTTCTTCACTATGCTACAGATTTTGTTTCCTCTATTATGCTACAGATTTTCCTCAACTTTACTCCAATACTCTCTCAACTAATGCTATCCTAGCATCCAAAACATTACCTTACACTCTAGTTCATCCCATTTACAACTCATTCAAATCTGTTACAAGCTACTACATCCTTTAAACTCTCCAAATACTTCCTCTTCTTAAACAACTTAAGTCCTCTCATTCCTACACAAAATTTGACATAGTCTCCCCTATATTTTAACATTCTCCACACTTATTTCAGCTCACATATTCATTCTCACAACCTGTTTACACAATACATTATACTCACATTCAACTACTACATACACACAACAATAAATCCTGCACATACACATTCTACCCAATGTTTTCCCAAGTTTTAAACATCATTTAAAACTTCAAAACTGTTACATTCTCTTCTCCATATACACATTACTACTACTCATTACTCAATACATTACTTTTTACTACTCAAAAACTGTTACAACACATAACAAACTAACTCAAGGTAAGGATTACCTTGTCTTGTAGTTTTCTTTCTTTCCTTTCCCTCTTCTTTTCTTCTCCTTTGTTCTCGGTCCCAATGGGTTCCCACACAAGTGCTACAGACATAACACATACACATACCATTTAGCATTCATTTTACTAACCCTAGAATTTAATGTTTTAGGGTTTAGAAAGAGTGTTACCTTCCAATGGTAATGAAGTTCTTGACTAGCAAGAACAAGATTCCTAGCCCAAGAGAGCCAAAATCGGCTGACAACAAGGAAGAAGCATTCAAAAACTGAAAATTCTTAAATGCTAATGAGAGCTAGAAACGATGGATTTTCGAATTCTTTTTACCTCAAGATGATAAGGAGGTGAAGGTGCTTCTAATGGTGGCTTCAATCTCAAATGGTGAATACCCATAAAATCGAAAATGGAGCTTTTGGATTTTTGAAAGGATGAAATGTTCTCCTTTGCAAGGGGATTCAATGGTGTAATTTTTTTATTTTTGGAGAGATTTGAGTGCTCAAAGAGAGGAGAAGGAGAGTTTGGGGCTTCTTTCTCCATGTGTCGCAGGTAGAAGAGAGAATAGAGAAGGAGGAGGAGGGAACGTGAGAGAGGGAGAGTGAGGAGAGAGAGTATTTTTTTTGCTTTTATTTACTTTGTTTGTCTTTTAGTAATAAGGAATAAAGAGTGAGAGAGGGGGGGAAATCGGATCCCACACCCACACACCACATTTTTATTTTATTTGCAAAGTGGACACACTAAGTTTGTTTATTTGCATTCTCACCCCACAACTTACCGGTTGTTACAGTTTTCACTAACCGGTACCCGTTTTCCGGAATTTTCTCGTTTAATTACTTTTCTTGGTTCTAAGGCTTCACTAATATTTATTAGTGACTATTTAGTTGACCAAAATTTTACGAGTCTATTTGACCCGCTTAAAGTCACGTTTTCCCGGTTTCCTCGAAAAACGCGCTTTAAGGTTCGTTTATGCTTTTAACCCATTTTAAAGGTCCGTTTTCTTCGGGATTTGTTCCCTCGTATTTATTTAAGTGTAATTAAGCCTTTAAAAATATAATTAGCCTAATTAATCACTGTTTTTAATTACGGGGTATTTCAATCTACCCCCCTTAAGAAACTTTGCCCTCAAAGTTGCTCAAGGTTACAGTTTACCATTTCTACTCATTTGGCAAGCCAATTGCCACAATACATTCTACTACCACCTTACAAGGTGTTCACAATTCTTACACTACCAGCATACACAATTCAGATACCATACCATACTTACTCAATACCATACACATACACAATCATACACAATACCCATTCAATTCATACATTCCACAATACATTCCAATACTTCACAATGTCATTCGTGTCATATACCGTACAACACAAATGCATTACTCATTACATACATACCATACTCATCGTACTACATACCGAATACTTCTAGCACTACTTTGTGCCAATACATACCATTAGCACTACATGTGCCAACCAAAATACAATTACAATACATACATACTACGCAATGCTAACCCGAAGCAATGCAAAAGCAAAAGGCTCTACCCCCCTTAAAAGGGGTACGCCCCGTACCCTCCGTGCTATACGGATACTAGACATCTAGTCTACAAATAGATTCGGGTACTTCGCCTTCATGGCGTCCTCTAATTCCCAAGTCGCTTCCTCGACATCGTGGTTAGACCACAAGACCTTCACCATTCGTACAGATTTATGGCGAGTGTCTCTTGTCTTTGTATCAAGGATTCGCAGTGGAGTCTCGACATATCTCATCGTCGGCTCTAGGGATAGATGTTCGGGTTCTAATACATGAGAGGGATCGGCTATGTATTTCTTGAGTTGTGATACATGAAAGACATCATGAACACGCCCCAATTCTTCAGGCAATGCTAGCCTATAAGCTACGGCTCCAATCCTCTCGGTAATGGCATACGGGCCTACAAATTTCGGGCTCAGTTTGCCCTTTTGGCCAAATCGAAAGACACCCTTCATAGGTGAGACACGCAAGAACACTTGGTCGCCCACGGCGAACTCAAGGTCGCGTCGTCGCACATCCGCATAGGATTTCTGTCTATCTTGGGCTGCTTTCATATTTGCTCGGATTTGTTGTACCTCAGCTTGTACTTGTTCCAAATACTCCGGTCCTATGATGACCGCTTCGCTTGACTCATCCCAACACAACGGGGTACGGCAAGGTCTACCATACAAAGCTTGGAATGGCGACATCTTAATCGAAGCATGGTAGCTATTGTTATACGAAAACTCGATAAGATGAAGCTTCTCAATCCAGCTCCCCTGGAAGTCTAAGGCACATGCCCTTAGCATATCCTCTAGTGTTTGGATGGTCCTTTCTGTCTGACCGTCGGTCTGTGGATGGAAGGCGGTGCTAAGCTTCAACTCAGTACCAAGCGCTTCCCGTGTTGCTCTCCAGTATCTCGAAAGAAATCTGGTGTCGCGGTCAGATACAATGGTTTTTGGGACTCCGTGGTGTCGGATGATCTCCTTGTCGAATAGCTCCGCGAGCTTCGCCACCTTCCAGGTGTCCTTCATCGGTATGAATCGGGCAACCTTGGTGAGGCGATCGACTACTACCCAGATCATGTTGAGTCCTCCCCTAGCAGGTGGGAGTCCAACAACAAAATCCATAGATATCGTGGAATTTCCACTCCGGAATGGGCATGGATTGCACCATTCCTCCCGGTCTTCGGTGCTCGAACTTCACCTTCTGGCATGTGAGACACCTCAGAACATACTCAGTCACGTCTGATTTCATTCCTGACCACCAGAAGTACCTCTTCATGTCTTTGTACATTTTAGAGGCTCCCGGATGGACATGCAATGTCGAACAATGTGACTCTCGCAGAATGCGATCCCTTAGCTCAGCATTGCTTCGGGGACGCATAATCTGCCATTCAAACGGATCAGACCATCTTCATGCAGTTTGAAGTCGTACTTTCGGCTCGAAGGTACCATCTGTGATTTTCTGTCTGATCTCTGTGAAGTAAGGGTCGCTCAACTGAGCGTCTCGCACCTCGTCAACCAAGCTAGAAGAAGCGAGTAGCGAATGGAGCGAGTGTGCTCGACGACTCAGGGCGTCGGCTACTACGTTTGCCTTCCCTTCTTTATACTGGAGGTTGATGTCGTAATCCGAGAAACTCCATCCACCTCCTCTGTCTTAGGTTCAATTCTTTCTGGGTAATACATACTGTAAACTTTTGTGGTCGGAGTAGATGGTGATGCTTACCCCATAGAGATAGTGTCGCCATATCTTCAAGGCGAAGACAATGGCTCCTAACTCTAGATCATGTGTCGGGTAATTCTCCTCATGCTTTTTCAGCTGGCGAGAAGCATAGGCTACTACCTTGCCATGCTGCATGAGTACGCATCCCATGCCCTTGCCCGATGCATCACAATACACCTCAAATCCCTCTGTGCCCTCTGGAAGTGTGAGAATTGGCGCTGAGGTCAATGAGTCTTTTAGTTCTGGAAGGATACCTCGCACTCCTTTGTCCATACAAAGGGTGCATCTTTCTTCATCAATGACGTCATGGGCTTAGCGACTTTTGAGAAGTCCTTTACAAACCTCCGGTAATAACCGGCTAAACCAAGAAAGCTCCGGATGTCGGTAACAGTCTTAGGTCTAGGCCATGATCGCACTGCTTCGATTTTGGATGGATCTACTGAAATGCCCGCGCTCGAGATGACATGACCGAGGAATGATACCTGATCTAGCCAAAACTCGCATTTGGAGAACTTCGCATACAGCTGGTTCTCGCGCAGTGTCTCAAGTACTCTTCTCAAATGGTTTTCATGTTCTTCTGGTGACTTCGAATACACAAGAATGTCGTCAATGAATACTACTACTGAGTGTCCAGCTGATCACTGAATAACCGATTCATTAGGTCCATGAATTTGGCTGGTGCATTAGACAAACCGAATGGCATCACCGTGAATTCGTAGTGGCCATATCTTGTTCGGAATGCTGTTTTCTCAATGTCTTGCTCTTTGATAGCAATTTGGTGATATCCGGATCGGAGATCAATCTTAGAAAAGACGATGCTCCCTTCAACTGATCGAACAGGTCGTCGATGCATGGCAATGGATACTTGTTCTTTACAGTGACCGCATTCAATTCGCGGTAGTCGATGCAGAGGCGGAGACTACCGTCCTTCTTCTTCACGAAGAGGACCGGTGCTCCCCAGGGTGATACGCTCGGGCGTATAAACCCTTTGTCGAGAAGTCATGTAGTTTTCTCTTGAGTTCTGCCATTTCTGCTGGTGCCATACGGTATGGTGCCCTAGCAATGGGGCCAGTACCCGGTACAAGGTCGATTTCAAACTCTACCGCTCTCTGTGGTGGCATACCAGGTAGCTCTTTCGGAAACACATCAGGGAATTCTTAGACTACTGCTACCTCGTCACTGAACTCTGGATCTCTCTCCAGGTCTTGCACGTGACATAAATACACTTCATGTCCTTTTCTGAGCTCCCGATACATTGCCATAGCGGAGATGACTGTAGTTGAAGGCTCTCTCGGTCTCTGGCGGTATGAAACAGTGACCCCAGATGGACTCTTGAGCAGCGATCGGTGCTCGGCGCATAGAATCCGTCCTTTGTGCCGATCCAACCAGTTCATTCCAATTATTAAGTCGAATCCCAATCCGTTGAATTCAATGAAGGAAATGGGAAACGCTTCACCTTTGATTTGAATGGTGGCGGTGTGTAATACTTAGTACATTTACCCGCTCCTTCGACGGGAGAGTAACCAAGAAGTTTGGTAGCTCATCTGCATCTAGCCCCAACCTTGTAGCGAATGATGGCGATACAAGGTGTGAGAGGCGCCGGAGTCGAATAATACTGAGGCTTCGATGCCGTTTACTGGGAATGTTCCCGTTAGAATGGTGCCGCTTTGCCGGCTTGTTCTTCGGTGAGGATGCTCAGGTTACCTTCGGTACCGAGTCCACAACCTATTGATTCATGAGATTATAAGTAAAGATGGTGGAACGCAAGTGGAATTTAATAACCAACACTGCTTTTATTGAATAACCAACCATCATACATGTGTCTCTAATACACGTTACTACTGGATTACATGCTACTACAAGATTAATACTTTCTAAAGGTAAGGTTCAGGCGTCCTGGTTTCATGTGTGTGGCATTGATTATTGCCGGTGGTGCCGTATTCAACTTGATCTTCTGGATCCCGTGATACAGCAACCTTGATTTTCCACCCATGATTAGAACATCTCCTGATCTCAATACCAATTTCTCTGCGAGGTCCACACGCTTCCGCTCGCTATACAAAAATACGGCGTCATCACCAATGGACCAAGACACTACGGGCACTCCTAGTTCAAGAGATTCCGCTGTCTCGTCCTTGTCTTGGTGTAAGCCAAGTCGTCCTTCTTTCTCATAGAAGTTGACGATACATACATCTGCTTCAAGTGCAGGATTGGTTCATCTTCATACTGTTGTGCAATTTCTACAGCTTGTGTGACAAGCGTTTGGAATTCTGGGGGTATTGCTGGAGGTGTTGCTCCGTCTCCTGCTCGCGTTGTTTGGTATGTCTTGGTATAAGGGTTCCAGTCCTTTCCCAAGCACATCATTTTCAGCTTCATTGTAGCTCCACCGGGGAATTCGGGTGTATAAAATCCTCCTGGACCCGTTCCTAACTCGTTGCATCGTCGTCGATGATTGAAACTTGTGCTTCGGGTGTCAGGTATCCTTTTAATAAGATCATACCTGGGCGGATGACCTGACACTGTTGTTGTTGAAGTGGTGATTGGCGATGTCGGTCTCTTCATGGTGAGTTTGAAGGTATTGGGTAACAGAATGGAATTTCCCTAAGGTGGTAAATTCATCTAGTGAGTTCTAGGCTTACTAATTCATTTCATGCTCAATACATACTTCCATGTTACTTACTCATGCTCAATTTCATACTTCAAGTACTTACGCATTCATGCTTTCATACAATTACTTTAATACTTAGTCATGCTCTTCAAGGATTAAAGGTTAGTTTACCTGGGCCGGACTTAGTCCCGGTCCCATCACGGTCTATGATGTGTAAGGCCGGCTGCCTCTGCGGTGCGCCCTTCTGCGGACCTCGGGACCCTGTCCCTGTGAGTGTGCTGGGCATGAGCATCGCCAGATGCAACCTCCTTGCCCTCACGCTGCTTGTAGCCCTGGTAGTTGCCCTTGGGCTTAGAGTTCTCCGGGCATGCATTGGCACGGTGGCCCGGTTTCTGACAAGTGAAGCAGCGGATCTCCCTTCCTTGGCAATCTGTGCCGGGATGATCCTTGTTGCAGTTACGGCAGATGTAGCTGCGGCCATCAGATTGGTTCTTTCCTTGGCCAAATCCAGAACCTATAGCTTCCAAGTTAGCAAGGTTCGGTATACTTACAATACTCCATACATATACATTCACAAGTGTACTAATTCGGTTTCGGTTTCTTACCCCTGTAGGGCTGAGACCTCAGTGGCTTCGCTGCCACTGGTGCGGTGTAGGCAATCTGTAATGGCTCAGCTGCCTTGCCCTTCTCAGCATGGGCACCGCCGTCTCCGGAAGTGTTCTTCTGATGGGAATGCTTCCCTTCCTTTTCTTCCAAGGTTTGGATTGGTTTTGGTCATCGGAGGTTTTTGTTGCTCCTTGCGCTTCAGCGCTTGATCTCATCCTCAGCTGGCAGTGATCTCACTCGGAGCAGCATGGTAACACTCCTGAATTACTTAGGCATTAGGTTACATTACATACGGGAATACTAATTCACATTACTCATGGCTTTTAAGGGTTCAACTTGTTTACCTGAAGGGAGGTAAACCGTGTGAAGCCCATGCCATACCGGAGTCGATGGCTCAATCCGCCGTAGAAGCGGTCGACCAAGACTTGGCCGGTATACCCAAGGTCGGGTAGAAGTCGGAGAGAGGTGAAGGTGCGGTAATATTCATCAACCGTCATCTTCTCGGTCATTTTAGTGCATCAAGCTCAAGCCTTTTCTTGGTCTTGACATGCTCGGGGTAGTACTTAGATCGGAGGAGAGAGGTGAATGCTTCCCATCCGAATGCGGGATCAGCTATGTGCTCGGCCTTAACGAGCTTCCACCAGTCCATAGCCGCGTCTTTGAGGTAGTACGCAGCTATCCTCACTCGAACTCCAGCGGGAGTCTCAAGTGTCTCGAAGGCCGTCTCCATCTCGGAGAGGTAGGCCTCGAGCTTGGCGGGGTCGCTCTCGCCTTTAAAGCATGGAGGTCGAAGGTCGGCGACTGCTTTTACCCAATTCGTTTCTCGGGGATGAGGTGGGTCGGGCTGCTGCTGCTGCTGTGGTTTGCTGTGTTTGTACAGCGTATCACTCGGTAGCATCTGTGCTACCGTGGCGGCGACGATTCAGCTATCGTCTGCGCGCCGGTCCTCGTGTCCCCTCTAGGTCGGCCTCGACCTCGTCCTGACATCTGAACAAGTGTGGATTACATTAGATCGTGATACTATGACCTCATGGTCTTCATTCAACAATGGTATCGTCTTTGCAGACGTTAAGGGTATCCGTTGTAACGGTAGTTCCTAGTTAGGTTTCTAAATATCCGTCTTAAGACGGTTGAAATCCTAACTCGGTAATCACTACACTTAAGATTCTAATCATCAGAGCGATACTTCGCTCTGATACCACTTTTTGTAACACCCCAACCGCTAATCCTTCCATTATCCTCTAATCATTCCCATACTTACCTTACTCGCAGCGGAATACTTACTTACTACTCCCGGCGGGTGATACAACGCCGTTAACCATCCAAGGTTAACAAGGCTACTACTACTTACCGTATCGGTCTGACGATTAGAATACAAATACTACTTACTTTACAATACCAAATACTTACTTACATTTGATTACCGAGTATCTAAGTTATACGAATTACATTCCATACTACTTCCCAAAAATGAAGAGTTTATACATCCTCTCCTTACTATCCAATCAGAATTCAATATCCAAAAAGGTGTACCACATGGTACACCGGCTACTCAAAAGGCCTTAGCCGTGTACAACTCGTACACTATTCCAATCCTACTACTACTCCAAAAGAATCACATGTCCTTACTCTACCTTCACGCCTCGCGGGTACCTGTGGAGTAAAAACATTCCCCCTAGGGGGTCAGCTTACGCTGCATATGATAACCGCATACCCCGCGTACTAGCGAGGGTACGCCAACTATTGGTCGAGTACATGCGGTTCGTTTCATTCATACATACATACATGCTTTACAATACAATACAATACATTTCATCACAAGCATACATACATACAATACATACAAAAGGACAATAGTCAACCGTTCATACTTACCATACTCACCGCATCACGGAGATACAATTCTCCAATACATACAAGGTCTTGTTAGCCTCATTACACACCCGGGTTAATCGGGTGCAATACTTTTTACTCCGGGTCAATGACTTACAATAGTCAAGACCAATACAATACAATACTTACTTCTTACATACTTTACTTCCAGTTAAGTCGGTATGACCTCCGGGCAGGGATTACTACATCCCACCACCGGGCTTTAGGGTGGCCCACTAATCCAGGATGCTACCCATTCAAGGGATTGGTCCAAGGAAAAGATTATAGCCAGGATTCGGATCCAACCTCTTGTGTTCCTTATCCTCACGCGTGGCCGAAACTATATCGGGCTTCTACTCATTCCATTTACTCATTACTCATGTTAGGAGTTAGGTTGTTAGGAATTAGTAGAAGTCCATACTTACTTCCATACATACATACATACACAAGTACTCATACTTACACATACACTTCATTTCCATTCATACATTTCATGAATTATACAAACTAAATGTTCAAGAGCAAAACAAGAACAATATAGTTCAAACACATTAAGTGCAATATAAGTCCGATTCATGCATTTATCTTATTGGTGATCACATAAGCACACAAATCGGGGTAACCAAGTTAGGATACAGGGCATGAAGAAATCATACCGTTCACCGTCGTACGTACTACCGGTTCCTTTGGAGATCAACTATTTGATTCCTATACATACATGAAGTAGTATGATCAATGATCTATTATTGATCTACTTACTCCTTCATTGATACTTTCAATGTATACTTACTCTTCTTTCTTCTTACTTGGTTATAAACCATTCTTTTCTTTACTACTTCATAAACTTGCTTTCTTACACATTTACTTACTTTCTTACCATTATTACTTCACTAATGGTGTATTACTATATATATATGCATATATGAGTCATTCGTTTAAGAAAAATGAATCTTTTGTTTATAAAGAAAGAATCAAATGTTTAAGAAAAGTGAATCTTATCACAAACTTATGCGAGAACATATGAATCATTCGTTAAAGAAAAATGATTTTTTTTGTTTAAAAGAGTGAATCAAATGTTCAAGAAAAGTGTATACGAGAACAATATGAATCATTCGTTTAAGAAAAATGAATCTTTTGTTTAAAAAGAGTGAATCAAATGTTTAAGAAAAGTGAATCTTACCACAAACTTATGCGGGAACAATATGAAACTTTCATTTATTTAAAAGTGAATATTTTGTTGAAGAAAAGTTAATCAAATGTTGAAGAAAAGTGTGTGAGAGAACAATATGAATCATTCGTTTAAGAAATTAAAAATGAATCTTTTGTTTAAAAAGAAAGAATCAAATGTTTAAGAAAAGTGAATCTTACCTCAAACTTATGCGAGAACAATATGAACCTTTCATTTATTTAAAAGTGAATATTTTGTTGAAGAAAAGTTAATCAAATGTTCAAGAAAAGTGTATGCGAGAACAATATGAATCATTCGTTTAAGAAAAATAAATCTTTTGTTAAAAAAGAGTGAATCGAATGTTTAAGAAAAGTGAATCTTACCACAAACTTATGCGAGAAAAATATGAACCTTTCATTTATTTAAAGGTGAATATTTTGTTGAAGAAAAGTTAATCAAATGTTGAAGAAAATTGTATGTGAGAACAATATGAATCATTCGTTTAAGAAAAGTGAATCATTTGTTTAAAAAGAAAGAATCAAATGTTTAAGAAAAGTGAATCTTACCACAAACTTATGCGAGAACAATATGAATCATTCGTTAAAGAAAAATGAATCTTTTGTTTAAAAAGAGTGAATCAAATGTTCAAGAAAAGTGTATGCGAGAACAATATGAAACATTCGTTTAAGAAAATGAATCTTTTGTTTGAAAAGAGTGAATCAAATGTTTAAGAAAAGTGAATCTTACCACAAACTTATGCGAGAACAATATGAACCTTTCATTTATTTAAAAGTGAAAATTTTGTTGAAGAAAATTGTATGCGAGAACAATATGAGTCATTCGTTTAAGAAAAATGAATCTTTTGTTTATAAAGAAAGAATCAAATGTTTAAGAAAAGTGAATCTTATCACAAACTTATGCGAGAACAATATGAATCATTCGTTAAAGAAAAATGATTTTTTTGTTTAAAAAGAGTGAATCAAATGTTCAAGAAAAGTGTATACGAGAACAATATGAATCATTCGTTTAAGAAAAATGAATCTTTTGTTTAAAAAGAGTGAATCAAATGTTTAAGAAAAGTGAATCTTACCACAAACTTATGCGAGAACAATATGAAACTTTCATTTATTTAAAAGTGAATATTTTGTTGAAGAAAAGTTAATCAAATGTTGAAGAAAAGTGTGTGAGAGAACAATATGAATCATTCGTTTAAGAAATTAAAAATGAATCTTTTGTTTAAAAAGAAAGAATCAAATGTTTAAGAAAAGTGAATCTTACCTCAAACTTATGCGAGAACAATATGAACCTTTCATTTATTTAAAAGTGAATATTTTGTTGAAGAAAAGTTAATCAAATGTTCAAGAAAAGTGTATACGAGAACAATATGAATCATTCATTTAAGAAAAATAAATCTTTTGTTAAAAAAGAGTGAATCGAATGTTTAAGAAAAGTGAATCTTACCACAAACTTATGCGAGAAAAATATGAACCTTTCATTTATTTAAAGGTGAATATTTTGTTGAAGAAAAGTTAATCAAATGTTGAATAAATTGTATGTGAGAACAATATGAATCAATCGTTTAAGAAAAGTGAATAATTTGTTTAAAAAAAGAATCAAATGTTTAAGAAAAGTGAATCTTACCACAAACTTATGCGAGAACAATATGAATCATTCGTTAAAGAAAAATGAATCTTTTGTTTAAAAAGAGTGAATCAAATGTTCAAGAAAAGTGTATGCGAGAACAATATGAATCATTCGTTTAAGAAAAATGAATCTTTTGTTTAAAAAGAGTGAATCAAATGTTTAAGAAAAGTGAATCTTACCACAAACTTATGCGAGAACAATATGAACCTTTCATTTATTTAAAAGTGAAAATTTTGTTGAAGAAAATTGTATGCGAGAACAATATGAGTCATTCGTTTAAGAAAAATGAATCTTTTGTTTATAAAGAAAGAATCAAATGTTTAAGAAAAGTCAATCTTATCACAAACTTATGCGAGAACAATATGAATCATTCGTTAAAGAAAAATGATTTTTTTGTTTAAAAAGAGTGAATCAAATGTTCAAGAAAGTTGTTACAGAACAATATGAATCATTCGTTTAAGAAAAATGAATCTTTTGTTTAAAAAGAGTGAATCAAATGTTTAAAAAGTGAATCTTACCACAAACTTATGCGAGAACAATATGAACCTTTCATTTATTTAAAAGTGAATATTTTGTTGAAGAAAAGTTAGTCAAATGTTGAAGAAAAGTGTGTGAGAGAACAATATGAATCATTCGTTTAAGAAATTAAAAATGAATCTTTTGTTTAAAAAGAAAGAATCAAATGTTTAAGAAAAGTGAATCTTACCACAAACTTATGCGAGAACAATATGAACCTTTCATTTATTTAAAAGTGAATATTTTGTTGAAGAAAAGTTAATCAAATGTTCAAGAAAAGTGTATGCGGGAACAATATGAATCATTCGTTTAAGAAAAAAAATCTTTTGTTTAAAAAGAGTGAATCAAATGTTTAAGAAAAGTGAATCTTACCACAAACTTATGCGAGAAAAATATGAACCTTTCATTTATTTAAAAGTGAATATTTTGTTGAAGAAAAGTTAATCAAATGTTGAAGAAAATTGTATGCGAGAACAATATGAATCATTCGTTTAAGAAAAGTGAATCTTTTGTTTAAAAAGAAAGAATCAAATGTTTAAGAAATGTGAATCTTACCACAAACTTATGCGAGAACAATATGAATCATTTGTTAAAGAAAAATGAATCTTTTGTTGAAAATGAGTGAATCAAATGTTCAAGAAAAGTGTATGCGAGAACAATATGAATCATTCGTTTAAGAAAAATGAATCTTTTGTTTAAAAAGAGTGAATCAAATGTTTAAGAAAAGTGAATCTTACCACAAACGTATGTGAGAACAATATGAACCTTTCATTTATTTAAAAGTGAATATTTTGTTGAAGAAAAGTTAATCAAATGTTTAAGAAAAGTATATGCGAGAACAATATGAATCATTTGTTTAAGAAAAATGAATCTTTTATTTAAAAAGAAAGAATCAAATGTTTAAGAAAAGTGAATCTTACCACAAACTTATGCGAGAATAATATGAATCATTCGCCGGGTCTGGCTCTGATACCACTGTTACAGAACTGAGCTAATGTTCTTAAAATAACAACTCATCTGTTACAGACTCTGAGCTAATGTCTTTTAAACAACAACCAGAGCATACGAGACCGTGAGAGAGCCATTCCAAAAGCTTGCTCAGGGAATGGAGAGCTCATAGTCCTATACGAACCCCATACCCACCTCCCATACAGTCGATGTGGGATCTTGTAACAGAGGCGAATGAAAAGAAACCAAAGCTTAGTTGGTCCATGGATAAAATTGAGGGAGGCTTGGAGGGGGAAGTGTGAGAAACTAAACCCTTTGTTGAAAATGAATACGAGTACGAATCAGAGGAAGAAATTGAACCCTTTGCTGAAAAGGAAGAAGTTCATTTCAACGACTCAGAGGAAGAAGTTCAGTTCAATGACTTAGAGGAAGAAGTTCAGTTCAACGACTCAGAGGAAGAAGTTCACTTCAGTGACTCAACAAGAAGTTTATGACAACATTGTTTTTCCTCACAGCTTTTTATAAAAAGGTATGCTCAGAAGTAGTGCTGTGAGAGTTGTGAATGATGGCAGTTTGTTTTGTTTAGTTGTGTGGTGAAATGATTGCAGTTTGCTGAATGATACACATTAGAAAGTTAGCTTTGCATCTGTGCTTTGCTGCTGTATAAAAACTTCATATTGGCCATTAACTACTTGTACCAGATTGAACATAGTTTTTTGAATGCTTGCTCAAGCGTTTTAGTGTGGATATCTCTTTGTGTAGACTAGTGCAGATTGAACAGAGTCTGGAGTTGTATTTTGAATGTTTGCTCAAGCTGTATAATAGTATCACCCTTAAGACTGTTCTAGAAGAATGCTTCTAAACCTGTTCATATTTGTTATTTCGCTGATAATTGTTGATAGGTAAGTATCAAAACACTTGCAATGGCTGCAACAGATCCTAATCTTTGACAGAGACAATAGAGTTATCTTCTGACAAAGACAGAAGAGTGAAATTGATGAATGTTAACATTGGCTTGCTGTGATAAGGATTGTTGCTGCTGTTAGGATCATGTTCATTGCTTCTGTTAACAGCTATTAGCTTCTCGATTATGCTTGTTTTTCTATTTGTTTTGAGGGTGTTAGATGCTCCATTCAGTGGAAGATCAAGTGTGAGTCCCACATTGAAAAAATATATAGCTCGTAAGTAGTTCATATAGCTTATGGGCTACTCCACCTAATGCCAATTGGTTTTAGGATGGAACCTCATGGGTTATTGGGTCTTGCTAGACTATATGGGTAATTTATATAATTCCCTCCGTTGGGCCTATTCCTCCCCCCATAATATTTCTAACATGGTATCAGAGCCCGAGTTCGGCCTTGGGTAATGCACCACTGTCTAATGGATACCTGAGTAAAAAATGGACTGTGTCATGGAGAGGAGACTGGGCCAGTACCGTAGAATTGGACTGTGTCACGGAGAAGAGTCCGGGCCAATACCAAGTGGGGTCTAAACAGGGTGCAATGTGGGAGGCCGCGTAGATGAGAGACTCACACTTGAGGGGGGATGTTGAAGATCAAGTGTGAGTCCCACATTGAAAAAATATATAGCTAGTAAGTAGTTCATATAGCCTACGGACTACTCCACCTAATGCCAATTGGTTTTAGGATGGAACCTCATGAGTTTTTGGGCCTTGCTAGTCTATATGGGTATTTTATATAATTCCATTCGTTGGGTCTATCCCCCCCTCCCACAATATTTCTAACACATTCTATCAATCTTGTGCTATCATAAATCTCACCTGTAACTAAACTCCATTCTGGTAAAATACTTCGTTTTTCACCAAAAGCGTGATGATATTTGTCAATACTATTCAGCAGTTTGTTCAAATTAACTTGGGAAACTGTCAAATTTCTGTTTAACAATGTGATCTTGGTCGCATCACTTTTATATTCACTTCAACAATAGGTGAAGATGACATGTAATGTATATGGCTTTTTTTAAAAGAATCAATAATTAACAATGAATTATCAGAAGCGGACAGAACATGCTAGGCGAACTGCATGCATATCTGCACCTATTAATTGGAGGCTAATATGGGCTAATGAGCATGTGGGATGTTAATGGCTAGATCAATGATAATCAATCTTTTATTTATATATATATAGTTATCCCACTTGTTGACCGTAAAGTAGTTTTAGGTTCTATACAAGTAAATTCATCATCTGATAGCACCACTTCTTACGCACTGTTGTAGCAAGATGTCCTGCTTGACCAAGAACGTATTGCTAAAAAAATTAACAAGATTGAGAATTGAACCTAGGCAACTTGGAAACTCTACGCTAACTCATGTCCAGTGGACCATGATTCCTGTTTGACTACTAAATGAAATAAGTAAATTTATGTCTTCCTAAAACTCACTCTTGTATTTAAAAAGTTCATCGGGTAAGAAAATATCCATGTCATTAGAGTAATATAGTATTTGAAATGTTGACATCACGTGCTAGATTAGTAGCTTTGAAATTGAAAAAAATACTACTCCCTCCGTTCCAGTCAAAGCGTCCAGTTTACTATTAGGATGTGTCGTTTGACTTCAATATTTAACCTATAAGATAATATATTTTTATAAATCTATGTTTTACAATAGAATCCTTATGTGAAATACTATATATTACAGAACTGAGCTAATGTTCTTAAAACAAAAACTCATCCGTTACAGACTCTGAGCTAATGTCCTTCCGCCGACAATGCGCTACCTTTGTCAACTCTACTCAAATCCAATGTAGGCTAAGTCTTTGAAAGCTGTGCGTGCTGCAGCAATTCTTGCAGCATGGACATTTAAAGAAGTGGTTGATGAAGTCTTGTTAAGCACATAAAGGATGGTCGAACGAATGATGGCGGGAGTGGAGGACCAAGATGAGGCTGAACGTGAACCGGAACCGGAAATTTAAGGGAACATTGCCGAGGCTAAAAGTGAATTGGAAGCGAAAGGGAGCTTAGCCGCTGATAAGGCGGTTGTCTCTAGCATTGTAACTCATTGTGGTAATTGCGAGATATATTTTGAGGGGTTGCACCACACTGAAAAGGCCGGGAAGGATGTACGATTCTACACTATTTGTCTTTTACGCCTGTGGAGTCGTGACTTCTACGGAGATTGCTTTGAACTATACAATGAATCGATCAAGAAGACTCGTTGCAGTAGGGAAGCTTGCTTTTAAGGCACCTCTCATCATAAGGATTGTATGGGTGGGGTGGCTTCATGTATCGGTAACAGATACATCTCTTCACTCTGCCGGGAGTACCGAAATGACAAAATATTGATGTAAAAGATTTCATACCTAAACCCTTTACGTCCAAGATTTCCTTTGCGGCTGCAAGAATTGCGGTTAAGCAAGAAAAAGATGTTTGCCGTGAGCTCGTATTAAGACTCAGAATTGGAGGAATTGTCGCCGAAGCGAAGAAAATAATCAAGCGGTCTGCCGCTTCTAGGTTTGACACTTTAGATTTCGCTGACATTGATCGTGAGGCTGTTACAAAAGATCCCACATCGACCGTAATGAGAGGTTGGTGTGGGGTTCCTATAACTATGAGCTCTTCATTCCCAAATCTAGCTTTTGGAATGGCTCTCTCACTTCTCTCTGCTCTGGTTGTTGTTTAAAGGACCTTAGCTCGAAGTCTATAACAGAAGAGTTATTGTTTTAAGAACATTAGCTTAGTTCTGTAAGAGTGGTATCAGCGCGAGACCCCACGAGCCCCACACCACCAACGTGGGCGTTGATGCTCAAAGGGGATTATCTGTTACAGGATCCCACATCGATTGTATGGGAGGTTGGTGTGTGGTTTATATAGGTCTGTGGTGTATGGGGTTCGCCGGGTCTGGCTCTGATACCACTATTACAGAACTGAGCTAATGTTCTTAAAACAACAACTCATCCGTTACAGACTCTGAGCTAATGTCCTTCCGCCGACAATACGCTACCTTTGTAGTCTCTGCTCAAATCCAAAGTAGGCTAAGTCTTTAAAAGTTGTGCGCGCTGCAGCAATTCTTGCAGCATGGGCATTTAAAGAAGTGGTTGATGAAGTCCTGTTAAGCACATAAAGGATGGTCGAACGAATGATGGCGGGAGTGGAGGACCAACATGAGGCTGAACGTGAACCTGAACCGGAAATTTAAGGGAACATTGCCGAGGCTGAAAGTGAAGGGGAAGCGAAAGGGAGCTTAGCCGCTGATGAGGCGGTTGTCTCTACCATTGTATATCATTGTGGTAATTGCGAGATATATTTTGAGGGGCTGCACCACACCGAAAAGGACGGGAAGGATGTACGATTCTGCACTATTTGTCTTTTACGCCTGTGGAGTCGTGACTTCTACTACGATTGCTTCGAACTATACAATGAATCGATCAAGAGGACTCGTTGCAGCAGGGAAGCTTGCTTTTGTGGCACCTCTCATCATAAGGATTGTATGGGTTGGGTAGCTTCATGTATCGGTAACAGATACATCTCTTCACTCTGCCGGGATTACCGAAATAACAAAAAATTGATGTAAAAGATTTCATACCTAAACCCATTACGTCCAAGATTTTCCTTGCGGCCGCAAGAATTACGGTTAATCATGAAAAAGATGCTACCGATGAGCTGGTATTAAAGACTCAGAAATTGGAGGAATTGTCACCAAGAAGCGAAGAAATAGCGGAATCTGCCGCTTCTAGGTTTGACATTTTAGATTTCGCTGACATTGATAGTGAGGCTGTTACAAGATCCCACATCGACCGTATGAGAGGTTGGTGTGGGGTTCCTATAGGACTATGAGCTCTTCATTCCCAAAGCTAGCTTTTGGAATGGCTCTCTCACGGTCTCGTATGCTCTGGTTGTTGTTTAAAGGACCTTAGCTCGAAGTCTATAACATAAGAGTTATTGTTTTAAGAACATTAGCTTAGTTCTGTAAGAGTGGTATCAGAGCGAGACCCGACGAGCCCCACAGCACCAACGTGGGCGTTGGTGCTCAAAGGGGATGATCTGTTACAGGATCCCACA
The DNA here is from genome assembly GCA_023374045.1 of Limonium bicolor. Lineage (NCBI taxonomy): Eukaryota > Viridiplantae > Streptophyta > Magnoliopsida > Caryophyllales > Plumbaginaceae > Limonium > Limonium bicolor. Next base: position 293,870,344 of record CM041777.1, read on the forward strand.
TCGATTGTATGGGAGGTTGGTGTGTGGTTTATATAGGACTGTGGTGTATGGGGTTCGCCGGGTCTGGCTCTGATACCACTATTACAGAACTGAGCTAATGTTCTTAAAACAACAACTCATCCGTTACAGACTCTGAGCTAATGTCCTTCCGCCGACAATGCGCTACCTTTGTCAACTCTGCTCAAATCCAAAGTAGGATAAGTCTTTGAAAGTTGTGCACGCTGCAGCAATTCTTGCAGCATGGGCATTTAAAGAAGCGGATGATGAAGTCCTGTTAAGCGTAGAAAGGATGGTCGAACGAATGATGGCGGGAGTAGAGGATCAAGATGAGTCTGAACGTGAACCAGAACCGAAAATTTAAGGGAACATTGCCGAGGATGAAAGTGAAGGGGAAGCGCAAGGGAGCTTCGCCACTGATGAGGTGTTTGTCTCTAGCATTGTAGCTCGCTGTGGTAATTGTGAGATATATTTTGAGGGGCTGCACCAAACTGAAAAGGACGGGAAGGATGTACGATTCTGCACTATTTGTCTTTTACGCCTGTGGAGTCGTGACTTCTACGGTGAATGCTTCGAACTATAAAATGAATCGATCAAGAAGACTCATTGCAGCAGGGAAGCTTGCGTTTGTGGCACCTCTCATCATAAGGATTGTATGGGTTAGGTAGCTTCATGTATCGGTAACAGATACATCTCTTCACTTTGCCGGGATTACCGAAATGACAAAAAATTGATGTAAAAGATTTCATACCTAAACCCTTTACGTCCAAGATTTTCCTTGCGGCCGTAAGAATTGCGGTTAAGCATGAAAAAGATGTTTCCGATGAGCTGGTATTAAAGACTTAGAAATTGGAGGAAATGTCACCAAAAAGCGAAGAAAGAGCGGAATCTCCCGATTCTAGGTTCGACATTTTAGATTTTGCTGACATTGATAGTGAGGCTGTTACAAGATCCCACATCGACCGTATGAGAGGTTGGTGTGGGGTTCCTATAGGACTATGAGCTCTTCATTCCCAAAGGTAGCTTTTGGAATGGCTCTCTCACGGTCTCGTTTGCTCTGGTTGTTGTTTAAAGGACCTTAGCTTGAAGTCTGTAACGGAAGAGTTATTGTTTTAAGAACGTTAGCTTAGTTCTGTAAGAGTGGTATCAGAGCCAGACTCGGCGAGCCCCACACCACCAACGTGGGTGTTGGTGCTCAAAGGGGATCATCTGTTACAAGCCAATAATTCTGCTGCCAGTTTCAAGCCAAACACACATAGACTGATTCTGTGCAAACAACAACAAAATTCAATCTCGAGTATACCGGCTACATTAGCCAATCTGAGCCAACAACAATCATATGACTGACAGAATATGCAAGGAGCGTAACAAAATACAAGTAAAAACCGACAACAATCAAATGACTGGTAGAATATGGAACGCGCAGATAATATCAGTTCTAATCCTAGTTGTGGGTACTTGGATGAGAAAATTTCGCTTATCACGAAGTAGACAGAAGGGACTGTTACAGCAAAGAGGATGAAACACAATTTCAGATTCTTCCATAAATTCTTCCTGGCACGGCTAAAGAAATCTAGGGTTCAACAAACGAAGACAAGGAGAATAGCTATCGATACCTTTATTAAAGAGAATACATACCTTGCACAGCTGAAGAATTTTCGAAATGTAGAACATAACATACCAACTAATTCGCGAGGTTGTGCACTACCACAAATTATTCCTTCTTTCGATTTCCCTCACCGGCATAAGAGAGTCGTCGTGTTGTACTCCCTGACGAAAAAAACTTCAGAAGAAATTGAGCACCGCCACTGATTTTTCCTTCTTTCGGGTCCTGCTCTCTCACGCTAATTAACCCCCTTTTGATAAACCCTTTTTTTCATTAGGAGCCTTTTTTCCATTGCGCGCCTAATCACCTATGCAAACAGAACATAGATCCGTCAATACAGGACCTCCGCGCGTATTGGTTATATCAACGAAAATATTAGCCCGTTACTATATGGTTCCGCCCCCATTCTTATAAAAAGACTTTGCCAATGGAAAATTGAGTCCGTTGGGACTGGTTTCTGTGGGCAAATGGCAACTTTTTTGTAGTACTAGGTTGTATTTGTTTTCTTTTACAAAAAAAATCACTTTTCAAATTCCCTCTCTTTTCTCTCTTAGTTGGCCGATTCTAGTGATTTATGGGGAAAAATGGAATTTTGGTAACATTATAATGTTACCCTTAATTGTTGAACATTAAGCTAAGTTCATGTGTTATATTATGGCATGTATTATTTCTTTGTTAAAATGTATATTAAAGTAGTTAACACACTAGGAATTTAGCTTTGGTTATATAACATAATTTATATAATCTCTCCACATTATTTGTGGTATTTTCACATGTATTGTTGTGTTACATGTTTAATTAATTTTAGGAGTTGATTTCTCCTTAATAATGTTCTCTCTTTGTTTAGAGAATTTATGTATAATTTAGTGTCCATCTTCGACAATACATTTTTATAATAATATTGCATAATGAATATTGATCATTAGATGGCTAATTATTGATTATTCCTTTTATTTAATTTAATTCCTTATTAATTAATGTAATTAATGTTTGGGGTATTTCAGTATATATTGGTAAAAAATTGGTATAAATTATGTGTTAAAAACTATATAATTATTTATATAGGACTGAATAATATTAAAAAATATATGAAATATTTAATTTTTTCAATATTTTATGATATTTTAATTTTGTTTTCAATTTTTAATTTTTATATATACTTCTATAGTATTTTGAATTTTTTTAAATTTTTGTGATTTGTTTTTAATATTTATAGACATATTGTTAACTTTAATGTACTTTATTAACTAGTAGGTGTATTTTTTTCTTTTTTCCTTTTAGTCATTGGTTGAAAATATCATTTAATGCTTTTTTCTATAAGCTTATGCATATAAAGCAAGAGAGTCCATGTAATAACATATAATAAATTAATAATGTAATGTAACTGAAATACCCCTAACCTTTATATAATTAAATAATGATAAATAAGTATTATTTAGGGGATTATTAAACCCTAAGAAAAGTATATGAACACTTGGGCGTTAAAACGCACCTAAACCCCTGAAGGTCAAAAACGAGCGTTAAAGCCCGACCTTAAGCTAACCAAGTTATATAAGCTATAAAACTCATATGAAGTTAATCAAGGATCATTTTATGACCTTTAAAACACAAGTCCTCAGCTAAAACTGAGTAAAAGTACAAAATACCCGGGAGTTCCCTTAAGGGCCCGAAAGTCCCGGAAATACTTTATAAAATAAAATATAGCATTACTCTTCATTCCAAATACACCATAACACTTTAATGAACATACAAGATGAAGTTCTCATGAGAAATTCTCAGTTAAAGACAAAGTGCTCGGAGGTTCCCGATGAGGGCCCCATAAACCCCCGGGAATGCCCCGGAGAGGTACCGAAGTGGCACTAACTCCAATATAAATCATTCTAAGAGTTCCTATCATCAATATTCACCATTCTAAAGAGAATGCTCTAGCTACTTTTTCAAAAATACACAAAGTGCTCGGGGGAATTTCTTAACGCTCCTTTTTGCCCCGAGAGTGTCCTGGTAGCCCGAAAATTGAGTTATGAGTCTATATAACCCCATATAACTCAATGTAACACCTTAATATATTATTATTGACTATAAACAATGTTAATAAACACTTGGAACTCGTAGCGACTAATTATTTTCCAGAAAATCCTTAAAGCACAAAAATGCACCTTCGGGTGTCACAAAAATGCGTTCTACGCAATTATCTTGAAGTTTTTGTGGAGCCACGAGTTGATAATCTTAAAAGGGGATAAATTTACCATCTAAATCAATTAATTCCAGTGCTAAAATCACAGCATAAACAGGGCCGATTTTATCATCAAAAAGGTACCTAAAATCAGCATTTTTACCTTAGAACTTTCATCTTTTACCATGATATAAATGTACCAATTAAATGCTGGAACCTATTACACATATTAGTATGATCTTAGTACAATATAGTGTAACAAAAATCAAATTAAAAATCAGTCCCATTTGATCCCTATTGCATGCGCCATTTAGGGTATACTTTGGACTAGTTTAACTTAAAAATTTTGCTTATGGATGCTGAATCATCTTATCACATACCATGTGATAATGTATTAAGTAAGTGCAGTCAAATAAGCCCTCCATTACCGTAAGACCTGCAAGAAATAAGAGGAGATTAGCTTATACAAAAAAATAATGAAATTAAAATACATAAAAGGACAACCTAGAATCTACTTTAGACTTATGTAATGAAAACAAACAAAACAGCCATGTGCTATCTCATGGTGCTGCCGATTTTAAGCATGGACAAGGGGGAATTATTTGCCTTACAATAATCAAAAGAAGACACCACCTAATTAAGCTAGTTTCCTATGTCTAATATTGACAAAATCAATTGTCTTATACAACAAATTGTGGCCGATTTTATGCAAGAAAAGAAGACATTGATTGCCTTATTATTTAGTCAAATAATACACTCACCTAGCTAGCATGTTCTCTTGTCTTAAAACAAACAAAAATCAATTGGCATCTACATCCTATGCAGCCGAGAATCACAAGGAAAAGGAGGAAAGATTAGCATGTTAATTGCCTTAGAAAAATCAAAAGAAGACATGTACCTACCTTGTCTTGTCTTCTTCTTTCAAATTGACAAACACAACCACCTTACCCACATGACTCAGCCGAAAGTCTCCAATAAAAAGGGCATCTTCTTGAGCCAAACAATCAAATAATTAACAAAGGAAAAGACTAGTCAAATTTGGCATCGTTTTATCAAAAGAGAAATTCTTTCATTTCCATTCTTTAAGCCATACGTAGGCTTCATTCATTCCTTGCCCTTCATTCAGCCAAATGTGTAAGTCTCTCTTCTCCTCTCTTTTCTCTTCATTTGCTAGTTAATTCCTTAGAGCTTCAAAGCTCCATTAATGGTGTTTTAAGTTCTAACACCATTTCTATTTAATTTCCTAGTTAAATCTACTAAGTCTTGAAGCAAGAATCTACCTAGCAACCAACCAAGATTTCGCCAAGCTTTAGTTCTCCAAGGAGGTTCCTAGATTCAACAACAACACAAGGAACAACAAGATCAAGTTAAGGTATATTTTCATGTTGAAAATCCTAGCAAAATACCTAAGGTTATTACCGAAAATTTATGAACTTCTAAAACTATATTCTCTTCATTATTTCATGAAGGAAATTTAGATCTACAACCATCTCAAGGTCTACCAAAAATTCCTTGAAAAAAATTCCTAAGGTAAACTCTTGTAAAACTACTCCAAATCTTATTTATAAATCCTTGTTAGAAGTCTAACAAATGGATCTCCTAAATATATACAAGGAGGCCGAATTCTCTTCATCAAGATAGCATTTGGAGAGCTTGGAATTCAAGGAGAAATCAAGTACAAGAATTATCTTGATTTAAGGAGTAAGTTTATATAATTAAGGTTTATTAAGTTTAAGCTTGATTTAAGCTTCAAACTTTGGTATAAAAATTATGTATAACCTCTAAATAAATTAAGGCCAAAATATTTTGGGTTATATTGTCAAGAAAATAAATTATAACATATAAGGTAAGATTATTACCTTAAGGTATAAAAGTGTGTCACAAAAATTAATTAGGGTACATAAATGGTCAAGCCGAAATATCTAAGAGTTATTTGTTCTATTTTGAGATTATAATCATTCTAAGTCATTAGCATAATTTTTAGAAGTGTTATATGGCTTATATACATTTATATGTATTTATTATAAAGTATAAATCAAGTTTTAAAACTATATAGTAAAATAAAATCAAAGCCGAGAATAACATGGTTTATTTGGTGATTTTCGAAATATATAAGTATATTAACTTATATTATAAATTTTAGGAGTATTAAAAATAGCTACAAGTATTTAAATGGGTAGTTTATAAAGTTATGTGGCTAAAATGTAAATTTTGAAAAGTTTAGTGTACAAATAATAAAAGCCGAGAGCTTAAGGGTTTGTTTGGTATAAATATGATATAATATAAGGTAGGAATTAATATTATGAATTTTGGTGAATTTAAATAAGTGGTTAAGTGTTAAAATAACATTTTATAAAGTTTTGGGACTATTTTGTAATTATTGGAAAGATAAGAGGTGAAACCGAATTACTTATGATTTTATGGGTATATCAAAGTATTAATTATGAAATTAAGTCTTGGTCAAAGTGTTGACCAAAAACTTTGGGTTAAAAGGATTTATGACATAAAATATTAAGTTTATATAAGTTTTGGGGTGAATATGTAATTTATAAAAGATATATGTGAAATCAAATTAAAAAGGGGGCAAAAAGGTAATTTACGAAAATATAAGTGTTCACTTGGTTATTTTAGGAAATTAAATATTAAAACTATAGTTTATAAGTTAATATGTAACTTATATAAAGTTTTGGGGTTAAAATGTAGATATAGAAAGAATGTGTTGAAAACCAAAAGTTAAAGGGGTTGATTTATAATTTATAAAAGTTGGAATGTTTAAATTGTAATTTCCGAAAGTTAATATGGATGGTTAGTAAATTATAAAAGTTATATGGTTATTTGGTAAGTTGTAAAAGTTAATGGGTTCAAATTATGATTACCAAAAATTATATGTGGTTATTTGGTAATTTATAAAGTTGTTGGGTATAAAATATAAATACCGAATTAATAAGGTTGGTTTTGTAATTTAATAAAGAAAGGAAGTAAAACTAGGTAATATAATGTATTATGGTATATTATGGAGTATAATATAAAGTTTAAAAAAAATAATTGTGGTTATAATAAAAATGACCAAAGGATATAATATAAAGAATAAGTGGAAACAATTATGAGTATATAATTAAGGAAATTGAAATATACTACAAGGTGGAAATTCATTATCACATGTGGAAATCACATAAAATAATGAACTAATGAACTATCTAGAACCACTGTTAAATAACAGGGGGAAAATAAAGAACATACAGAGTTATTATACAACGAGTATAAACGCTACAGTGACAGTACTGTAATATTTAGTGAATAGTTATATTAATATTTTCCGGTATTGCATGTTTATATAACAGCGTACGGGAAGGAACTACTGAACAAGAATTTGTCAAGCTAGCAGTTACTTGGTGAACGGTATGTTAATTGTGTGGTCTGAATGTCCTAAGGATTTTCCTGAGGTCCAGACGTTGTGTGTTTAAATTGTTAAGAGCGATATCTGTGATTTTTGTATATGATATTGTATACTGTATTGCTCGACACCACTGCGTTTTATTTTACGCAAACGTCTTATGACTGAAAGTTTATACATCTAAACTGGAACAAGACTAACTGACCTTTAGGTATTATTGAACCTAATTGATGGTCAATTGTTATAGTCTTAACTCAAGGATTGGATATTGTATCATTGACAAAAGGGCTAACTTATAAAGAGAGGAATCCATACTGTTTCGACTTTCTGGTTGTGCATCGTGATCACTACGAGAGACTTCAAAGGGGAGTCACTCAAGGGAATCCATTGTCCACATTCGACGATGGCGGAGGGCACTGCCGTTGGTGCACAGGTTCGACCGGATCGGTCAAAATATTTATCCAGGGCCATAAGGTCAGCTGGTAACGGTTCCTTTGGAACCCAGGGGGCATACTGTCCATTGATAAGTTATTAAGGGTTGTCTTAACATGACGCCTGAGGTGGAATTTAATTGGAAAAGGTTAAGTGATTGGTTTTAAAGGATAAGGGCCAGGTGGCCAACTAACAAGTACAGTTAATTAATACGCGTATCTTGTTTGGTTATTGTTATGGATTTTTGGTGTTTGGAATATTGGTTGTTGTTTACTATTATGCACTGATGTTTGCAGGTGAATTGTTGTGTGATTGTTTAAAACTTACAGTTATTACTGTTATTGTTGTAAAATGGATTATCATGTAATGATCTCTAATATCAAGATGGCTAAACGACTTAAGGAATCTAGATGACTTAAGACTACATTTAGCATACCAGCATTTCGATTGCTGAGCCCTTCAATGGGCCAAACATTCCAGGTTATTGAAGAAGACTCAAGCCGGAGTGCGGGACACGGGGGTAGCTGATGTGTTTTCAACAGACACCTTTGGTTTTATCTATGTATTGTATTAGGGAGATTGTTGTATTTCATTAGTTGCTCATTTAGTTTGGTTGGTTTGTAATATTAAGAGTGCTCAGTATCTGTTCATCACAGCGTGAGGAGTTAAGGTTGTTGGATGGAGTAAGGATGCCTTGTTACTCACAAGGGTGAGTAACGGCGTGTAACACCAAGGATAGTTAGTTTATTTTCCGCTGCGAATTATTATTTATTATGCTACGACTTGCGACGTTATTACAGGTTTAGGATTAGGGGTGTTACAATAACTATGATAATTGGGCCGGGCCGGGCCAGGCCATCAACTGGGTAGATATTTAGCCATAACACAGCCCGAAAAATGTTCGGGCTGATTTTTTTTATCCAAGCCCGCCCAATTATTATTTCCACCCATACCCATTGGGTTAATATACGGGTCAGACTGGGCTAGGCTGGACGGTAGGGTTATATTGACCATGATCGGCTCTATCAATTTGTCTTCAGTTAGTTAGCGACCGATTAAGAGGCTTGCGACCATTTCACAGACGCTATTTAACATCTGATTATGGACGCTAACAAGTAGACACTAAATAGGGTCAAAAAAAAAATGGAGGATACAAATTAGCATACACTCATTTCATCTTCTATTAAGGTTAGGTAGCGGAAGGTTGTAAATTCGCATACGCAAAAACAGATTTTAGATTAGATTCAGTTTTGGAGTCTTGAACGAATGTCCTAGCGATTTTTTTTCTATCTTTAAATCAGTTAAATGAGAAATGAATATATGCGACATTGGCAAATGAACGCACACAGCCACTAAGTCATCATCAAGTGATAGTATATCCGTACAAGAAAGAGAAGATGTTAGTACATTAATTTGCAATTAATATTTAACTATTGTGTTTTTGGGTGTGATCTGTCCAGTGAAACCTTTCCTGTCTGTCCTTCTACTCTTCAACGCAGCATTTCCCGACGCATTCCATGTCAGGGAGTCGTCATTTTTTACAAGGAATTGTAGAAGACGACACACATGCATTAAATCTAGAGAGGGACATGAGATGTAGCTACAAGGATTCTGATTATATAATAGTAACAGTAGAGGAAATTACTAGCTTTTTGATACAAACAGCTACCTTGTTTGGGTATGTTACGTACCACCTATTGTTTATTTCCTTTATGAGCTTGATCTGGTCGTCATTGTTGTATTCATCTTCTTCTTCTTCTTCTGTCTCGCAAAGACCGAAAGAAGGTAGAATAAATGATGAAAGAGATGATTACTTTACACATAAAGGGAATCCACGAAGTGAAGGAAAAACTTATTAATTAATTGGTTCGACCGATCTCTTTCCTTAAAAGATGGAAATTATTGAATCGGGTCGTCTGTGGAAATGCACATGTTAATTGTTAACTCTGTTTAGTATGTTCTTTCAACTCATTCTCTCCAGTCACTTTTCACTTTCCTTGTACAATGAGATACTAGCACTACTTCAATTTATGTGTTGATTTTGACCCAGCTCAGCCACACACCAGAAAAGCAAATAAAATGATACCATATTTAACAATTCCCCAACGTACGTCTGCAGTCTGCTATTGTTAACCCAGTTTCTTTACTGTTTCTTCCACAACGGCAGCTATCATAATTTTCTTTTACTATACACGAAACCGCCATCAATCACACACAGGCAGGCACATTGCGCGCACCGCGCCCACATTTTAGCTAGCTTCAGCTGCCGCGGCTCTTAATATATTCTATATAGTATAAACTACCATACAAATGGAGATTACAAAAAAAAAAAAAAACCATTACTTCAGTTGCATTTGTACTAGTCTAGCTAGCTAGTGCTTTGTCGTTTTTATAGAGAGCTATGGATCATTTTTTATTTGAATTCAACGAACCCAAAACTTTTAGAAATAAGTGGATTTAACTTAACCCTCCTTTTTCTCTTCAAGTTTCTGCATATTGATCGAGTATTGTGATAATTAAGACAGTGGGTACTAGATCACATAACAAAGTATAATTTCAAGACTAGGGAGTGTCGCCCCCTCAAACTCTTTCCTCTTCATAATCTTAAAAATTCTTACTCAAGATACTTAATTGAACCTTTTATACAAATCAGTCATTACACAAACCCATTGTTTATTGTTAACACAAGATAGTATGAGACAACTCAAAATGAAAGAACAAGGCTTTATCTATATAGCGTGTCACACCTAGGCCCGTCAGCCCTATTAGTACTTGTGTACATAAACAACTGGTCTGGTGGTAGTAGCACAGGTCCGTCTTCAATTTGTTGAACTTCGACAAAACCTAGGGTTCCGTGTGATTGAGCATTCTAAAACCTGCAGCAATGAGTTATCACCTCCCTCCCTCTACTACACTTGATCTTATCAGCCATCAGAGCGCCAGAAATAATGCATAGGTTACTGTAGAAATACCCATGCTATAATGTGCAAATCATTTTCATTCATGACAAAAAAAAAAAAACACAACAACAATAGTAGTACAGTTTACCCTTCATCTATCTAGATTTTTTCTTCTTTTTTTGATAATGATCTGTCTAGTAAATGATACCTTTACTGCAACCAAATCTATGATGCTGCTCATTGTGAGTATATGCAAATTCAAGGAAAATTATTATATGTATACATCATGGGCCTTTGTCAACAGAGAGAAAGAAAGAAACAAAGATCAGACTGTGATTAAATAACATGTTTTTTATGGGTCATGAAAGAGGAAAACACTGTTTTCCAACTACAAGATATGCTTATTTTCTGATAAGATATACAGATTCTTGTATGATGAAGTAATTATTGATAGTAGATGAAAAAGCTAGCTAGAATCACATGAAATTAAACAAGCAAAAAAATTGACAGTTACTATTAGTAATGCAGGGAAGGGAATTAAAGAAAATAACCGAATTACCAAACCTAGCTAAAGAAGTGGGAAGTTGATAAATCAAAGCAGCAAACTAAGGATACATGTATGTATGTGATAAAATGCACCTCTTTCAAGTCTTAAGTAACATATATACTGTAAAACAAAACATATAAGTAGTACATAATTAAGCACAAACCTAAACTAGTAAACTTCAAAGGATATAATCAAACAATGTTTGGAAAAATCCACCTACGATCGATCGACCTGGTTGGGGGGGATGAAGCCTGGTCCGAGAATCATCTACCTAGGGTTTATAACTCCTCTTCATGTAAAAACAAGTGTCGTACGTCTTTGATTGAAATCAAAACCGTAGCCAGACTTAATTCTAATTGTGTGGATCAAAGAAGAACTGAAGTAGGAGAACAAGAAAACGCCGTAGATGACCTCGAGCCAGACAACATTCCCCTCAACCTTTATTATATCCAAAATCTTCTTCACACACGTTGCGGGGGACCGAGATCTAAACTGTAAAGAGTGGGTGGGTAATTGTAAGATTGTGAGGGAATTAATTAGTGCTTTGAGGCCTTTTTATGAAGATTGATTTGTTTCTTATAGGATAAGACTCAGATGTGTTGTAAGAGAAAGAAAGAAAGAAACAGACAGAATGTGAGAAATGCATCTTCACTTGTGAAAAAGCCTCGAGCCAGCCAACATTCCCCTCAAAATTCAAAATTAACTAGCCACCCCCGTAAAGAAGAGGAAAGAGGAGAGCAAGTGTTTTATAGACAAGAATAGAAAATGGCAAACTGAAGCCACACACACACAGCAACGACTCGGCACTCTTTTCTCTCCTATATATAGGTATAGAACAACCACACACACGCGCACTACTATTTAAAGTGAAGGATAGAAAGAAACCCTAGAGAGTCAAGGAGACTGGTTTATGACTAACACGAATTAATTAGTAAAAAAGAATGGTAAGTTAGTTTTAGAAAAAAGCATCAAGTCAAAGCTGCAGGTGAAAATGCAAGAAACTAGGAGACAGAACTTAAAAAGTAGTATAGAATCCAACAAAAGTGTTTGTTAAGAGTAATTAATTGTGCTTCTCTCTACCCGGGCCGGTAGTATTTGTTCTTTTTTTGACTTGGGAATAATCAGTGACTAATCTAACAACAGCATTGCATCACCCTACTCTACTGCTACTACTAACCTCATGATCTAATCACTAATCTTACATATCTATATACACTGTCACCGCACACATCATCTACTATGATATCTGAACACCCCACAAACATTAAAAAAATGAGGTCGATTTTGTAAGTATATCGAATTTGACTAATAAAATGGGTTTTATGCATTAGTACGTACGTACTGCCGGTGAACAAAACAATAGTAGTATTTTGTAGTATAGGAGGAGTACTGTTTATCTTCTTCCCCTATAAACCAAAAACCACCTCAAACAAAACAACATCACAAAAATGACGATGGACGACATTATTACTCACTGTCTGCACACCTAACAAACACACAAACCCCCAAAAACATTGAATGAAATCTGATTTCTTTTGTCCTCTGACTAAAACTTTCATCTTTCTCTTTCTCATTCTACCAGGTTTGCGTTTAAACTTTCAAATGTATTATCATCATTACCTTATTATTATTATCCTTTCTCAACCACCCGCTCCTTTTGGGTATCTGTCTCTCCACAACCCTTCATTTGTACAATCAAAACAGTGACTGCCTTGCTTCGCTGCGCCTGCCTGCCTGCCTGGTATTAGTTTGACAGGTATCCTTCTTTTCCCTTTGTTTTCTCCCACTCCTTCCAATGTTAATTAACACTACTTTTGTTTTCAACAAGCTCAATTTTCCACAAGCTTAACTGTTTTCTTCTTCCCCAAGACCCATTGCTTTTTTGTTATCTATGATCTTCTGCTTTTTGGTTCTCTTGGAAATGGTCGATTTTCACTTTCCATGTTAATGTGGGGAGTAGTGAAACAGAAAAGTAATCTGCCTTTTGGCTGCCAGAAAGTAACTTCTTCTTTTTTTATGTGGCTTCGATTACGAGGTGGTGGTAAACCAGCATTACATCAGTCAGTACAAATCTGTAATTAAATACTACCAATGCACTAGTATTGTACATGCTATATTGCGAGTAGGTAAAGTTTTCAATACAATCAGGTTTATCAGTTTATATATTACTAATTTTTTAATGTGTATTGATCTTCTATTTTTAGATTGAAGGTTAGTGTCAGACTGCTAATTCCTGTAAATAAATTTATACAAATTGTTAGTAGATTTTGAAATTCTGCTAATTTGATTTTGGATTAGGTTCGATAGGTGCAGTTAGATTTAATTAAAATTTATTTTCAGGTTTAGGTTTGGTTTCGATTGGGTGAAGTTAACTTAATGTTATATTTGAATTGGGATATTTTGGGTGCTCATACAACTTTTGGTTCAACTAATAAGTCAAACCTAAATTCTTGGCTATGCATTGTAGCTAAATATTGTTACATTTACTCTACAATCAATAGTACTTTAAAAAAAATAGTGAAAGTACGTACAATGAATAAGGAAAACTGTACAATAAACAATTCTACCGAAAAGTATTATTTTATGTATAATATTTATTATATAAATAATGTACAGTTTTTTTATGTGTAATATATCGTTTTCTACTATTATATATACAAGTAATGTTGTTTTTTTTGCTATATCTAGATATAGCCAAGACTTATTTATTTACCGTAAAAAAAAATTTTGTAAATGGGTAAATATATTAATGAGGAGGGTAACTGTACAGAGGGATATATAGTTACCTATATATCGAGAAGCAACGGGATATACAAAAGTGGCAACGAGAAGAATAAGTCAAAAACTTCTAGGGTGCCATAAACAAAAATGGCTCAGAGCCTACAAAATGAGGTCAAAAGTAGAGGGGTAAATACATTATTAGGGGGACCTATGAGCTCAAGACCCTCTCTAACCATTCAAAATCTCTAATAGAATCTCTCATTTTCATTTCAATGACAACCTTCATAGCACGTTTGATGTCGGCGATGATACAAGCGGGGTCCTTGGACTGGTTCGCCATTGCACGCTTACACCTCTCTCTCCAAATGTAGAAGACTACGCTGGCCACGACCGCTCTTCTAACCAGGTCTCGTGGATGGTTCCCTTTGCAATAACGTATGATCCACGCTGCACAGCTTCTCAAGTTTGTCCTGTTCGTAGGGAGGTCAAGCCAATCGCATAAGTTCCACCAGATCTTGCGAGAGAACCTGCAATCAAAGAAAAGGTGGCGACTAGTCTCGGGAGCAGCCTCACAAAGCGAACAACAGTTAGCAAGGCAAATACCCCATGATTGGAGTTTATCACAAGTTTTCAGCTTGCCTTTAAGGGCAACCCATAAGATAAATTTAGTCTTGGGGGAGGACCAGGTCCTCCAGCAGATGTTGCACCAGGTAAACGGGTTAGTGGTATTTAGGGCGTCATTATAGAGTGTGCTGACCCGGGGAGGACGAGGGTAAGCATCTGTGAGAGAGGAAGCGTTAGTGATGGAACCACTTTGTGAGATCCACCCTCCCTAGCCTGAATGGTGGATTTCCAAGCCCAAGGGTCATCGCCCTTAAGCTTAGTCGTCCAGATATTACCTCGATCTAGGAAGCGGTTATATAATCCACTGAATCCATAGTCACTCCGGGTCACTAGAAATGGAGGCGATTGTTTTGAGCAAGAAGCACATATTCCAATTATGGATATCTTTCAGACCAAGACCCCCATTACGCTTACTCATAGATATGGCGCTCCAAGCGACCGCCGGGGAAGATTTAGAATTGGTTTTCCCGGACCGGAGGAAAGCTCGGAGCCTCTTAATGATGAGCGAGATGATATTCTTGGGGAGGATGATACAAGACGCCCAGAATCCAACAAGCCGAAAAGGGTACTTTGGATGAGGGAGAGTCGACCAGTGAAAGAGAGGGATTTCCCATGCCAAGAGGAGATGGCTTTATTGATGCTGTCAATCAGGGGGTTGAAGTCAGTAGATCTAGGCTTCCTAGCAGTGATTGGAATGCCCAAGTAGCGGAAGGGGAAGGCCTACGCTACGTTAAATCAGAAGAACGAACTATCAGGTGATCAGCATTGGCCTGGGTCACCCCCCCCCCCCCAAGGAATATGTCCGATTTTACAGGGTTTAATTTGAGACCAGAGGCTTCCGAGAAGAGATGGATTTTGCTCATCATCAGTGATATAGAGGACTGGTCTCCTCTATAGAAGAGCAACGCGTCATCTGCGAAGAAGAGGTGGGTGAGGCGCAAGGATCTACAGGAGGGGTGATAATGAAAAGAATGAGAGAGGTGGAGATGGTCGAGAAGACGGAAGTGCATATGTCCATCACAATCGCAAAAAGGTACGGAGAGAGGGGGTCTCCTTGTCTTAATCCCCGCTTCCCTAGGAAGAAGCCAGAGGGGGAACCATTGACATTGGTGGAGAAAGAGGTGGAGGTCACACACTGCATGATCCAGCCGATGAAGGTCGGGGGAAAGTTCATGAAGCGGAGGGAGTCATTGAGAAAGGTCCATTCTACAGAGTCAAACGCTTTGCTAATGCCCATCTTCATCATGCACCGGGGGGAGACATGGGCCCTTTGATAGTGCTTCATTAGAGAGGAACAAAGCTAGATATTATCCGAGATTAGACGCCCTTTGATAAAGGCACCTTGACAAGGGCTACTAAGGAAGGGCGGAGTGTCCTTAAGCCTGTCAGCCAGAATCTTGCTGATGATTTTAAAAGGGTATTGCAGCAAGAGATAGGCCTGTAGTCCCCGGGAGAGGAGGCAGCCTCAGATTTAGGAATAAGGGTTATGAGAGTGGAGTTGATCTCTCTAAGGAGCCATCCACTATGGAAAAAGCCTTTGATAGCCTGGCAAACGTCATCTCCTATAACGTCCCAGGCCGCTTTAAAGAATTTGGCAGTGTAGCCATCGGGCCCAGGGGCCTTGTCATCCCCGATGGAAAGAAGGGCCTCTTTGATATCTTTATTGTCCACCGGCTGCGTCAAGAGAGCCCATCTGTCCTGGCCCAGGGTTCTAGAGTTATCCAAGTTGAGGTCCTGGAGAGTTTTATTGAGGGTGTTCTTAGTGCCAAGTCTACTCTTGAAATGTTGGACCAGAATTCCTGCCATTTGGTCAGGGTCCCTAACCACCTCCCATGGTCATTGGTAATGGAGGAAATGCAGTTTTTGTTTCTTCGAGACTTAATGGCTCTATGGTAGAACGCAGTATTTGAGTCTGCAGATTTGAGCCATCGGGTTTTGGACAACTGTCCAAGGAAGAGAATTTCCTGAAGGTTCCGTCTCAGCAGGGAATGCCTAAGAGATTTTTCCTTGGATAACAGGGACGGATTCCAGAGATCACGGTCTATCGCGCACTGCACATCAGTTAGCTCACTCTGAATAGATTGGGCTTTAACAGCTAGGGAGCTGAATTCTGATTTATGGAGTGCAGAGAGCCCCTTTTTTAAGTGACGCAGCCGATTGACAAGGATGTACAGACGGATCCCTTCCAAGGGAAGACTCCAAGCTTCCCGGACAAGGGGGAGAAAGGAGGGATCCTTAGTCCAGATGTTAAGGAACTTGAAATTTCTTTTCTAGGGGATGGCCTGAGGGATAGTGATGATCATAGGGCTATGGTCCGAGATAAACGGGGGCAGGAAGGATGTAAAGCTAGTGGGGAGCGCCAGGATCCAGTCTTCATTTACAAGGACCCGGTCAATTTTCCCTATGACCCTACTATGATCGAGTTGATTATTCAACCAAGTATAGAATTGACCGTAGTAGCGGAGATCCTGTAGCTCATTACTAGCAACACATGTAGCAAACTCACGAAAGTCTCTTTAAGAGGGAGGCCTGGCATTGAGTCTATCCTGGGAATAGAGAATACTATTGAAATCTCCAGCCACCACCCAAGGTCCGGTGGTCGTGTTGCCCAGGTTGGTAATCTCATCCCAGAGGAGGGATCTAAGCGAGGAGTTATTGCTCCCATAGACCACCGATAGGGTGAATGAGGAAGCACCGAGGGTGGCTTTACAGGAAATCATTTGGGTCGATTGATGAAGCTGGGAAAGAGAGATGAGAGAGGGATTAAAAAGGATCTAGATGCGACCATTGGGGTGGGCCCCATAGTTATGAATAAGAGACCAGGAGGGGAGAAAGCGACGCAAGATAGGAAGATGGTTCGAGAAAGAGACATGAGTTTCCAGAAGGAAACACACAAGGCTTGTGAAGTTGAACAAACTTTTGAATCTCATGGATTTGGAGGGGTCATTGCACCCCCTGACATTCCAGATTGCAATATTATCGAGGTGAATAGTCAAACAAAAAAACTACCAAAATTTGAAGTGAACAAAGGTGATTTAGTTATGTGTTTGTAGTTTGGGTAACTTTCATTCAAATGTTTTCAATTTGATCTGTTTTTTAGTTTGATTGTTTTAGTTGGGATAATTTCAAATTTTAGATACTTTTCAAGTTGCGTTATTGAACTATAAATAATACGTCAGTCAACCAAACAGGTATTATTTTGAAAGAATTGTGCACGGTTAGGTTAGGGACATTTATAATGGTGGTGAGTTTATTAATGCATTGTTAGGTATCATGTTATATTAAAATGATATTTTATTACTTAAGATATTCTATATCCAAATATCATTTATTACAATAACAAAGTTTCTTAATTCTTTTTTAATAAACAGCCAATAAATTATCACTATTTAGATGGAAGTAAAAGCATAAAAGAGATATATATATATATATATATAGTTGGATTTATTATGTCATAAAAATGAGGTTATTAGTTATGAAACATTAAAGAGAATAGGTGAAATCTATACCAATATGAAGGCTTCTAAAAAAGGAATTGTTTCCATGTCATCAGAGTAATACAATATTTGAAATGTTGACATCACGTGCTAGATTAGTAGCTTTGAAATTGAAAAAAATAGTATGGTTTAACATACGAACGTTCAAACAAGCACAAGTAACGAGGTCATTTAATCACACCTTTCATCTTTTCCCACTTTGTCAAAGGGAAAGAAAAGTTGTCCCCTTCTGTCCTGTACACTTAAACATGGGGATTCCTAGGCGTACCCTTAAATTTCATGTCCAACGAATATATGATCAGTAACATAACTCATACAACGTTGTTTTGTTAATATAATTGGCTAGTCCCTCCCAATACGACTAAATTAAGAAGCAGCTTCATGAGAGCCAAAAAATCACTCACATATAGTTCAATCAGTTTTACTTTTATTTGTCAGACACAGTTTTACTCCCATACATTGTAATCCTCATGCTCTTTTGGGTTATATGGTTCAAAACTGAAAAATGAAAAACCCAACTACTTACAAAATTTTCGAGGATTACAACCTCCTACAAATTTAACTTATTAGCTAGTTTTATAAATCCACCATCTCTACTAGTATCATCTTGATTCAACTTTCTATGACTACCTGCTCTTATTTAAAGATACGCGCATTACAAGCATGGGGTACATAGGTAAGATTAACAATTTAACTTATGTTTTTAAATCTGGTACAACCAAATAAGCAAATACCACAACTTGAGCTATATGGATGATTATTCTTCTTTATCTGCCTTACCATTTCAACCCATAAATGTTGGAGTGACAATATTCTACATTCAGCTTGGTGTGATGTCTAAGTTAACCACTCACATATTGTCATATGTTATGTGGTTAGATTTAGTGGAATTTATAGTTAAGTTGGACAAATAAAAATCAACAAGTTACTATTTACCAGGTTTTTATGAAGTTTAAACTCAAACCTTTCGAAATTGATCTTCACATTGAACAACACCTTAATTGAAAGTAGAAGAGCTTATGTAGTTCTTTAATAGACAAGAGAAAGGGGTAATGATAGAGCTAGAAAGGGAAAAGTTTTTCTTAGATACTTAGTGTCCTAAGTTTCTAGATTTGTGAAAGATGAAAAGAAGTAAAGTTGGACTGGATTAAACATAAATGAGACTTATCCTTTCCATCTACATCACTTTCTTGCTCATTGTTTCATATTCTTACCACGGTGGGATTAGATAAGCCCACACTATATAGCAACCACCAGCTTAAACTATCAAGAGTACATAGCAAAATGAATCATAACCCGTGAGCTAGAGCCTCTAACATAAAGAATGGCACACGCTTCAAAATCTGATGTTAAATCCCAGGAAAGCACCAATATCATCTTGCACTAGTATTACAGCAAGCCAGCAACCAGAATCATGTCCCCACATCATTGGGTGTGTCAACAAACTCCAACACTACACAAGCAACATCACATTGAACGCTTTTAGATCCATCAAACACAGGTCACCGTTCAACTTATATGTAGTCAACACCTCATGGCACACCCATTAAATAGGTCGCTTAGCCCCATCCCTTCTTCACTATAATTGTGACACCAAACCATGAACCTTATCTAATAGAGAATGAGGAAGACGGAGCACCAGCATCAGGGGCGGAGCCAGAATATATATTATGTGGGGTCACTATTGTTTGAAGAAAAAAAATTAACGTATGTGCTCATTAGTTAGATTTAAACCCATGATAATTTACTCAATGCTTTTAGCCCTTACCACTACACCACCAACAACTCTGTGACATATAGGGTCACTATACTATATACATATAAACTCTAATTATTATACGTATAGGAATCTCTAAATTTTTTGAAAAATATGGGGTCACGTGACCCCATGTGTACCCCCTTGAATACGCCCCTGACCAGCATAGCATACAATGAGATAGCCTAGAGAACGCTCTTAACAAGAACTAGATGCTCAACGATTGACACCCGATGGAACCACCCTTGCATATACCTGGCAATTTTGACCCAACCCGACACCCAACCCGTAACTTTTACAGGTTAGGGTCTTGATTATTGACCCATCTATTTTTTGGGTTGGGTTAGGGTAATAAGCTAATTTTGTGGGTTGGGTTATGGTAGAGATCTTAACCCATGACCCAACCCGAAACCTGAAAATATATTTGTAATAAAAAATAAAAATATTAATTCACATGTATATATATTATTTTTAGATCAAATTATACCTTAGCCAAGCCCAAGTGTAGTTGGACTATCATACCTCTAATGATATCACATAATCTTAACTAAACAAATAGCCCAACCAGCTGTATATCAAACATAGGGCCCAACCAGACCTTAACATAATGTTGAAAACCCAAATGCTCTCGCCTTGCAGACTCACGTCCATTTTTCTTCTCTACGTCATTGTTCATGTCTATGTCGCTCTTCATCGTTGCCCAAGGTTTGTTTTTATTATTCTCACTGTCATTACGTTCTTGAGAACATAGGTATGTTTATATAATCTAGAAGGGTGAACAAAAGTAGGTGATATATATTTTTTGTAAGAAGGATCTTAATTATAGACCTCTTAGTGAATTCTGAAGCCAGCTATAATACCCCCATCCCACATCGGGATATGAGTAGTAATGAGAATGGTTTATAAGGATACATATGGGTTGACTACAATAACAAGGCCTTTTTTTAAGCCCATGTGAGGATAAAAAGGCTTAAGGTGGCTAGTTTTCAAGCTCGAATGGCTTGGAATCTAGGTTGTTGGACAGTTTTCCATATGGGGTGTTACAAATAGTATCAGAGCTGACTCGGGACCGTGTTGGGATGATCTACCCGACACCTACCGAGGAGGTCCATGGGACTTGGATGTTAGGCTTGCGGCTAGGACGTCACGTTCTTTGAGTGGGGGAGTATGTAATATCCCCATCCCACATCGGGATATGAGTAGTAATGTGAATGGTTTATAAGGATACATATGGGTTGACTACAACAACAAGGCCTTCCACTTTTAAGCCCAAGTGAGGATTAAGGGCCTAAAGTGGTTAGTTTTCAAGCCTGAATGGTTTGAGAGCTAGATTGTGGGACAGTTACCCATATGGGGTGTTACACCATCAATGCGGATAGCGTGCTGCATAAAAGCTTCTCAACTATTGTTTGAGGCTTTGAGCTCCCAGTTTATTAATTATTTCTAACTTTAGAAGATTTTTCTTTAGTATGTTTCTTTAATGCATAATGAAGATTTTCATTTTTGTTCCCCTTTTTAAGTGCACTAGGATCATGGGCATATCTAGATCAGATTCCTCCATAACAGTGGCAGAGCTTTAGGCTCAGATTGATTAATATAAACTTATGGAAAAAGTACGTGTTATTCTTCTATTCATGGGAAATTGGTGCAATACTTTTACATTCTTCGCATAACAGGGAATTCGTTTAAAGTTGGGTCGATCAAGCAAGATTACTTCTCCTCATTTTGTTCATCTTAATCGGTGTGCCAGCTAGCACTGGATGTTTTTGGATTTCAATTTCGGTGTGTGTGCCTAGCAGCTGATGTTTTTTGATTTTTTTTGTTTATTAATTTCTACTTCTAATCCATTTAAATTATTGTATGCTTAAAAAATGGGTTGGGTGGGTTGGGTTAGGGTTGAAGGATTTTAAACGGGTGGGGTTAGGGTCATGATTTTCTGACCCATCCACTTTTGGGTTGGGTTAGGTTGATGATATTCTAAATGGGTTGGGTTAGGGTTGATATATATCAACTTAAATACCCGCAATTTACGACATATGTTGCATTTAATATATAGTTGGAATAAACGAATTATTATACGGTTAGTCAGGAGTAGTATTAATATGGCCCAGGGAAGTTAAATAATCCTCTTACGTTAATCTTCCATTCTTCCTAAAATAATTATCATTGTTTACAAATCCCTTGTTATTTCCAACGTTACTAATATATAATTATTCCCAACTCTGTAGACGTTACCACGTCCTTTTATTCTAAGAGTTCAAATCGGATTTTACTACTTCCACTTAATTAATTATTTTAAGTGTTCAATTCCAACTTTATTTCTTCTTAAATTATTATAAATTCTATAATATTTCCTATTTTCCTTTTTCCTAAGAAATTGTATTATTATTTGATATTTTTCTTTCCTACTCTTACCGTTGTCACGATCCCCACTCCTCTCCTAAATAACTTATTAATATTTATTTATTTTGTTTTAAACAAATATCTCTTCTAGAAGATATTTAATTCATCCTCATCTTCTTCTAACGATCATTATCCTCACTCTCATTTTATTCCTAATTAAAGAATATCTCCTTGTTTTTCTACCCGGTTGAAAATCTAGATCCTTCCAAGGTATGTTACAACGTTATATTACTTATTCAACTTTCAAATGATTATTTACAACATTACTTACTAAATTCATTTTCCAAAACCATTTACAACACCGATAGTTATTCTCTCCTTTTCAAAAGCAATTAATTTATTAATTAATTGTTATAATCCCTTTCATCTATATTATTTCTATTTATAATCCTGATAGTCTTCAGGATCGTCTTCATCCTCTTCGCAACGTCGTTATGATCTTTTCTCTCTCTCCAAACTCTGAAGTATTCTACCTCTCGCTCGTTCATTCTTGCTGCCATCAAGCTATTTCCCTGGTGCCGGATTAGGTAGAAGGGTAAGGGTAATAGATCGGTAAGTTCTAGAATTATTTCTATGGTAATTTGGTAAGTCTCTGATTGATCTCTGTTTCGCAATTCTAGACCCCGAGTTCTCTGACGGGCGCTTCTAGTGATTTGGCTGAGTGATCTTCGTAGTGGTGAGCGTATCCAGGTAAACATCTGTGCTCACTTTCTATCTGTGTGGTTTTGCAATTGTCGATGGATTGGATGAAACTCTATTTTGGTATTATTTGGAATTTGGGAATTATTTTCCCCCGTGTGTTCTGGATACAATGTTTTGCAAATAATATTGGATAATGTTTTGGGAGACTTTCACTGGATTAATTGTTGGCTTGATGGTACCTTATGGTGCTCCATGTATTTTGATGGTACCTTATGGTACCCCGTGGAATTGTTGGTGCTTTGTACCCCGTGAATATATTTATAATTTTGCCTACAAACATTACTTGCAGTTAAGCTCTAATGATCTACTCCTTTGGGTCAAAATTACCTTCTGGGGGGTGTGCACACTTAAGGACTTAGGATGAGGTGGGATATTAATATTGCGACCCCGATTTGGGTGTCGTCGGTGTATAACGATAATTGGTTCCTGTTGAAAGTTCTCCCCCGAATTATTCTTGGCGTTTTGTGATTTTGGTTATATCTTAACTGGTTCACATTATGCATGCGTATTGGTTTACAAATACAAAATGTCTTACAAAATGTATTTACAAGTTGAGGCAATGTTTACTCAGTTTCGCTGATTTGCGTGATCCCTTCGTGTTTTCTATTTGTTGTTTTCTAATCGCAGGTATCTATGGCTGAATTTGGGATTGGGAATACGCTGTCACCTAGCATAGGAATACAAGACATTTTCTTAGTTGTTAAGATGAGTTTATGAATCAAATACATTTATTTTACAATGTTGTTAACGTTTTGAAATTGTTTTGGTCTGATTAAGCCTAAGCACTCAAAGGTTTTGAGTGTGGCGGTAACGCCCTGGAGTTTTCTTTCATTTCCGCTGTTATTAACCTTTGGATTTCTATGTTTAGAATGATGTTCTGGAAAATTATAATTATTGTTAAGGTATTTCATATGCTGAATTGATGGTCACTTCCGTAGTGTTTAATCACTAGCTACTACTGTCTAAAACTTACTAAAGCATTTCTTATCTATTGACATTGGTTTTATAAATATTTGGATGTATTTTTGCCTCTAATTTTGTACTTACAATTGCATTTCAGGACCTGTCCGAACGTCCGTCCGGACATCAATGTTTGGACAGGCCCCAAAAGTTTAACATGATTTCGTAGGATTGAGTGTGTCCGAACATCTGTCCGAACATCAATGTTCGGACAGCATGCTAGGACGTTTCCAGCTTGTAAGTCTCGACAAGTTTGGACCATTGTTCGGACCACGTAAGGAATTTTTCGAAACTTTGAAACTCGACTTGTGTCCGAACTTCAATGTCCGGACACAAGTTCAGACGCCTTTGGCTTCTGGTTTTTAACTCTCGACTTGTGTCCGAACATCAATGTCCGGACACAAGTTCAGACATTTGGGGTTTCTCAAATGTTTTCTTCTCGGCTTGTGTCCGAACTTAGACGCCTGGAAACAAGTTCGGACCAGTTTTGTTTTGCACTTTTAGGACTCGTTTGAAGTCCGTTTTCAATTCCGTTTGCGCTGTTAGATTCGTATTTTCATAAGCTTTCATTTAAGGGAAAATCCAGGGTGCTACATCAACCCAACCCATCGACCCAAATTGCCAGGTCTACCCTTGCACTCCTATCTCTAGCCAAATAATATATAAACCCACAACTCCTGATTCTTAGAGCAACTGAGAGAGGTAGGAAGGGCAAGTAGTTTTGGAATGAATGGACCTTATGGACAGCAAACACCTGATCAACCTCTTGTTGACGCTAACCGTTCACACCATGAGAAAAAAATTGTAAAGAATACCACTTCCAACACGCCACGCTGCTTCCGCACATTATATTGATCCCTAATAAACTATTAAATTGATCCTTAATACAATCATTATAATTTCATTGTTGATAGTGTCAAAAACTTTATCTCTACAAATCATGGAAAGATTGAGTTGACTATCGTTCAAGGGGCTATGTGCTAAATTGTTTAAATAAGGCCCTATATAAATTAATTTTAATATAAAGTGTAAAAAATTTAGTTTGGTTGTCTCACAATTTTATATTTATGAATTGAATTGTATAACATTATTAAATTTCAAAATTAGATAAATTGTTGCTACAAACTAGTCACTTTAAAAAACTCATTAATTATTAAGTATTTGTTTGTCAAGAAAAAACAATTAGATACCGATAAAATAAATTATTACTTATTACTTTTTTTCTTAAATACTAAATAATATTAAAATATAATATATTGTTGATGATTTAATCGTGCAATTTTTGTCTCTGAAAAAAATAGGAATCATAAAATATGGGGGCCCTAGAATTTTGGGGCCCTGTTCTAATGCACCGGCTAAACACCCTCATAGCCGCTCCAGAAAGTAATAACATTGACTACTCAATAATTATTATGTAAATTAAGAGATTGGATAATGACATTGTCATATGAAAAGACTTGATAAAAATGCAATTGACACAACTTCACTGGTAACATAATTTGAATCTTATTTTCCTAATTAGTTTGATTAATTCAGTTTCTAGTTAATCTTTTTTTATATATTCAAGATTTTTTGTTGGACAAGATAGCTAAGTAAATGAAAAAAAAAAGAAAATTTTAGCGAAATCACAAAGAAATAGGATATATTTTATATCTGAAAAAGTTGCTACAAGCCAAGTACATTGAAAAAACAGAAAACATAGCAAATATTAACAATGGTATAATACAAAATAAATTCCTCTACACCATATTTTATATGGCTTTTACTATTTTATATATAAAAAACTTTTTATACTAGTGACATTTTACTAAAAACCTGTGGGGCACATGCCCCCATTGCTCTTAATCTCGGTCCGCCGCTGGAAGGAGCCTCTAACCACCAATGTTCGAACCACTGGTTATGGAGAGTTAAAACACAACTCTCTCCGCCAAACAGACACCATAAAAGAACCCAAATTGAAGAAAAAAAACTACGACAACCTACTTTGGCGATTGTTAGTAGTGACGACTGCAATATAGGTTGTTTTCTTAAAGCTCCATAATACATTGTCCATAACTCTGCTAGGGGACAAACAAAGTAGCGACCAGTGATACTGATACCAACCAACTCCTTACGAAAAAAGGCTACAAAATGACCAAATTGTTGTCTAGCTGATAAACTGCATAAAATAAAAGACTTTAAACTAATGAAACTTATAATGATAGTAATTACAACCATAAAATTAATTTGCAATTCTAGTAGTAGGTTTCCAACAAACACCAAAAATCATCACTAACAACTTCTACAAATCCCCAACAAATTTTCTGAACGGATCCAATAGTAAATCATATGCAAAGATGAAATTAAACAACTTTAATTTCAGTACACTGTTTAAAACTTAAAACTTTTATAAGACATAGTTATTAAAAAAAAAACCTTTATCAAAGCGTTCCTTTTATTATCAATCTTATGGAAAGAAACTAACAACAATTAACTGAAACTCATATTTAATTAAATAACTCAAAACTCAATAATATGGTATACAATTTCTAAATCTTAATATATTTTGTAAATTTTACTCCGTCTCATTTCAATTGTTTTATTTATTTTATGACACGTTTTTCCACTTCAACATTTAACATCTAAGATTAAATAAATTTTATAAATCTAATTTTATGGTAGATTTCTTATTAGATTAACTACTCCCTCCGTCCTGAATTGACCGTCCTGTTTACTATTTGGACATGTCGTTTGACTTCAATTTTTAATATACAAGATAAATTAATTTTGAAAATTTAAATTTTGCATATGATTCCTTACATCATAAACTATATGTTACAAAATTTAGTTTTATAAAATTATTTTATCTTATATGCTTAATATTGAAGTGGAAAAATGTGCCATAAAGCAAACAGGACGGTCAATTCAGGACGGAGGGAGTATATATTAGTAAACTTAAATTTATAAAATTATGTCATCTTATAAGGTAAATATTAAAGTCAAACAATATGTTAAAATATAGTAAAAGAGAGACTGATGACGGAGGGAAATAGTATTAAAAAATCAAAAAGTTCTACTATATTATTGAACAGTGCGAAGATAAGGAAAGACAAACCACCCTCCTCTTTTCTTGTTCTTTCTTCTTTACCAAACAAAACAATTGTCCTTCGTAATGGTCCAGCGAAGGCAGAAATCAAGAGAAACGGAAAAAATATCTCAGCCTTCAAAGTCCATCTTCAACATCATCAACTGATCCATCCTCCATTTTCTTTTCCTTTCCTCTTTCTGCCTTTCCCTGACCCGGGATAGTCGGTGTCAGCGGGAACGTACTAACAAAAGTAAATGAATGTTGCCCGCCGAACGAGGAGTAGAGATTAATACCCGACGTCTGCTCAAGCTGTTCCTCACTCCTCAGATGAACAGAAGTTTCTTTCTTTTCACTTTCAATTCGTTTGCTGGAAAAAGCCTGTAAATAGTTGAGAAACTTCTACTAACAAACAGTAACACTTTTATGCTCTATTGGCCTTTTTGGGTCTGGATGTTTTATGTTTTGTAGCATATCTGTAGTATATTTGAATAGTTATTTTATGTTGATATATTTGTAGTATATATTTATAGTTGTTTTGAAAACAGGTGTTTGACAGTGTGACATATTTATAGCATAATGTTAGTTATGTATAATATGTTTATCGTTTTCTGTACTACAACTATTAATATTAAATTACCGTTTAAAATACCAATACCCCGTTGGTTCAGTGGTGATTAGGACTGAACTTGGAAGGGAGAACCACGGTTTGACCCCCCACAACGGTTTTTGGGAGGGGACTGGAACCTATCCACCCAGAGCTGATCCCTGATCCGGATGTAGTCCAATAGGGCGAACCGGGTGGTAGACCAAAAAATTACCGTTTAAAATTCTATTTCGTTAAAAAAAATAACTTGTAACAAATGTTATGAGATAAGTAGTTTATTGTTATCTAAGGTCCGTCCACACTCAAAGCTCGATAAACTCCGTACGACAAAGTTAATTAGTGAATAGTTTATATAAAAATATAAGTAAGAAATTATAAAATAATACTATATAATAATTAATTAGTTAAATTTATTATTGTATGCATCATAAATTCAACATATAATGAATATTAATATGTTTTTATTTTTATGGGCTCAGTTATATTTTTAGCTAAAATTAATTAGTTAAAATTTTGTAAAAAATATAAGTACAAAATTATAAAATAAAATATGATAATTAATTAGTCACTTTATTACTATATACAACATATAAAATAATAAACTGATTAATAATAAAAAACATGGCTTAAATATTACTATAAGTACGTAAAATTAAATATTGAAATTTTATATTATATTTTTTATTATATGAAAAATTAGCATTAGAATATGGTATTAGTAATCTTAAAAACAACTATTTGACTTTAAAAGATACTTATTGTAAGAAGGGAAAAGACGAGCAACATAAATGTGACATAAAAGTCATTTACAAATATGCTCTAAACGAACAAACAAAAGTAAATATGCCAAAATGTGACATTTATGCCAGACAAATCTAGGTCACACTTATACCACATTTATGCTGTAAACGGACAACCTTACATTCTACTCTCCGTCTTGAGTTGACTATTTGTTTACTTTATGTCATATTTTTCAATTTTATTATTAAAAGTATAAGATAAAAGAATTTCATAAAAAATTGTAATATAAAGTCTATTCTGTAAGAAATTATTTGTAAAATTTAAATTTATAAAATTATTTTATCTTATATTTTAAATATTAAAATCAAAAGACCCGACTAAACGGTGAACAATATGATCAACTAACGAGAGAGAATTTACTTAACTTCTTTTTCTTACTAATAAAGACACGAAACAAACAACTTTTGCTTTTTTATGAAAATACATATATTGATTAGTTTATTTATTTATTTATCCTATAGATAATTATCATATTAACTATTTTTAAAATCTTTTTATCTTGTCAAAATCTTGAAGGAAACATGCTATTGGTTAGATTTTGTGTTTTGTACCTTTTAAAGTCCTTTAGTTTGCATTGGTTAGTACCGTTGATAATTATATTTTTTTAATTAAATAAATATATATAACTTACTTGAAGTATATTTAAATTGATTTTATGAACTTATTTTTACTTATAAGCACATTTTCAATTATATATTTATTTTATTAATTATTATATTTCTATATCCAATTAATATTTTAAACGTCAAATGAGTAAAAAGAATAAATGATCTCCAATTTGAGGTAATATTATAACTTATTATTTTTATATATTCCATATGCTTTTGTATTGCCTACTGATATATATTTATACTTTCATACTATAGTGAATATATTGGGTTTGTTTGAAGTTAATGTGAAGCTGATAACTTCTTGAACTTTGTTATTATTAATTTTAACTTTTTTGTAAATAGCAATATCTAATCACAGTCTTTACATAAATGTCTTTTAATGAACCCAATATAGATTTGACATCTTAATTTCAAGTTATCTACTACTACTACTATAGTTACTAAGAGGTTATTGTTTTTATAGTAAGTTTAGTTATGTTTCTAAACAAATCCAATAGTGTCAAATGTTGACTTCGATCAAATATAAGACAATAATTAGTTGTTGAATCTTTTCAGTTTTCACTTCTGTTTAGTTTTATAGAAAAATATCTAATCTTTTGAAAATCAAATTGGTGATTTGTATTTGCTTTAAATGAAGATTTGGTGTGCTTTCATGGATTTGAACCAAACTTATTGTATTTTATAGTATTATGATTGTTTATATATTTAATCACTTTGTATTTAATAGGTATAATTTATTTTGTTAATTTATTATAAGTGTTTTTGTTAATAAACATATCTAATACTATTAAGAATAAGATGATTTTTTGACTCTTCATCTTATTTTCAAAATATAAAATGTTTTGGCTTCTTTATCCTTTACTTTCTAATTTATCCCTAGTCTTTTCTCACAACTTTTCTTTTTCATTCACTTCAATTTTTAATACAAAAAATAAGGGTAAAATGGTATATTTTTTTCTTGTTAATCTTATGCCAAGCCCAAGAATTAGGACGTCATCTAATTATATTGGTAAATAAACCCATTTTAATATTAAAAATTCTCAAAGTAACTGCTCGAAGTAGGTAGATGAAGATTCTTTTTTATTTTATCTCATAGAACACTACTAATAGAAGCATTTTAGAATTAATAACAAGCTCTTTGCTAGATGCACAGCGTTTAGTGTGATCAACGGATTATGTGATCTACAGTTCCATTAAGAAGCTCCACTAAGAACAAGATATGAAAGAGGAGGGATGAAAGATTCTCTTGGAAATTATGGGTTCCATATTTATATCAGCACCACCATCCATTTCAGCTTCAAACTTAGATGAATCTGTGACAGTGTGACTCTGCTCATACTAACGTTTGAAATAGGAGACAATTTTCATCTCCCTCCTTAAAATCGCATGTGAAAACAGAGTAAAGACCGAAAAGAGTGTAAAAAGCCTAACCATTGAATCAAAAATGAATATACGTAGGGGTAAGTTACTTTACTTGGGTAGACTTACATTCCAAGGTTTTCATTTTGTCAAACTGTAATGTAATACAGAGAAGTGGTGGGACCAAGTGGGGAAGAGAGTCTACTCAAGGATTGACCGATGTTCAGGCGACATGACCACGTGTAGTCTAGATCAGAAAGGCAGCTTTTTACGTGGGCGATATTCAGTCGTTGACTGTCTCTCTTATGTGATGAGCAAATTTTCTTTGGGGTTTTCTTCCCTTTTTCAGATACAAAAAGCAGAGGGGACCACACATGATACACTCACATAGAATTGGGAATTCCCGGGGAAGGCGGTGGGCAATTATACGTTAATGATGAATGGTCGACGATGATGGTGAGAGGGGAGCGAATCGGATCGATTCTCTATAGAGTGAGTAGAAAAAAGCCAAATGTACCAGAACACTATTCCATCAGAAACAGAGACCAAAAAGAAGAAGATAGTCATCGATTTATGGCATTAACAGTACCTTTTCCCCTGCAGCCATAGTTGTTAGTTGAGAGCTTATAAATGCAATTCGCAACTACCTTTCTATCGTATTATTTTGTTACGGTAAGACAACACAATATCAATATGTTTATTTTCTCATGCCACTAAGTAGACAGATCCCTTGTATCTATTTAGCGGACAGTCAGTCACTTAATTAATAATCTGATCTACACAATAGTACGTAGAGTAAAGTTGGAGTACAATCTAGATTGACTCGATGCAAGTGGTTCTCTACACAGCCTTGCTTCAAGATTTCAGCCGGGGGTTTGCTGTCGACTAGGTCCACTGTCTCTGCCTTTTCGGTGTGTAGTTCAGGGGCGGGACGACTGTGGGTTTCTTTCTGGTGAGTTCTGTCTTCGTGGTTTTGGTTGGCCTGAGCTGGGTGCCGATTGTGGGTGTCTTCATGGTCTGATTGGGTGTTGGCCTCAAATCTGACCAGCTTGTGGTAGTTTGTGTGGTTTTTCTGTTAGCGAAGTGATTGTTTCTGTCTGTGAAATCTGGTATTGAGTTTGCTCCTTAATGGCGTTTTGTTGGTCTAGCTGGACTGATGAAGAATCCAGTTTTGGGTTTTTTCCCAAATTTCAGGATAGAAATGTGGATTGGTGCAGGTGCACACGAGTAGTATTGGTTCTTTTATGGAGTATTTACTTCTTCTGGGTATTTGGAGTATTAATTTACTCAGCTGTGGTAAGGAGGAAGTTTTTTAGATGGTTGTATGGTGTTCTGATCCACAAAGGGAAGTAGAGAGGGAGACGCAGAATTGAGGATGACAAATACGAGAAGGGAAGTGATGTTAACCAGAAGAGGGTATCGCTGGTTAGACTTAAGTTTCACCACCAGACACTTACAAGAATGATCTCAAGCACTGTCAATGTGCATCAGGTTAGATTTTTAACACACAAAATAGCTCTGGAGCTTATCACTCAGATGGGTAGCCTTAGCTTGTGTTCTAAACTAATGGTTAGATCGATCAAGTGGAGCGCTTGGAAGGAATCAAAGTCTAAAAAGCTTAACTCTTATCAAGTTTGGCAGAAGGAACTGGGTAAGTATCGATGGAGTTCTCACAGGTTGGGAATGAGAGATCAGAAAAGGGATGATGGTGAGATTTGCCGAAGCAAGCCTAAGTCCAGGAAGGAAGCTTCTTTTTGGGTTAATGTAGGGAGTTACTCTAATTTGTTTCATAAGTTTAGGTTGGTTTGTAAGTTTAGGCTATTAATGGGCCTACCTTTTGTCTCTATAACTACTTGTAATGGTAGTTTAAGAGTTGTTCATAGGATTAGTATTTTGATTATGCTGGAGGATGGTGGTTGTTTATACTACTACATCCCAGCACTGGATGTTTACTATGTAGACCTTGGCGGTACTTGTTTGGTGTTATGAATGGATGAATCACAGTAGTATTTCAAAAAAAAAAAAAGTGGTTCTCTAAATTCTAGCTTACAAATGACGAAAACTTCTCTATTTAGATATGTTAGAGTTTTATGGATTATGATAATCAACTCTTGAGCGCAGCAGAATTATCTGTATCATTATTTTGCTTGTTGTTAATCGAATCGTCATTCCCTTATGAAATCTTCGCGGCTACCAGGGGAGTAAGCCACAACAGCACTCCCTACATTATTCACACACAAAGGATCTGAACAAAAAAAAAGAAGACTATGCTGCATAAACGTGGTATAAATGAGTCTGGCATAAATATCACATTTTGACATATTATGAGTATGGTAATGTTAAATTCCACATTTTGACATATTTTCTTTATCTGTTCGTTTATAGCATATTTGCTATATGACATTTATGTCACATTTATGTTGCTCTTATTTTCCCGTCTTATCATAAATATTTCTTAAAAGTCAATTAGTAGTTTTTCAGATTACCAATACCATATCCTAATAGTAATATTTCATTTTATAAAAAATATAGTATAAAATCTCAATATTTAATTTTACATACATACAGTAATATTTAAGCCATGTTTTTTTTAAGAAGATAAGTACTAATCATTAAAGAAGCAGAAAAGGGATAAACATAAGATCGAAAGAAAAAGCTTAAGAAAGCTTACTATTCACATAAGGAAAATCAGGAAGAGAACTACTAAGAATCTAGAGATTCTATCCTTCAAGTCATCTTTGATAATAGAGATATACGAAGAGGAAGAGATAGCTTGATTACAAAAAGTCTAAGAGTTTCTACCAAACCAAATTCTATAAATGCAACAAGTTTGAGCCGCAACTCTAACTTTATGTATAAAGCTCTTCTTGTGTTTACTATCAATAAAGAACTGAATACATCTGCTGAAAAGATGTTCAAATTCAAAATGGCTATGATTCTTTCCGAGTTAAATCAGGGGCGAAGCCAGAATATAAATTATATGAGGTCACTGTTGTTCGAAGAAAAAAAATCAACATATTTGATCATAGTTTCATTTGAACCCAAGACAACTCACTCAATGTTTCTATCTCTTATCACCATAGCACCAAAAACTCTATAATATATGGGGTCATTATACTATATACATATCAACTCTAATTATTATACATATAGGAATATTTGAATTCTTCAAAAAATGTGGGGTCACGTGACCTCACGTCATCCCGCTTAGATACGCCCCTCAGTTAAATGGATTTACACTTATATTCTTAAGGATTCCCTTATCTGAAATGTGAAAAGCAAAAGTCCTGGAACTGGAATAAGATCATTAAAATCAGAGATGATATTATCAGGAAGGGATTCAAAGGCGACTGTGAGAAGCTTTCTATGAAGGATTTTTCTTTGGGTATTATCTATGTTATATTTCATTCCTACACGCCTAAGGTGATGTTGCATTCATGATTTGGAATCACTTTAAGCCATATTTTTACTATTAATTAGTTTATTGTTTTGTATGTTGTATATAGTAATAAAGTTCACCATTTAATTATCATATTTTTATTTTATAATTTCCTACTTATATTTTTAATATAAACTATTATTTAATTAACTTTAGTCAGAAAATAATAGGGCCCCTAAAAATGGAAACATATTAACATGTTGAATTCTGATCAAACAATAGTTTATGATGTATTAACTTTTGACGTACTGAGTTTTATCAAACTTTGTGTGTGGGTGAACCTTTCATAACAACAAACTACTTATCTTATAACATTTGTTACAAGCTACTTTATTTATTTTGTAACGAATAGAATTTTAAACGGATTGTAGTATAAAAATGATAAACGCACTGCACATAACTAACCTAACTAACTTATGTTGTAAATATGTTACACAACCAAACAACAATTTTTAAAACAACTACAAATATGCCAACACAAAACAACTATCATATATGATTTAGTTACTTTTATAATTTTATTACTTTTATAATATATTAAATATTATTTACAAAAACAAAATCATAAAATGCCCCTGAATAAAAAGGGGCATATTGTGAATTTAAACATGACCTGCAAAGTCACTATTTAAAATCATTTTCCGGATTAGGGGTATTTTGTGAATTCAAAATTTTTTAAGGGTATCTTGTGAACGTCTTTTCAAAAAGGGTATAAAGCTTTAAAAAAATATTGTGAAATTTCCCTAAATTTTAATAAGTTTCAATTTTTTACCTTTAGTGAACTGTTTCCCTTTCCCGAATAAAAAGGAAGTTAACCTTGAGCAGCCTGGCCGCCAGGCCGGATAATTAGCGTTTGACAGAGCCTAGTGGATACCAGACCACAAATAATATCTGATCTCAAGTCCCCGATATTTGGAAGGGCCTATATTGCAACCGATATCTCTGCCGAATCCGGAGCCTATTAAGGCAAGGCCTGCTCCTCGACCATCCATCAGGACCATTGGCTACCATTTTTGTCAAGAGACACAACGGGCTCAACTGTCGCCAAAATGCAGGCTACTCTCTCGCTCTCATCAAATATCAAGGCCTTGAGGCCCGCTTATTTAGGTTTGGTCTTCAAAAGCCCATCATAAAACCATCAATATACTATAATTATACTATTTACAAGATTTAAGGTATTACAATTTATGTACCACAAAAAATTACCATATTTATCACTTTTAATAGAAAATATGTATCTATGCTATTACTATTTAGTCATAATATCCTAACGTTTTCTTTTGCAATATTTACAAAATGATAATATGTTGATAATATAAATTATTTAGCCCTCATAAAAAATGATATATTGTGAACTTTATAAATTTAGGTAACTAGGAAAAAATGAACCAATATGACATATCGTGAATTTTTAAAATTATGTCAAAAGAAAAAAGCTAGTCCTAAAAAAATGATATATTATGAAGAAATTAACGTATACAAAAAAGTAACAAATTATATTTTTTTTGAAAAAAAGTAACAAATTATAAACTTAAACATGATCGTCATTTTCCACATGACTTCATGAAGCTAATGTTTGTTAGACAGCTACAAATAATTTTTTTTTTCGTTACTTTTTAATAGCGTATTACAAAATTTTCCACTCTATATAGAAATTTGGTATTTATGTTGAGGGGACGATCCTACAAGATATGCTCCACATTAAATAATTCCTTTCGAAGAATCAGGTTGCTTCATGGACGAAGTTCATCGTAGCCATATTTCTTTTGCAGAGTGGAGGACACCTAGAAGCTAGAACAATCAGTCTGAGCTACATGTAGTTAACATGGCCACATTTAGGATATTTTAGTCAAATTAAAGCACTATGATAGTTACATTAGAGGTAAATTTTGTAAATTAGAAAAGTTGGGTAGAGTCATCGGTAAAATAGTAAAATACTCAAACTCGGAGAGAAATGAGAGTCGGAAATCGTTCTTCTTCTTGAAACGCGATTCCGATCTAGGGTTAGGTTTTTTTCTCTTGCTGTGCGGATCTGGGAGTTTCGTGTCTAGACACTTCTCGTGTCTTTCGTTTTTTCTTGGTCTTCTGGTTTGTGCTACTTTACGTCCCTACTGTTTTCAATGGCGGCGGGTATGACGAGGGCGACCCCCGATAATCTGGAGGTTTCTTCCAATTTGGCCAAGAAGGCCCGCAGCTCCGGCGAATTCAGCGAAAGTGAAATGACGAACCAGCAAGGGGCTGGCGGTGATGCGGCTTTGAACTACAAAGATGCAATTTCTGGGGGTTCTGGGGATGGACAACCGCGGGTAGATGCGGAGATGTACGAGGAAGTCTCTGATGACGAGGAGGATGATATGGATGATGAAGATCCCAAATGTCCGTCAATCTGTCTGACAAAAGAGCAGAAACTCAAATTTAGGCTTCCATGGCGAAATGCTCTGATCGTGAAACTTCTGGGCAGAACTATCCCTATGCACGTCCTCAAAGATAGACTAAAAGCGAGGTGGAATCTCCGTGGAGAATTTTTCATGGACGATCTCACAAACGGCTTCTTCAAGGTGACTTTCAACAACCAAGACGATCTCAATTTTGTTTTAACGGAGGGACCCTGGCCGATTATGGATCATTACTTGTCCATTCGGCGCTGGCGACCAAATTTCAACCCCAATACTGAGGCTTTAGCATCTTTGGAAGTTTTGGTCCGCTTCCCAGACTTACCCAGTGAGTACTACAATGCTGAATTCTTATCTCTGGTTGGAGCGAAAG
The DNA here is from genome assembly GCA_023374045.1 of Limonium bicolor. Taxonomy (NCBI): domain Eukaryota; kingdom Viridiplantae; phylum Streptophyta; class Magnoliopsida; order Caryophyllales; family Plumbaginaceae; genus Limonium; species Limonium bicolor. Next base: position 293,906,703 of record CM041777.1, read on the forward strand.
TCGGCAAGGTCAAGAAGGTTGATCTTTCTCCTTCGATTTTTGGCAAGTCTCGTTTGGCTAGGGTTGCAATAGAGGTAGACCTTACAAAACCCTTGCTGGCTAAGTACAAATTTAGGCGTCGAATAATGAAAATTGAGTATGAGGGCTTACATATGGTGTGTTTTAAATGTGGCTGCTATGGCCACAAAAACGAGTCATGCCCGTTTCAGGAGGGAGATAGGGAAGTTTGCCAAGAATCGGGTGTTAAACTGATCAGAGAAAATAGTTCGTCGGAGCTGAGCCATATTGTCGATGACTATGGAGATTGGATGGTTCCAAAGAAGAAGAATACGACGAGGAAACCCAAGAAAGTAGGTGCGGGTGGTGACATTCAGAAGCAATCTGGTCCGAAGTCGGATTCAAGATTCAAAGTCCTGAACGCAGAGGCGGAGATGGATGGGGAGGATTCGAGAAACCCATTGGAAGGAGTCCCTAATACGGCGAGTTCTCCTGCTTCTAAGAGGATCACCAACCCCCAGATTCAATCTCAGCGTCTTATTCGTCATGGATCGCAAACAAAGAGAGATGGCCGCATGCCTGTCTCGAACCCTAACTGTGCGAGTGGAGGGATAGAGCAGCCTGCCCAACAATCAGTGTCAAAAAACCAGCCTCTGGAATCATTCCCCATGGAGGAAAATCTGCACGACACTAACATGCTTCCAGGGGAAGGTGGTACGTGATCTCTAATTCTGGGTATAATTATATCTTATGATTAACAAGATTTTGTTTTGGAATGTAAGGGGCGCTTTGAAGCCCAGCTTTCACAGAGCCGTGCGTGAGTTAATTAGAACGCATAGTCCTGATATTTTTGTTATTATGGAGCCTAGAATTAGCGGTAATGTTGCTGCTTCTGTCTGTGATAGATTAGGTTTTGCTAATGCTTTCCGTGTTGATGCCTCTGGTTTCAGTGGAGGGATTTGGATCCTCTGGAAAGATTGTATCAGTATTAGGATTCTGGGTAGTGATAGCCAGTTCATTCATTGTGAGGTCAAGGATGGGGACCTTCTCTTTCTTTTTACTGCTGTGTATGGTAGGCCGATTGCTAATATTCGTAGTCATCTTTGGGGTGCCTTAAATGATATCCAACCCTTAAATAACCTTGCTTGGATTATAGGTGGTGACTTTAATGCAACCCTCTTTCCCTCTGACAGAAACCGGTCTTCTCTCAGTAATTTTGGTATAGACAAGAATTTCTCAAATTGGTTTCATGGAAGGGGTTTGCTGGATATCCATTCAATTGGTAATCAATTTTCTTGGTCCAATGGTAGAGCGTGTGCTAGGCTTGATAGGGTTGTTGGCTCTGTTGATTGGTTTCTCTTGTTTCCTGACTCTGTGATTGATATTCTTCCTAGATTCGCATCAGATCATAGCCCTATTTGCCTTGTTCTTAGGCCCAACTCTCGCTTTAGCTCTCAGCCAAAGCTCTTTAAGTATCTTGCGGCCTGGGAGTCCCATCCTGATTTCCCTAGTACTGTCAATTCTAATTGGAATAGAAATACTAGCCTGAGAGACTCCATTACCCATCTTAGCTCACACTTAAGCTGCTGGAACAGAGAGGTTTTTGGTCACATTCTTATGAACAAAAGAAGATTACTGGCTAGAATAAAGGGTATCCAAAAAGCTATTGATGCTGGTAAGGGAAGACATCTCCTTGGGCTGGAGTCTAAATTGGTTAAGGAGCTTGATTTATGGCTGATTAGGGAAGAAACTTTGTGGAAACAAAAGTCTAGGGATCAATGGGTTCAGTTGGGTGATAGGAATACTAAGTATTTCCATACTAGAACTAAGCTACGAAGAAGGCACAATCGTATCTCTAAGCTATTAAACCCAAATGGTGAATGGATTTCTGAGGAGTCTAGTATCAAACAACTTCTAGTTTCTTATTTCTGTCAGTTGTTTAGTGCGGACCAGAGTAGTTTTGAGACTTTTATAAGTCATGATTTTGCCCCCCTTGACAAGGAGGACTTTATTTCTCTTGCTAGACCGGTGGTGATGGATGAAATTAAGAATGCTGTTAGAAGTATGAGTGCCTTTAAAGCCCCTGGAATTGATGGTTTTCCAGCAGCCTTTTATAAGAAATTTTGGAACCTAGTTGGTCCTAGTGTCTTTAGCTTTGTCCAAGATTGTTTCAGAACCCATAGAGTGGACCCTAAAGTTAATCAGACCATTATTACCCTAATTCCCAAGGTGGATCACCCCATCTCAGTTAGTCAATTCCGGCCCATTTCCCTTTGCCAAGTTCAGTATAAGATTCTTGCTAAAGTCCTTACTAATAGGTTAAAGCCTTTTATGTCTAAGTGGGTCTCAGACAGCCAAAGTAGCTTTGTCCCGGGAAGGAATATTTCTGAAAATATAATGTTAGTCCAGGAGGTCATTTACTTTATGCAAAAGACTACAGCTGTGGATGGTTGTCTGGCTATGAAAGTTGACCTCACTAAAGCTTATGACAGGCTTTCTTGGACATTTATAAATGAAACTCTTGCTTGTGTTGGGATCCCTGATAGTCTCAGACTGCTGATCATGAGCTGTATTACGACTGTCTCTTTTCAGATTTCTTGGTATGGTACTCTTACTGATTCTTTCTCTGCTGGGAGGGGGGTCAGGCAGGGTGATCCATTGTCTCCTTTTATTTTTGTTTTGTGCATGGAACGTCTGTCTCAAATCATAAATAAAAAAGTCGACAGAAAGGAGTGGAAACCAGTCACTTTGGGAAGGAAGGGCATTTCCATTTCCCATTGTTTCTTTGCGGATGATCTAGTTCTCTTTGGAAGTGCTACCCCAGGTCAGGTTAAAATTATGTGTGAATGTTTAAATGAGTTCTGTCTGGCCTCTGGGCAAGCTATCAGTCTTGAAAAATCCTCTATCTTGCTGTCTAGAAATCTTAGTCCTGAGAGGGCTAGAATATTAGGCTCGGAGTCTGGTATGGCTGTTACTAAAACGTTTGGGAAATACTTGGGTGTGTTCCTAAAGCATGGTAGCTCTAGAGATTTTAATCATGATGATATTCTATCTAAGATTAGAAATAGACTAGCGGGCTGGAAGTGTGATAGCTTATCTATGGCTGGCAGATTATGCCTTGTGAAGAGCTGTCTCTCCTCTATTCCTATTTATACCATGCTCTGTCAATTAATCCCTTCTAGAATTTGTGATAAAATTGATAAATTGTGTCGGGATTTTCTCTGGGGGCATAATGAAGACAGCAAAAAGTTACATGATATCGGGTGGGATGCTATTTGTAGGAGGAAATCTGATGGAGGACTTGGCATTAGAAAAGCTAGAGTCATGAATTATGCTTGTTTTGGTAAGAATGTCTGGAATCTAGTTAGCAAACATCATAGCTTCTGTAAAGAGGTTATGCTTCTTAAGTACCCAAACCCAAATTCTTGTAGGGGTTCGGTGACCTGGAAAAGTATACAGAAATGTGCCAAATCACTACAAAATGGTCTCGGGTGGGTGGTCAGTAATGGCAAGCGAATTAATTTTTGGCAAGACTGTTGGGTTGATGATAAAAGTATCCTGGAGCGGGTGATCTGTGATGTTCCTGAGCATTTTCTAACATTGACTGTTGCGGATTATTGGACTGCTGATGTAGGTTGGAAGTGGGAAAATTTTGAAAGATATATTCCTACTGATCTTCTGAATTTGATCAATAGTTTTACTGTTTTTCCTGATTATGAAGATGACTATATTCATTGGAAGTTTGAAAATAATGGGTGCTATAGTGTTCGATCTGCTTATCATTTTCTGTCAAATCAGTTAGTAAACAACAGGGATGGTATTGCTGGGGGAAACAAGTCAAGTACCTATCACCATATTTGGCGGCTGCATGTCCAGGAAAGAATAAAACTTTTTCTGTGGAAGTTAAATCATAATAAACTCATGACCAACTCCAGGAGAGCTGCAATGGGTTTAACTATGGATAACTCCTGTCACTTCTGTGGTAATGAGGAAACTGCTTTACATATTTTGAGGGACTGCCCTATTGCAAAAAAGATATGGGATAGGATCCTCCCCTCAAGCAGAGGTTTGACGTTTTATGGTAAGAATATTGAGTGCTGGTTGTGCGAGCATCTTACTCGCCCAGGTAGTTTCCTAATTAGAGGTGATGGATCGGTAATCTTTGCTACTATTTGCTATAACCTCTGGATCTGGAGAAATAAGAAAATATTCCAGAACACTAATGACATGTTTCTTCCCTTTAGACAGGTGGTTCTGGCCATTAATCAGCAGCTTCAGAGGAGACATATTGTGACAGCATCTCAGTTGAATAGCCCTCAAATGGATGGTAATCGTGATCCTCAGGAGTGGAGAAGCTGGATCCCTCCTGAGGAAGGTTATTTTATTATCAATACTGATGGAGCTTTCGATGGCACTGCAGGGAAGGGTGCTGCGGGGGGCATTATCAGGAATCACAAGGGAGCATGGTCTGCTGGTTTCATCAGTTCTTTTGGAAGCAGAAGTGCTCTGCATTCGGAAGCCATGGGTCTAAGGACAGCAATCGTTCTGGCTCTGGAGAAGAATCTTCGGCATGTTACCATTTGCACAGACTCGCTGCTGCTTGTTGACTATTTTCATCACTGTCCAGACCATCTGTCTATTGGTCCCTTCATTAGGGAGTGTAATAATCTTGTTTATCCTGGTTGGGACTTGAAAGTAGTCTACAATCCCAGACACTCTAATGGAATTGCTGATATGCTAGCTAAACTAGGCATGCGTAGAGAGCGTGGATTGTATATCCTATCTGAACCGCCACTTTGCATCATGCAGATGTTGGCAGATGAACTCTGTATATGATCTATTAATAAGATGAGGCATTGCCTCCGTTTTTCTGACCAAAAAAAAAAAGAAAAGTTGGGTAGAGAGACACGAGAGAGCCAGCGTCTTTTTTTTTTTCATTTCTTTCTTCTTTTCTTTTACTCTATTTCTTTATCTTTATCACAACACAAAATTTAAATGGTTGTAATTTTTAATATATAAGTCTAAAATAAAAAAAATTATATCATTGTTCACCTAAATTCAAGATCTTTAAAACAAGACCAGTCATGGATATGTTTTGACTATTTTTTTTTAAAAAAATTACATGTATATGATGATATTTTAATGTGAGGATGTATGTACTTATTTTAATGGGAGAATGTACATGTTTTAATGTGACAATGTACATGTTCTTAAATGAACATCTGTACATGTTTGTATGGCCATCTGTACAAGTTTTCTCCCTAATATGTACAGATTTTAATCTAAGGATGTACATATTTAATGATTCGTACAAATATATGTGACCATCTATATATTTCTAATACGAGGATTTACATGTTTTTATGTGTGGATGTACATGTTTTAATGAACATTTGTACAGGTTTGTATGACCATCTGTACAAGTTTTCTTTTACGTTTTGTACATTATACATGTAAAATAATTTTTTAAAAAGTTATCAAAATATATCTATGACTGATCTTGTTTTGAAGAGCTTGAATTTAGATGAACAATAATATAATTTTTTTTCATTTTAGACTTATATATTAAAAGTTACAACAAATTAAAATTTTTATGATAAAAAAAGAAAAAGAATAAAAATCTTCTTTTAAAAAAAAATAATAAAAACAAAATGTAAAATATGTATCTACGTACTAGCTATTACAGTATAATTTTATGAATTAATCTTGTCGTTTATGTTATTTTTGTTTGTTGGATGAATCTTTTTGTATTTTATTTTATTTTTCCAATTTTTACATTTTCATCATTAAAATAGGTCAACAAACCTAGTAAATATGAACTTAAAAATAGACTAAAAATTGATGAATAAGACAAATTCAGGCGTGAGTGATCAATTCTAACCACTTAATTACTACATGATATTGCAAGTTGAGATGAATAAAATCTAGTTGGTGTAATTGATTCTGATTAATCTCAGACACCCAATAAATGTATTAAATCCTAACTTTAACTAACACTAGGGGAGTGGATGGAGCATGCGATATTATTATAATATAATTAGTGATTGAGTGATCTCAATCGACAACATTAATAATTAATTTAATCAAATTAGCGGATAAAAAGATACCCAAAAGCAAAATTTAATAAAAAGGTAGAATAGATTATCTGAATATAGACACAGATTGTGGAATTTTAGTAGGGGAAATTTCATTGAATCGGCTGAAATCATCACAATCGTGTTGAGTCAAATATCGAATCAATTCTTTCGTTCATTCGACTCAACCACATACAGCACAGTGTTCCGAAAATCCCTACCTAATCAAAAGTAGCACTACTCAAGTCAACACGAATGAAACGACAACGCATCCTGAAGATGATAACTACTACTTTTACTACTACTACAGTTGTTACATCTCCTGCCGTTTCGTCTTCCAGCAGCTTCTTTCTCAATGATCCAACGAAGGTGAAGGAATTCATCAACAGAGCAAGCAAGTCGCAAGGGACCAGCATCAGCAGCAGTAGGGTAACCATAGATTTCACTAGTCCGCTCAAGAAGTCCTCTGAAGATATGGTGGTGGAGATATGATATAGGTATGATGAACCTACGTGTACCGCCGGTAATTGTTCCGTCGTCTTCCGTCACAGTGACGGCTAGGGATCCTTTCTTCGGCTTTGATGAGGAGGGGTTTCTTGTGTAGTATTGATTTTGATGGGGTGACATTGTTAGAAGAATTGATGTTTAGCGTTTTGGGGATTGGGAGAGAGTGGTTGGATTGGGGGGAGGATTGGTGTGGTAGGAGTGGTTTTATAGTAGGGAAAGTGGTAGAGTACTAGTTAGTAGTCTAGTCATGTTGATGATGGACCGTACAGGATACGGAAACTGAAATATGTGGAGGAGTTTTAGATCTTCCAAACATTTTCCACGAGAGAATCACAATTTGAGGGGTTGGTGTGGGCCACGTGTTCCATTGTTTTGTATGCGTTGTGCTTCAGTGGTGGGACCGATATAATATATAGGTACAAAATTAAAGACCATATTCCCTTCTTCACTCTTTATATTCTTGTGATTTCGTTTTCCCTGTTTACTTTCCTACTTTATTGTATGTTTTATTGGCTTGTTTTTATTATATTTGTTTGGATATATATGTATGTAATATAGTTAATAACAAATTTATATTATCAAAATATTTTATAATACATTTTGTCGTTTCATTATAATTTTATTTCACAACTATTAGTTGAAGCAGAAAAATATATTTAGAAACAAACTAAACTATTAGAGCATGATTATCAATGGTTCTTATGAGTTGTTAAGTAAAAAAAATATAAAAATATGAGGTGGAAGAGGGGTGTAAGAACTCTAATTTTGAGTTCTTCATGAGGAACTTTTTAAGAACTTATTAATGGGACCCATCATTTTTTCCTCTAATTATAATATGTAAAATATAAAGAATTAAAATCTATATATTTTTAAATCTTAATATTTTAAAAACTGATAATAATATAAATAAACTAAATACATCAAATTCTTAAAATCTCATTCCCTATAAAAATGAGATCCATATTGACTATATTTTTATATTTTTAATATATATTTATTTTAGGTAAATTAATACTTATTATTTGTATTTTTGTGATATAAAAATATAATATTAAAATATACTTGAAAATCTAATATCTACCAATGTATTCATTTCAAATTTCATTATAATATTTTAATCCTAAATATCGAGTGAAAAACAATAAAAAATTACATTAATAATACATATAAAAAATTGTATTTTATTTTTGTTTCAAAAATATAATAAACTTTAATCATACATAAAATATTAAGTTAATATTATTTGTGTATTATTAAAAATAGTCGTAACAATAATTAAAGATTAATATTAGTATTCTTATAATACTTAATAAGTAAAAAAAATAAAATGATATGACAGATGAGAAGAGTTTATGTAACACACCGGATTTTGCCTCAAATGAAAGAACACAACGATACGGATCTAACGCAGCAAATGGAATTGCAAACGGACCTCAAACAAGTCTTAAAATTGAGAAAGAAGGTCTGTCCGCACTTATGCCCGGACATCGATGTTTAGACATAAGTCGAGAGTTTGCAAACAGAAGGTGGAAGTGTCTAAACTTGTGTCCGGACATTGATGTTCGGACACAAGTCGAGATTTAAAAGTATAGGCATCCGAACTCCGAACATGTGTCCGAACATGTAAGTTCGGACACAAGTTCCTATAAAACCCAAGTACGTGGTCCGAGCATATAAGTTCGGACAAGTGCCGAGACTTACAGCCCAGACCCGTCCTCGCATGCTGTCCGAATATGTAAGTTTGGACAGATGTTCAGACACACTAAAACTGCAAAAAATAAAACGCTCTCGGGACTTGTCCGAACATGGATGTCCGGACGGACGTTCGGACAGTTCCCAATCTACGAAAATTCAAAGGTAAACAGAGTTGAAAGGGGATTAATAATACCATAATCTCGTTTGCATCCAAAGATGAATTAAAACATAAATAATTTAGACAGTGTTTACATTAGAAACTGCAGTGGAAAATCAAATCAACCAGGGCATTACCGCCACACTCAACACTCATTGAGTGCTTAGACATTATTCAACAATTTGAAATTTAAGTATCTCAAACTATTGCAACTTAAACATAAATGTCTCAGAAATAATACCAACTCCTACATCTATGTGATGAGTGATGACGTGATCCCCAGCCCCAACTTCAGCAATCCTTACCTGCGATCAGAAAACAATATACAGATACAAGGGATCGCGTAAATCAGCGAAAATGAGTAAATTTTACCTCATTATGTAAAATATATTTTGAAAACCTTTTTAATGATCAAACGGTGAGCACGAATAACATTCCTGACAAACACTTTATTCACCAACCATCTGTATTCAGAACCAAAACTTTGAGGGGAGCTTTCACCAGGAATCAACCATAAGTTATAACAAAACATCCACGAACGGACTGTAATAATAAAACCCCTCGCTCTAAGTCCTTAAGTGCGCACACCCCCCCCCCCAGAAGGTAACTTTCGACCTAAAAGAACAAGGTGTAGTCAGGGAGCACCAAGAACTCCAACGTCAACGTAATATCAGGGAGCACCAAGAGCCCCAGTAAGTAATCAATTTCCAGTGAAAGGCTCCCAAAAACAAAATCCATCTTTAGTTTTAAAATACAACAATCAATTCACAACTTGCAGAACATAATCCCAATTCTCAAATCCCAAATCAGGTTTTCTAAAATATCTTTGATGATCAAAATTCATGCAAACCAAACAACCATGAGCATAGAATTTACCTGATTATTCACACAACTCAAGAGAACAACTCAGTAGAATCACAGGTAGCATCCGTCAACAAATTCAGGGTCTAGATTCACAATGATCATCAATTAGAATCCACCGATCCACAAATCAAAACAAATGAAACCTTACCCCGTAGTAGACCTTACCCTTCTAGACTCTACTTCGGCACCCGGGAAAAGACTCGAAGAACACAAAGAAAAGCAAGAGATTTGTATTTTGGGGAAGGTGAGTGCATCAAGGGTTACGATGAAGAAGAAGGGAATGAGGATTGTGACATAAATAGACTATTATTGGTAATTAGAAAGGAAATATATTAAATAAATAATAATTTAAGTTATTTGGAAGAAACAATAAATTATTAGTAAGTGAGTTATAGGAAAGGGAATAAAGGGGAATTAGATAATTAATTTATAATTGAGTAAGAAGTAAAATTAACTGATAATTAAGGAAGGGATAATGATGATATGGTGATTCTTTGGGAGAGATAATTATCTAAAAAAGATAAATTAATATTGGGTAATTAATTTAAAGGGAGTAAGAGAATCATTGTAACGTAAGTAAAATATGGAAATATTAACACTAAATAGTTTAGAAGAAGATAAGGGAGAATGTATTATTAATTTAGAGTGAGAAGGGAAAGGTAGGATCGATGGTTATTCAAACTTCTCTGGTTCCAATAATAATAATAATCTCGGACTAACCCAATAACTCCATAACCGACCCATTATATGGATTAACTCACTAGCATCAACTAAATAATATGCATTTCCTAACTCGAAATTCATGGGTATTTCAATTTAAAACCAAACAATGTGACGATAAGAGAAATAAGAAAGAGAGTGTTAAGCACCCAAATTTAAATTCTTTCATAATCATACTCTTAGTATTAAGGTCAACAACAAGTAGAGAGATTGTTTGACTATATATGGTTTACAGTTTCCTTCCTGGATTTTTGGTTTCTAACGAAAGTTCCTTCCTGGAATTTTAGGTAGATTAATTAGAAAAGTTGCTAATATCTCCCAAACCGTACACACATGGACGATTGTACACTACAATCTACATGTGTCCAGAAGATCCTGAAGAAAACTTTTTTTTTGTAAACCCTGAAGAATAAACTATCGAGGTAGCTTCTAAGAAATAATCTAAAACAACCTATCAGCACTCTATAAAAGTAAAGATTCTCGAGAGCAAAGCGATTGTATATAGGCTTGTCAAACGGGTTTTCCGTTCGGGTTTGGGTCATTAAACTTTCGGGTCATTTCAGGTTTGGGTTATTCGGGTTCGGGTCATTTCGGGTTTGGATTGTAATAGCGTCAGATAGAATCGGGTTTCGGTTATTTCGGGTCATAGTTAATATTTTTTGAAAAATTATAATATAAATATATACCTAATTTCTATAAGAATATACAACTAATAGATTACAGAACTTTCAATACAATGCCTATTCTGAATTTCATTCGGATATACTAAGTTTGAATCAAGTTTTTTGTCATATTATTTAGGTCATTCAGGTTTGGGACAACTAATGGTCACTATCATTTCATGTTATTCGAGTTTGGCTAATTTTTAATTACTATTATTTCGGATCATTTTGGATTCGGGTCGGTTTCGGGTATAAATTTTTTGGGTTCGGGTCATTTCAGATCATTTTGGATTCGGGTCGGTTTCGGGTATAAATTTTTTGGGTTCGGGTCATTTCGGATTTTACCCAATCGGGTTTCGGATTTATTATATTTAAACATTTTCGGGTTTCATTCGGGTTTCGGGTTTGGATAAAACGCAACAGCTCTAATTGTATATGGAGTGGTCCATTATATTATATACTGAATATCTTGATATTTTTAATTAAGTAATCTCATATAACATTAAATTACTTTGTAAAAAAAGAGAAATAATTTTTTTATACATACGATAATAAATACGGGCACAAACTCAGATTCGAAAATATATTGTTTCTTTTTTTAGGCATAAGGACTGGACCATATTGGGTTTGGACGTGGCCACCGCATGTTACAGGGAACTAGTTGGCGGTCCACTATGCTAATGAACTACTGCTAAGCTTGGGTGCATTTGGCACCAAAAATGTTGAATACTAATGTGTATCTATAACACATGTCAATTTATGAGTGGTTAACTCGATAACCATAAATCTTAATTCATGAATTTGAATAGAAGGGGGTCTATATGTACATGATCCTTTTTCCTTTTTTTGAGGAAGATATACGTGATCCTGCGTGCTATATTTATTGGCTTCTTTTCTATCGACAGATTAGTATTTTAGAGGTTTAGAGTGTGTCATATCAATGCATCTAGCTAGCTTTAAAAGGTGATACGCTAACGCTATAGCATAGCGATTATTATGTGATAACGAAATCCCAAAAACTCTTAGAAAAATACAAAAAATTCACATCTTTTTCTCTCTTGCGGCTTGACATAACAATAAATCTAGAAGTTGGCGAGGTTGACGTTTCACTATTTAGATAAAGTTTGGGGTTTAACTTGGATTAAGTTGTGGTAGAAAGACTTTTATTTTCTTTTGTAATTCTTTTATAAGAGATTTTTCTTTGAAGGACTATTTGTAACAAATTTGCGCAGCAAGTCAGAGTTTCTTCCCATGTGTTTTTTCTTTGAAAGACTTTTCTCTGATGACATTTGGTAAAATTATACATCCCATCTATAAGGTTTAAAAATTAATTTCCTTATTCATGTGGTTTTCTTTATTTTATATCTGACAATTTTCTAATTTTATTTCAACTTAGAAGATGCTTAAATGTTTCTGAAATTAATGAAACTTCACACGGACGATGCTAAAGTGTTATATTTTGTTCGAGTGCCAAATCCAAAACTTTTTAAGCTCACATGTGCACATGTTTTCATTGGGTTCCACATATCATCATATGTGAGCTTGAGATGAAAAACTTTAGATTTTCCATTGGATTAATATATAACATTATCGTATCGTCCATATAAAGATTCATCAATTTTGGATAACATTTATGTATGTTCTAAGTTGAACAAAAAAATAGAAAATTTGCTGAATATAAAACGGGAAAACTACATGAGTAGAGAAAATAATTGTTAAAAAATCTTGTGGATGTGGGGTGAATAATTACAGATACAATTTTCCCTATATTAAACCAATTAAAATTGTTACTGAGTAAATAATTAGTGTAAAATATTACCCAATCAATTTTATATTGTTTAATTTGATTCTATTTAATCATTTTGTGTACCAGTCCCAACAGTATATAAAAACCGATGATATATATATATAACACCCAACATTCGACAATCAGCAAAAAATTGATCACTCCCAAGCACGTGACCAATAAATATTGCAACATGCGTACAAATTTCACACAAGCAGGTAACTTTTTTTTTTATCTGAAAGTTATAATAGTGGTAGATATTATGGTTCATATGATCATATATATTTTTTTTAAAAAAAGATGGTACATATGATCATATGATATAACAAGCTACTATATCATATCCGGCCGTTTTATATGATAGTGGAATATGTAGTTATTGCAAAAAAAACGAAGTGGGTGTCCTTGTCATAAAGGCGTCCGGCCGGCGTGTGGGACAGGATAAGGATTTCAATCCGTTGTTTTCTTCTATCTCTAACTTTGTTCTGTTTCTATAAAAGCTTAGTATATTTTAGAGGTGCAAAGTTAATCCGAATCCAGATGCATCCAACAAATCTGTATTTTCCTCTACCACGCGGACCACAAACGAGAAAGTCGTAGGGTATTTTGCATTTGCTACTACCATATTTTTTGCGACTTACCTCTATCGAAAGGGCAACTAGCTGTTTAAGCGTGCGCGAAGGGCTCTAGTGGTGTGGTTGGTTGGAGGATGATCACGGCCAGTGGGATATGGTGACGGACGGGGTTTTTCTGTCCCAGACGGTCGACAGTTAGACTCTACACCAACATTGTCATCAAGGGAGAAAGTCCGTCAGAATATCACATGATGATTATAACTGATGTTAATACTTGCTGATGAGGGCATGCATCCATATTACATAGTTCAATAATAGTATTTGTTTAGCGTTTGTTTACAAGTTTTTCATTTACAATACTTTAATAACATAATTACTTATAATTGTATTTACCAATTATATAAAAAATTATATTACTATATGCACACATATATAATAATTAACTAATACTTTTTTAATCTAATAGTAATATTTATCTTGTACACATCTATACAAAAAATTGTATATATCTACTCAAAATTAAATTCATGATTTTATTAAAAAGAAGTTAAACTAATCATAAAACACACAATTAAATATGTGGAACTTTTCTAAATTCAAAAGTGTCACATAATTTTTTAAAAAAATATTAAACTTAACAGTGTTTTTAAAAATGAAATACAAAGCAAAATTGTTAAAACTAAAGTATAATAGTTAACGAGACACATAAATCAAAATAAAGATAATCATAAAACTTAATTTAGCGAACCATAGATGTGCGGCGTTTTTTGAGGTTATTGGGTAAGGACTGGACTAAAAATAAAACTAATTTAAACCTTAATCTTGATATGCATAAACATATAAACCTTAAAGGATGGAGTACGTATTCATTAACCTAGGTTTTATGTATCCACGATAATTTATAAACGTTTCCACGGATGTTTAGAACGTGTACACAACCTCCTATAATTGTTTCCATCACTAGTTTTAAAAAAGTGACACTAACTATTATATATCGTTTCCTTTGACTGTTCTTATCGCACATTGTGTATAAGAATATATTTTTCTTTACCATTTATCAACTTTTGAAGCTAGAGTGATTGATAAACCTGAAAGATTTTTTTTTGGAAACAATAAACTAAGTTATTAGAGTTGATTTTACATATTCATTAACCTTGGTTTTTATGTATCCACAATAATTTATAAACGTTTCCACAAATGATTAGAAACATGTACACAATCTTCTATAATCGTTTCCATCACTAATTTAAAAAATTGGCACTAACTATTATATATCGCCTCCTTTGGTTATTCTTACGTACATTGTGTATAAGAATATTTTTTTATCATTTATCTTTTTACAAAGCTTAACTGATGAACCTAAAGGTTATTTTGGAAACAATAAACTGAGTTGTTGGAATCGATTTTACGTATTCATTAACCTTGGTTTCTATGTATCCACGATAATTTATAAATGTTTCCATGGATGATTAGAATTATGTACACAACCTCCTATAATCGTTTTCATCACTAATTTAAAAAAATGACACTAACTTTTATATATCGTTTCCTTTGGTTGTTCTTATCGCACATTGTGTATAAGAATATTTTTTTTTACCATTTATCAGTTTTTGAAGCTTGAGTGATTGATAAACCTGAAAGGTTATTTTAGAAACAATAAACTGAGTTATTGGAATCGATTTTACATATTCATTAACCTTGGTTTTTTTGTATCCACGATGATTTAAAAATGTTTCCACGGATGATTAGAAACATGTACACAACCTCCTATAATTACATCATTATTTTTTAAAAAAGTGACACTAACTGTTATACATTGTTTCCCTTGCTCGTTCTTATCGCACATTGTGTATAAGAATATATTTTTCTTTACCATTTATCAGTTTTCAAAGCTTGAGTGATTGATAAAGCAGAAGGTTATTTTGGAAACAATAAACTGAGTTATTAGAGTCGATTTTACGTATTTATTAACCTTTGTTTTTATTTGTCTACGATAATTTATAAATATTTCCACTGATGATTATAAACATGTACACAACCTCATATAATCGTTTCCATCACTATTTTAAAAAAAGATAACACTAACTGTTATATATATATATATATATTCATTTGATCATTCTTATTCTTACCATTTATTAGTTTATAAAGCTTGACTAATTTGATAAACCAGAAAACTATAAATGTCTGGAAACGATAAACCGAATAGTTTAAGACGATTTTATGTAGTTGTTAACCTTGGTTCGTACGTATATTTTAAACTAACAAAAATAAATATCTATAAATAATTCTGTATATTATAGACACGTTTAGGTTAGTTATTTTTGAATCAATATATACTTATTTTTCAGTAAATATGTGTAAAAGTTAAAGTTTATTAGATTAAGAAAATATTATTTAATTATCTTATGTATATGCATATTGTGATAACTTTTTTAAAATAAGTCTTTTGGTCCTAGTATCTCCCCGGGCATAGTTTTGTTTATAATTACTACAAATTAATGACTGAGATAATGTGGAGATTAGCACTAAATCGGCGCCTGATCAGGGGTAAACAAAACACCTTATCAGTACGTACGGATCCGTGACCGCCTGAAACGGACCTTCCAGATGCACACTTTTTTTACATTCTTTTACTTTTGGATATACACACAATAGTAGTAACTCCCGATTGAGACTTTGCAGTCTGCAGAAACGACACCTGTGGTGTGGATGTATTATTTACATGAAATATAAGTGCCTATTATTTTTTAGAGTAAATTACGCGGAACCCCTTCAGGTATGAGCATAATACAGTTAACCCCCTTGTGTTTATCTATTATTGGTAACCACCCTGAGGTACAGTATCTCTGACTATGAGCCCCGAACTATAATTTTTTTATCAAAACGTTAACTATATGTTGACCCATTAACTTAATCCATTATTAATGATATGCTGAACAAAAAACACTGCTTAATCAGCATTCTTATTGTCTAAACAATGTCAACCCTACCTCGAAAATGCATCCAAATTGGGATGAGGGAGACTTAAACGATGTTGATTAAGTAGTTTTTTGTCGAGGGCTAGCATTAATAATGTGATTAAGCTGATGGGTCAACATATAGTAACGTTTGATAAAAAAAAATTATAGTTCGGGGCTCATAGTCAGAGATACTGTAACCTCAGGTGGTTACCAATAATTATGATAAACACAAGGGGGTTAAACTGTATTATACCCATACCTGAAGGGGGTCCGAGTAATTTACTCTATTTATTAAAAGTACTATTGTCTTTATAATTTTTTTCCTCAATTGATTAAGCCGCGGTTCGGTATGTTTTTTTGATTGTTTTGTAGCTGCTTTGGTCTAGTTGTTTTAGTTGGTTGTTTTGTGGTGTTTTGCTGGCTGTTTTGTGGTCGTTTTGAAAACTGGTGTTTGGCAGTGTGGCGGTTTTGTCTGGCGAATTTGAATAAGTTAGTTACGTGCAGTGCGTTTACCGTTTTCTGTATTACAATTAAAAATTTTGTATTATATTTTATAAAACAAATTTTTGTTAAAATGAAAATAAAGAAACTACTATCAAATATAGGGATTAAAAATTTATTAATTACGAAAACAACAAATTTTTATTACAATCAATTTTTGTGAACATTTATATTAAGGTCTATACAAATAACTTCACTATTATCAACCACAATTCTATCAATGAATAACAACAATTGTAACTATACATGGTTTTAACACACCAGACTATTTGTTCACATTTGAATAAAAGGAAAATATAATAATTAATTAGTGAACTTTATTAATGTTTATATCATAAAAAAACAATTAGTTGTTAAAAATATGACCTATATATTATTATATATACATATAATTAAATATTCAGATTTTATACCTTATTTAGTAATATAGTCAAAAAGTAAAATGGTTATTATGTCATTCTTACTAATCATGTACCCTTTATCCATAATACAAATATTTTTTAGTTTTTATTACGGATACTATACATTAAAAAATATTAGAATTACTCAAAATAATTTTTAGTAAAGTTTTTAGAAAACGGTACTAATTTAAAAATATTGTTCTATATTGTCATTAATATATATTAGTATGTCAATCTTATAAATAAATTAAAACTAAAAAGCGAAAATCAACTTTTTATATTAATTTATATATTTCAATTTTAATTTAATTTTGTGTCAAATTTAATATATAATATCTTTTAAAATATAATTATAAAATTGAAAATTCAAATTAATTTATTAAAAATTAATTTTAAAATATTAATTAATATTTATATTAAAATATTCTTACCCCTAATTATAGTTTTCTGGTTCCGCCTTTGTTTACGGTATTTATTAACTTTGCAGCTTAAACTGCTGGCTATTTTGTGGTTGTTTTGTGCTGGTATATTTGTATGTTTTGAAAATTATTGTTCGACAGTGGTAATTTAGCATTTTTTTTATCAAAAAGATCACATTTATACCACAAAAGAGACAACACTGAACTAATTCTAACATTTTTTGAAACTTGAGTTTGAAATTTTCAACGAAAAGGTATAGCATATCTTTTTCGTATTTATAATTTATAATTTTTATACATAAATGTAACTGATCATTTATGTATTAATTTTTTAAATTTAAAGTAGATAGTTGTTAAGATAGTAGTATAATTTAAATATGATATCTTGCTTCCATATATAGCCGTAAAAAAATCTTAAAGGCAATCAAAACTCGTCACCATATAAAATTGTGAAAAAGAGAAAACAATAACTTCCGTCAACAAAATGGTGAAAAACGAGGCTGACTATAGAATTTCAAACTGGGTTGCTATTCGAGTACAAAATTACTAATCACCGCAGTACAAAATTTTTAATTCATATTGACGTTGTACACATGGTATAATGTCGTGTTGTAACTCTTGCTTTTTTAAAAATTATTCTTGAGCGTAACAGTAAAAAACACTCCGATTGTACAAAACATTAAACCCGTATAAAAGAGTAAAAACCCTTTTAATCGCATTTAAACGTTATAATTGTGACCACATAAGTAAATACATTTTATGTTGTGTTTGACTAAATTACAAACATTGTTACACTTTCAGAACGTTGTATTGAAATCGCAGTTGAAAACGTCAATTTCGGGTAAAAACGCTCGTACTATATATAGCGGAACCGCCCTATTTTCTTCATTTCTCTTACTCACTCTCTCTCCTCTCTCTCTCTTCCTTAAGAAGCTCTCTTCTGTCCGCCGGAGCCGCCATCGGAGCCGCCACCGGCGCCGCCACCTGCCGCCGCGAACCACCGCGGACCACGCCGGAAAAATTTTCCGGTGAGTTTTTCAAAATTTTTTTTTTGCAACTTATAGATTTGGGTGTCCTGAGTATGAATTTGGTGTTAGTTTTTTGAAATTCAACATCATTTGAGCTAGATCTAGCATGAAAAATTCGTAGAAAACTTGAAAATTTTGAAAAAAAAAAAATACAGGGTCGAGCCTGGTGCTGCTCGACCTGTAGCTGGGCGAGGAGGTGAGTGGGCGTGGGGGGTGGGCGAGGAGGGGAGCTACTCGCAAGGAAGGAGGGCGAGAGCTGGGTGGCTCGCCTCTGCGAATCTCCAGCGAAGACGGGGGCGCGAGGACTTGGGCGGCTCGGATTGGAGACGGCGAGGAGCTGGGTGGCTCGCGTGGGGGTTGGGAGAGGAGGGAGGTACTCGCCGGCGGTGAAGTAGAGGACTAGTGGTCCTCTAGTTGAGACGGGCGAGTAGCAGTGCTACTCGACCCCTATTTTTTTTTAATTTTGAATGTTTTTAAATGTTTTAATTTGTTTATTTTTGTATAATATTGTTAATGATTTTAAATGTTTTAATTTGTTATTTTTTTGAATTCTAACTAATATTGTGAATGATTTATAAATATTTGAATTTTGTTTTTGAATTGTAATATTGTGAATGATATGATTAGAAATGTTTGAATTTTATGTTATGAATGAGGAATATAACTGTGTGATATTCGTATGCAGTGATGGATCGTCTGAAAAAAGCAGAGACATGTCACGAAGAGGAAGAATAAAGACCGGGGTGTGCAGCAGGCTATGACGGCCTCGTACCGTCGTCGTGCACATGCTCTGGTGAAGGGCCGAGTAATCCTGCCCCCCGCATGGAAGCAGCACGCATTATCTTTCCATCCGGGTCAATCTTCCAACGACCCGGCGTTTCAAGTACCAGCACCACCAATGGTAGCGGAGGATGACTCGGCGGTGTTCAATATACCGAGGGAGACGCATGCCAGAGTTGTCATCATCTAGTAGTGCTTTTTCTGACAGATCACTGCACAGCTCTAGCTTCAATATCTAGGGCAATCAAGCCACCAGACTGCTCCGTCAGGCGGTGGTAGTTCATCACGTCAACCACGCCCATCTCCTGCCCGTGCTGTTGAGGACCATATGATGACTGAGCGTTCGCCATGCTGATGACGATGGTCGTGGTGCTGATGATGAGGACTCACCCGACGTGGATGAGGAGCAGGATAAGGAAGATGATGAAGTCATGGATAAGGAGGATGACACTGACGAGGAAGCAGCGCTAGCGATGGTTCCAGTCATTCCTACCTCTTGGAAGTTGACAGAGGTGCCAGTTCCTGGCGGTCCAAACACTAGTGTTATCACTAGCTTGGGGGCATGTGGCGCTGACTTATGGACCTCGGCTAAGGTATGTTCTCTATCTTCTCCTGTATTTGATCATTTAATATCATACTACGGTTTGTAAGTTGTAAATATTGGTCATTATGTAGGATCGTGGGGTTTTGAGTTTCAAATCCGTAGGGTGATGCTTACCTGCTGGCCAAAAGATAAAATTTCTAAACCAAGAACAAGGAAGATGTTTGAGTATTCTGGTATAGAGCACCTACAGGATATTACGATGCCATACAACAATATGTCCCTGATCAGTGCTTTTGTGGAGAGGTGGCAGCCTGATACAAACTCATTCCATATGCCGTTTGGTGAGATGACGATTACCCTGCATGATGTGTGGATGATACTGCAAATCCCCATCGTCGGTCGTTCATTGACAGCGAATTCATCCACCCCTGAGTTGAAGGAGGTAATGGCTGATTGTCTTAATTTTGGGGCAGATGTTGAGAGTATGACAGAGGCACTGTGGAATACCGGTGCTGTATCAATTTCGAGCTTGTTGCAGCAATGTAGGGATGAAAACGAAGAGGCAATGAAGCAGGCATGTGGTTGGTTATATCATCTGATTGGTACCACCATATTAGCTGGTAAATCAAACGGTCGTCTGAGTCCACAGCTGTTCAGTTTAGTAGCTCCTGTGAAGAAAGGTACCAAGCTTCGTAAATATGCATGGGGAGCTGGTACTCTTGCATGGTTATATCGCCAGCTAGGGATAGCATCTCGTGCCGACTCCAGTGGGATAGGTGGTTCTATGACGTTACTTGAGGTATGTGTCCTAATGTGCATCTAGTATATGATAACTCACTGAGTATTAATAATTGGTACTGCTTAATCATTCTAGTGTTTTATATGCACAGTGCTGGATTTATGCGTACTTCCCTACATTAAGACCAGCGATTAGCCCGGACTGGGGCGCTAATGATGATAGACCTTGGGCTCTAAGATGGGTGAGATCTACCTCTCAAGTGCAGGATCATCGTTCACTGCAAGGATATCGTGAGCATCTAGATGCTTTGACTGCTCTAAATGTAAGTGTTTGTAGTTGCTAACACATTGAACCATTATTATTTTTGTCTTTCGTTGTTGGTTACATTTTACTATTAATGTTCATTGTAGATTGATTGGTTGCCCTACGGTCGAGACAATGTTAATGTTCATGGAGGGCGTACATGGTATAGAGGTAACATACCGATTTTGGGGTTGAATGAGCCATACATGCCTGGTCGCTGTCTACGCCAGTTTGGTTACATTCAGGATATCCCTGAACCTCCTATTAGACCCAACCCAAGGTCTGAAAAAAGAGGAAAAACCCAACCCTACACCTGTGTATACCCCCCCATGTATAATTTTTGGGAAAACACTCCTAAATTGCTGGTTCCAGGGTATACGCGCACAAATGCGCGGTTGCATGCTTGTGACCCACTCTACCTAGATTGGTACACCAAGCACACACACCCGAAGATCCTAAACCCTGAGACTTATCAGACCACCCTGGTTCATCGTCCAGATCCCTGTCTAGTAAGTTCTTTTTGTCATAGTACATCATTAAATATCACTTTTATTTTTTATGTGTACTTACCTGACCAAGTGTGTTACAGCTACTGTCTGAGGCAAGTGAGCTTGCACGCCCGTACTACCAAGAGAACAATGCATGGGACTGGTCATACTATCGTCAGGGGATGCCAGAAGAAGAACAAAGGGCTGCAACTGATGGTCTTGTGGATGTGTTCAGCTCTTTATACATATGGGATAGTTACCAGCGCCAGCATGGTGCACCCTAGTGCTTGTCATCTTGGATTTGGATGTAATAAACTTTAGTATCATCTTGGAACTATTTGTTGTCTTTCATTTTGACTTGGTGTGTTAGACGCCAGTACAATTTGTTTGGATGTAGTTTTTTTCTGGTGGACTTGGTGATGGTGGAATTATTGCTGACAATGCTGGTGACCTTGTTGATGATCTGTTGGTTGATTTTGTGGAGGTTCTTAGAACCGGTGGAGATAAGAAAAACAGGGGAGACTATGCCAAAAATTTTCTAGAAATGCATCGTTTCTGCATTCATGGCTCCTTTCAAAGTTAACGATCAGTATTTGACAAATGTGCTTCTTAAGATCAATGCCAAGATGGGTGGTCTAAATTCTTTGTTGGTCGTTGAATGTTCTCCAGCAATGATAGTGTCGAAATGAAATATCTAACATGTACCAAAGATTGTATATGTCACGAGAAATGAAATATATCAAAATGTAGAAATTCGTAAGAAAGAAAAGATGTGTGACCAACTTCAATCTAAACTTCCTGGAATGCCTTTGTTTCTGTTGAGCTTGCTGCCTGTGAGAAAGAATTGTGATATTTATGGGCCTTGGCAGAAGAAGAATTTGGTAGAATTTGGTGTCGTCACACAATGCATGGCTCCTTTCAAAGTTAACGATCGTATTTGACAAATGTGCTTGTTAATATCAATGCCAATCTGGGTGGTCTAAATTCTTTGTTGGTCGTTGAATGTTCTCCAGCAATGATAGTGTCGAAATGAAATATCTAACATGTACCAAAGATTGTATATGTCACGAGAAATGAAATATATCAAAATGTAGAAATTCCTAAGAAAGAAAAGATGTGTGACCAACTTCAATCTAAACTTCCTGGAATGCCTTTGTTTCTGTTGAGCTTGCTGCCTGTGAGAAAGAATTGTGATATTTATGGGCCTTGGCAGAAGAAGAATTTGGTAGAATTTGGTGTCGTCACACAATGCATGGCTCCTTTCAAAGTTAACGATCGGTATTTGACAAATGTGCTTGTTAATATCAATGCCAATCTGGGTGGTCTAAATTCTTTGTTGGTCGTTGAATGTTCTCCAGCAATGATAGTGTCGAAATGAAATATCTAACATGTACCAAAGATTGTATATGTCACGAGAAATGAAATATATCAAAATGTAGAAATTCCTAAGAAAGAAAAGTCCCTGAATCCAAATCGTATGAATCACATAATTAACAGTCAATAACTTTAACAACACGTTTATTCCACGTCCAAACATCTTTTAACGATTATAAATGCCGAAAATTATAACAACACGATAACTAACAAGATCAATTACACAATAACCAATTACCTAATTATTTCCTAGCCTTTGTCTCTCTATTCCCCGTGCTATTACATTACGTCTCATCTCATAAATTGGTTCTTGGTGTTGAAAATCATCATCATCGGGCTCAATAGGATCATACATAACAAGTAATGGAATATGAGCGATGAAATCATTATACTCCATGTAATTCTCCATCATCCGGCGAACTGATGTATCATTTCGTACATGAATAAAAGTCCACTCGTAGTCGCCCTCCAGCCCCAAATACACCATTGTTGTTATGTTTATTCTGCCAAGGAGGGATGTAGTGCCCGTATTACTCGTCGTTGTAGATCCCGGAGATTACTAGGATATGGCATAGTAACTTCTACGCGTCTGTGCCCCATTCTTCTATCAAATTGTGCTCCATGACGACCAAAAGTAGCTACATAATTAACGTGCAAACAGAAAGGAAACTCCATCTGATTTTGAGAGCGAAATGGGAATTAAGGTGTGAAGAGTTCAAGCAAGATGTAATTAGACAGATTCTGAGAGCACGGGGTAAGGAATGAGTATGTTGGGACACTAATACCCACTTTTATAATATTTGAGTAACACTACATGTCCAATGGCTAGTTCAACGGCTAGTTCAACGACTACTGAAAGGAAGCGTACCAAACACACCATGTGCAGTACAAAGTGAATTCAAAGTTACCATAGGTAATTACTTTTGTCAGAAATACACGTACTAGGTCACTGTACACGTACCAGGTTACCGTTTGCAGTACAAAGTGAATTCAAAGTTACCATAGGTAATTACTTTTGTCAGGAAAGGTACACGTACCAGGTTACCGTTTGCAGTACAAAGTGAATTCAAAGTTACCATAGGTAATTACTTTTGTCAGGTAAGGTACACGTACTAGGTCACTGTACACGTACCAGGTTACCGTTTGCAGTACAAAGTGAATTCAAAGTTACCTAGGTAATTACTTTTGTCAGGTAAGGTACACGTACTAGGTCACTGTACACGTACCAGGTTACCGTTTGCAGTACAAAGTGAATTCAAAGTTACCATAGGTAATTACTTTTGTCAGGAAGGTACACGTACTAGGTCACTGTACACGTACCAGGTTACCGTTTGCAGTACAAAGTGAATTCAAAGTTACCATAGGTAATTACTTTTGTCAGGAAAGGTACACGTACTAGGTCACTGTACACGTACCAGGTTACCGTTTGCAGTACAAAGTGAATTCAAAGTTACCATAGGTAATTACTTTTGTCAGGTAAGGTACACGTACTAGGTCACTGTACACGTACCAGGTTACCGTTTGCAGTACAAAGTGAATTCAAAGTTACCATAGGTAATTACTTTTGTCAGGTAAGGTACACGTACTAGGTCACTGTACACGTACCAGGTTACCGTTTGCAGTACAAAGTGAATTCAAAGTTACCATAGGTAATTACTTTTGTCAGGTAAGGTACACGTACTAGGTCACTGTACACGTACCAGGTTACCGTTTGCAGTACAAAGTGAATTCAAAGTTACCATAGGTAATTACTTTTGTCAGGTAAGGTACACGTACCAGGTTACCGTTTGCAGTACAAAGTGAATTCAAAGTTACCTTAGGTAATTACTTTTGTCAGGTAAGGTACACGTACTAGGTCACTGTACACGTACCAGGTTACCGTTTGCAGTACAAAGTGAATTCAAAGTTACCATAGGTAATTACTTTTGTCAGGTAAGGTACACGTACTAGGTCACTGTACACGTACCAGGTTACCGTTTGCAGTACAAAGTGAATTCAAAGTTACCATAGGTAATTACTTTTGTCAGGTAAGGTACACGTACTAGGTCACTGTACACGTACCAGGTTACCGTTTGCAGTACAAAGTGAATTCAAAGTTACCTTAGGTAATTACTTTTGTCAGGTAAGGTACACGTACTAGGTCACTGTACACGTACCAGGTTACCGTTTGCAGTACAAAGTGAATTCAAAGTTACCATAGGTAATTACTTTTGTCAGGTAAGGTACACGTACTAGGTCACTGTACACGTACCAGGTTACCGTTTTTTTAACTTTAACCTTGTGGCTAGTTCATGACCAACCTCTATATAAGGGATGCCTCCTCCATTTCATCTTCACACACTCTCTCTCCATATTCTCGAAGCTCTCTATTTCCTTACTCTCTTCCAACACTTATTTCGTTAAACTGTGCAAGCTCTCTCTCTAAACATGAGTCAATCTTCAGATTCCGATCATGAGTATGTTCCAATATCAAGCCCAGTAAGTATTTAGTTTATTGTCTTTGTTATATTCGCACTAACATTTCATATTTCAATATTCATCTAACATTCTCTCGACCCTTATTGCAGGATAGTGACTCAACCACTGATTCAGATTGGGATGAATTTGATGAAGGCGTTCCGGATCATTATGCACAGATGGATGACTACATGCAAGAGATGTATAATCGAGCTCCGGTGGTGGACACAGGTTACTTATTTCAAACAAACCAGGCCTTTAGGGGTAAAGAAGAAGCGAAAGCTTGGGTAGATAGTGTTGGCCATCCCAACCATATCTACACCATAATTCAAAGTTCTCGGCGGGCCAAGATTTCCACATAACATGCGAGAGGTATTGGAAACCACGAAGGACATCACGACCTGGTGTCATCAACCGGCGCAGATCATCGGGTTCAAAGAAATGTGGTTGCCCTTTTAAAATTAAGGGTATTACACAAGCTACGGGTGTTTCTTGCAAGTGGGTAACGGATGGCATAACC
Organism: Limonium bicolor; assembly: GCA_023374045.1. Lineage (NCBI taxonomy): Eukaryota > Viridiplantae > Streptophyta > Magnoliopsida > Caryophyllales > Plumbaginaceae > Limonium > Limonium bicolor. The sequence goes on from CM041777.1 coordinate 293,932,257, forward strand.
ATGATCTCGAGAGTGGGCAGAGGGCCATTTTGTGGGAAAACGCCTGACTGAGGCGAGGAGATTATGATCGACCAGAGAACCAGAGTCGGTGTGCCCCCCTGTGCAATTTATTCCGAGCTCACAACAATCAACCCAGAAACGTCAGCAACAAGGAAAGACATATACAACCGGATACAAAAAACAAAACTAGTAAATAGAGATGGTCGATCTATGGTGCAGACTCTGCTGAGTGACCTAGACAAAAACAACTACTACTACGATTACACTACAGATCCAAGTAAGTCAACTCAGTATGTCTCAAATAACTTCAATCATTTAGGTTTCATCTTAATTTGATAGATAACATGATTATATTTCACAATTTAGATGATCAAACACGACTTGGGTCCATCTTCTTTGCACACCCTACATCTAGATTACTGCTCCATGCGTTCCCGTATGTCATAGGCATTGATGCTACCTATAAAACAAACATAGCAAAAATGCCTTTGGTTCAGTTCATCGGGATGACGAGTATAGGCAAAAACTTCAGCATTGCCTTCGCCTTCCTTGTATCAGAAGCAACAGACATGTATGTGTGGGCACTTCAACAATTAAGGGACCTCCTCGGGCGGACTACAACCTCTACATTTATCACCGACAGATGTCTGGCCCTGATGAATGCCTTAGATGAGGTATTTCCTGAATCTCATCATCTACTATGTCGGTGGCACATAAGTAGGAACGTTCAGGGGAAAGCCGAGACTTATATGGGTGATAGAGGAAGGGCGGCGGCTGCAGTCCGAATGTGGACTTCGGTTGTCTACTCGAGCACAGAGCAGGACTACAACGAGAGGTACGCATATTTCAAGGAGACATACCAAAGCTACCCACGTTTCATTACGTATGTTGCATCAGTCTGGGAGAAATACAAGGAAAAATTTGTGGAGGCTTGGGTCAAGAATGTGTTGCACTTCGGCAACACAACGACAAATAGGTAAAATTGTTAATCTTGTAATGTTTAAGATAATACAGTGATTGTTATAGATCTATAAAACTTACTTAAACATTTGATAGGGTGGAGGCCGCACATTCTTCTCTAAAGGCGAGATTAAGGAGTGCTAGACACACTTTGGATGTAATCTTTCCAAAGATTCACGATCATGTGAATACAAGCATCCGGGAGTTAAAAAAGGATTTTGAGGCAGCCAGGACAAAACACAGAAGAGAGCACATGAGGGTTCCAATCGCTGACCTGATCGGGAAGGTTAGTACCCTTTGCTTAGATGAGCTAGTCAAGGAGCTTGGAAGGACGAATTATGTGCAAATGGACAGCTCAATCTGTGGATGTGACAAGGTAACCTCTCATGGATTACCATGCGCTTGTAAATTAAACTACATGCTGGATAGTGGTATACTATGCTCAAAGAGGGATATACATCGTTTCTGGTATACCCTAAGCTGGGAGAAGCATGAATCGACGATTGATATGGTATCCTACATGGAGGAAGAACAAAATAGATGGCGACACATAGCTTCTGAGGTAGCACAGTCAGATGATCCTACTCTGATTGCGAGATGTTACAGTCAACTCCAAAACTTCCTTCACCCAGATATGGTGTGCCAATTAGGAGAGCCGTGTGGAACAGGTTGGGATTGGCAGACCTACCGGGCCCTCAAGACCAAACCGACGTGAACCTTCGTCTTGGGAACGTAACCGACCAAGGGCAGGCCAGTCACAAGGAGCGCCATCAAATAGAAGATCACGTAATAGAGGATCATCAAATCCGAGTCGATTCAAGCCCTTGCCGACTTCCCATACTACCAGAATTTCAACCCCAACCTATATCAATATATGACTGGGTATATTGATGTTCGTGGAGATGGGAATTGTGGTTTCAGGGTCATTGCTGACTACCTATATTCAGACGAAGAGAGGTGGAAAGATGTCCGTGTAGCATTGTTCAATCACATGAAGAATCAAGCACCGGCGAATGGACTATACAAGGCCATTTTTAACGAAGGACCGTACAACGCCATGTTAAGAGCGCTTCATTGGAATTCAGGAGAGCCAGCACCTCAACATAAATGGATGCACACGGAAATGGGGTTGGTGATCGCGACAAGGTACACTTCGATAGTAGTTTTCTACTCTACTGTCTATGGGGGTGCGGCAAGTGCCACATACCTTCCATCGATAATTATACCGATCGTGATAGCCCAAGAGGAGAGATCCACATAGGAATTTGCCCCGAGGGTCATTTCATAAGGTTCGGCATGGTTCAAGACTCCCCACTCCCCCCTGTCTATCCGCAGTGGTTCGCTTATAGAGATCCAAACACTGTCGGACCTTGGATTCATCAATTACAATCTAGGTTAGATAGTTGGATCAACGTTGTACCTTAGTTTTTCTTTAACTTAGTTGTTGTAACTTAGTCTTTCTTTAACTTAGTTGTTGTAACTTAGTTTATCAATAAATTAGTTGTTTTAACTTAGTTTCTCTTTAACTTAGTTGTTGTTTTACTCATATTCACTTAAATTTGGTTATTCAAACATCTATTATTTCAAAAAAAAGTGTCTCCCCGTAACATTCAAACTTATTCAACTAAGTTTGGTGAAAAAAAAAATTTGTACTGCGAATAGTAAAGTATTTGCTATTCGCAGTACAAATTAATTTTAAGTCAAATTAATAATATAAACACATAAAAATGTAATATAAACACATAAAAATGTAATCCAACACTTTTTTTTACAAAAAAAAGGTTCCTGTATTGATTCCAACAAAAAAGTAACTAGTAAAATTCGCTACTAATCAACTACAAACTACTTCGGTAAATTTACTTTCCGATATCATTTTTTGAAAAAAAAAACACAGCGACACATCATTACATGTGTACAACGTCAATATGAATTAAAAAAATTTTGTACTGCGGTGATTAGTAATTTTGTACTGCGAATAGCAAAACCCCCAATTTCAAATCAATATTAGAATACTCCATATTTCTTTCTTAATTGGGGAAGAGAGATTGGTCTCATTGTAGAGAGAATAAATTAAATAGGGAAAATTCATGATATATCCCTGTTTTTTTTTGTAATTCACAATATACTCTGTTGGTTTTCGTAATTTAACTTTAAACATGTTTAAATGTTGTCCAAATTGATGAAACTTTACATGAACGATGCTAAAGTGTTATATTTTGGTCTAATATCAAATTTGAAGTGTTTTAAGCTCATATATGACATGTGGGACCCAATAAACATGTCACAATTTTTATTGGGTCCTACGGATCACATGTGAGCTTAAAAAACTTCAAATTTGATATTGGACCAAAATATAACACTTTAGCATCGTTCATGTAAAGTTTCATCAATTTTGGACAACATTTAAACATGTTTAAAGTTGAATTACGAAAACTAACAGGGATATATTGTGAATTACGAAAGAAAACAAGGTTATATCGTGAATTTTCCCAATTAAATACTATACAATTTCCGCGTCCGGTTTAAAATGGCCTCTCAATCGTATATTACTTAATAAATTTTTTAGTTAGTTACTATCATCATGATTTCTGATTTGAATTAATATAGTTTTCATATTTTTAAATAATTAGCAAGGGATAACTTTGGATATTTTAATATTATTAATAATTTGATGAAAATTAATGGAAACACTAAATGAGAGGTAGTGGTTAATTTCCTGCTTTTTCTAGCATATGTCGTACAAGATCGAGGGAGAAATAGGCCGGTTCAACAATTCAACGTAGCTAGCGTTAGAATAATTCCACAAAATTTAATTTCTTCTTTCATATAGCCTCACCTTCTACCTACTTGATATAAGATATTTTAATACAATTCCATTAACTTTCTTTGACACAAGTGTATGATCCATTCTTTTGTACAACTTTCAGCTGGTTTACGCATTATCAGCTGAGACGATCAACTCAGCTCATTCTTTTAGGTGTATTATGGATCGGGTATCATCTAACCGAAGAGTTTATTCAAAACAGCATTATCAGTTGGTTAATCAGTTCATTTACGCATTATCAGTTAGTTTATCAGTTTGTTTACGTATTATCAGTTGGTTTATCAGTTCAAAAAATCTAATACAAAAAGAATAACTTATATTGATTTTTATACAATCATCTAGTTTTGAAATCAATCATCAATTCATATCAGCCCGAATCAGCTATCAGCTACCAACTCTTTTATGCAAAAGAATGGGGCCATATCTTACTGTCTTTTTTGATACAGCTGATTTGATCAACTTATGTTCTCCTGAAAAAAAATTGTACTAGCTAAGCTCTTAGCCAATAACCATATGTAGGCTAACTTTTCGGGTGTGGTTTCCCTAAAGGACACTAAATTGCCTTTACATAAAGGCATTAATGTCAGCCATACTGAGAAAAAAATGTTAGCCATTTTTATAGGATAATATTAGCCATATATATAAAAATTGATAGCCACCAAATAATTAATAATAATATTTTAAAGAAGTTGTTATTTGCAGTTACACAATTACTAAATGCACTAATAGGATATTGGTGACATAATACAAGCTACAAGGCTCAGTAACCAGCCTCAAAAATGATTTTTTTAAGATTACTCTACACTAACATTACCCTATACCACAAACCATAAAAACCACTATATGATCAGTTAAAAAAATACCGAAAACACTTTTAGAGTTTGTAATACAAACATTGTAAGACCCAAACCATAAACCCTTTATACAAGCAATGGAATATTAACGATATACAAACCGTGACCAATATTTTATTTAGCTATGCATACATATTATGTATACATGGCTTAATATCTTAATGTCTATGGCAACAATTTTTTGTATATAAAAGCTTAAACTAATAAATAAAAGATTATTAGTTGTACATATACATGAACGTGTTAGTCAGCATAGATCTTAAATACCACCATATGAAAGCTAAAACCATGAAAAACTTATTTAGGGTATGTAGTGAAGGGTTTAAGGTTGTTCCACAACCTTTAAAATGTGTCGAGTCAATGACGACATTATAAAATATAAAACAAGTTAAAAAAGGATCATCCTACACCACACATCCTAAAAACCACCATAAGAAAGTTTTTGTTCATAAACATTAAGATTCACTTAAATTTATTACTTATAATTATTTATATATTAAGATAGTTTTTTATATGATGGTTGTTATTTATATATAATCATGGCTAATATTATGTATACCTATGGTATATATAATTTTATATCGATGACATATATTATTGCCTTTATGATAAAGGCAGATGCCTTTTATCTAATCCTACCACCAACTTTTCTGGCCTCTCAATTAATGCATGTATCATTCAGGCATGTTAGACTCGTGATCAAATGAATATGAACTGCGGCTTTGTGTGGAGGCCATGACTATAAAAAAAATTAATAGCATAATTCACCAACCTGTTATATAGTATGCCTTTTTCCTTTCGATCGCATGACTGTTTTGTGATTGTTTTAATTTGATTATTTTACAGTTGTTTTATATGTGATAGTATATTATTGAACTAGAATGTAGTAAGATTTATATAGGACCCATATAAAATCCATCTATTTATATCACAAATATACTATCAATTTTACTATAAGCAAACAAAGCCTTCTTTACGACATATTTGAATTATTGTCCTTATTTCTAGCTTATAGGTAGAATGTTATTGATTTGAGTGGACACAAATTACCTAAATGAAAGACCACGGAAGATATAGAATGTTGTCAAGTTATTATATTTATTGGGATCAGTTTGACCTTCACATGTGACATGTGGATGGTGGTGAGTTAAGAGGGCGTTTGTTTTAAGCAATGACACATAATGAAATCAGGAGAGTAATGGTAAATAATTCTCTTTGATTTTTCCAGGTGTTTGTTTGAGCTGGGAAAATGAAATAAATAATCGGTCAACGCATATATAAGAGAAAGTTAAATTTTGCTACTTACTTTTTAATGGGTTGAAATTGAAAAAATATAAATACCATATATATATAACAAAAGAATCTCTAAATAAGTATACAAAGTAATGGTGGCCACGGTTTCCGGTTCCACCGGTTCCGGTTCCGGTTCCACCGGTTCCGGTTCCGGAAAATGTGTATTCGGATTCGGAACCGGTCCTGGGCGGTTCCGGGGCGGGGTTCCGGTTCCGGTTCCGGAACTCTGTATTCGCTTCGGATTCGCTCAATCAACGGTTCCGACCGGTTCCGGAGCGGTTCCGGTTCCGGTTTTCCGACCGGTTCTGGGGCGGTTCCGAGTTCCGACCGTTCTGGAAAGATTTGATCGGCTCCAGTTTCTTCGTTTTAACTCCAATTTTAGATCCGTTTGCGCGCACACGTTGCTCTTTTCGTCCACTTTACTCCTAGCTAGGTTATTCCTCAAGTTTATAATCTTAAATGTGTAAGAACCAAAGACTTAAATTTTTGTATTGAATTTGCAAAAATTAAGAGCAAAGCGGATTTATTATATAATTCACTGCCTCGTTAAAACCTTATTAGGTAAAAAACCATTGGGAAAACCCTAATAAGGAAAAAGAGTACAGCTACTAATAGGTTACATGATTTCAATTTGGAAGTCTTAAAAGATTACATGGAAAGAAAGTAAATACTAATACATTCTAAAAGATTACAATACAAAACAGAAGTCCTAAGTGGTGATTCCATCGGTAACTTTGACCGGTTCCGGGGCGGTTCCGGTTCCGGTTCCACCGGTTCCGATTCCGGTTCCGGTTCCACGGTTCCGAATCCGATGCGAATCCAGGCGGTTCCGGGCGGTTCGGGCGGTTCCGGGCGGTTCCGGTTCCGGTCCCGGTTCGGTCCCGAATCTCAAACTTGTATTCGGATTCGATTCGCAAGGGGCGATTCCGGTTCCGAATCGGTTCCGGCCGGTTCCGGCCGGTTCCGGTTCCAATGGTTTCGGGTAGATTCGCCGTTCCGGGTAGATTCGGATTCGGTGGCCACCATTAATACAAAGTATAATATATTAGAGAAACACAAACTTGATTAAAAATAGACAAAAACAGTAGTGTAATGGTTGTTTAAGTTTTTATAATTTACTATATATATAATATTTTATAATAATATTTTACATTACTAAAAAATACTTTGAATAAAAGTATTATAAAAATTTGAGTTATCATTCCTTTAATTTGTTTTTATTTTTAATTTAGTTTTTAACTTTTAAATGATATATAAATATTATTTTTTATATTTTTCAAAAAATTTAATTAAGTGTGTAGTGTTTTTTTATTTTATAAAATTTTATCAAATAAAATGACAAACTTAAAATAATTATTATTTTTACCGTTCTTAATATATATTATATTAATCTTTATGGTATTTTGTATTTTAATTATGTGGTATTCTATATACTATGTTTATTAATAAGTAGGGGTATTTTGATTTATAAATGTTTTACGGTCATAATTTGTTGTATCCGGTGAATTAAATTTATTTTTTTTAATATCTAGAAAACTTTTTTAAAAACAATAATCTTTTGTGAATTAATAAATTTTGGTGGTATCTTGTACATCTTCCCTTTTTATTGAAAATATGAAAATGAGACTCAACAAAAAGTAGAAAAGAGATTTCATTAACCAAAACAAACCGACTCCTAAATTCATTTTGATATCTCACCTTCGGTGGGACCTTGGGGGTGCAATCATCAGCACATGGACCGATTATTTCTTTGAAGTTCCGGAGAATTAGTGGTGTGGTCGGCGGTTGGTGTTCGGGAACAGATCGATGGTCCCTTGAGGTTTCATGATCTTGAAAGCAACTTGACACACAGATAAACATTCACAGCTCGTTTTGCAATATGGTGATCTCTTTAATATTGTCGCTCCTTTCTCTTGTGACTGAATTACTTTTTAGAATATTAGACCCGTACAGTTTGTTATATTTATAATTGAGAAAATTACATCTCCACCCATGACGTTTGGTGAAATTACACGCCCCACCCATGAGGTTTCAAAAATTACTTTGTCCACCCATGTGGTTTCCGCTATTTTACATCCAACAACTTTTCTAATATTTGATCAACTTAAATGAGGCTTAAATGTTGTCCAAAATTGATAAAACTTTACATGGATAATGCTAAAGTGTTATATTTTGTCCAAATGTCAAATCCAAAGTTTTTAAGGTCGTATATGACCTGTGGGACCCAATGAAAACACGTTCACATGCCACATGTTTCATTGGGTCCCACGGATCACATGAGCTTACGAAACTTTGGATTTCACGCTAGACCAAAATATAACACCTTAGCATCGTCCATGTAAAGTTTCATCAATTTTGGACAACATTTAACCATCTTTTAAGTTGATCAAATATTAGAAAAGTTGTTGGATGTAAAATAGCGGAAACCACATGGGTGGGCAAAGTAATTTTTGAAACCTCGTGGGTGGGGTATGTAATTTCGCCAAACGTCATGGGTGAGGGATGTAATTCATGATTTATACATGTAATATTCAGTTATCAGAAGAGAATATAGGACTTATCTGGAATCCATATATAATCTAAAACCATCTCAAAATACTATAAATATTCCTTCACATATATCACAATTGCCGATATGAAAAGAGCCTACAACGCAAAAAAAAAAAAAGTAAAAAAAGAAAAGAAAAGTGCCTACAAATGTAATATTGACTTTAGCACCATTGAAGGGAAAAATCTATGTGGGAAAAAGAAAAAAGGTGATGCCTGGCTATTATGGAAATGCTACAAGTAGTCATAGAGAAAGAAAATGCTCTCTCCTCTCTCCTCTTTTTTTTCTCTTTTTTTTCTTTCTACTCCTTCCTTCCCTTTACTCCTTCTCCTTTGCTATTACTTCTTAATCCATGGTCTTGTAGATATCTTTCTTTGTTGTTCTACTTAGTTCTTAGTTTCTTCCCTTGCAGGAGAAGTTCTTCGTTTTCGTCTAGTTTGTTTTTGTGCTTTTGTGTCTAGTGAGTTTTGGGTTTGGGTTGGAATGAGAAGTATATTAGTTGTCTCTCTATCTTCTCTCTGCAATCTATCTTTCTCTCATTTACAACAAGTTATTAGCACGAGTTTCTACCCTGATAAAAAAACCCTAAATTTAAGATCTTACGGGTGCGCGCAAATGGAAACAATCAAGCTTACTTTCTGCCCCGGCAGCAGCAAATGATCTTAATAATCATAGCAGCAAAAGAGTGGAATGAAGTGATTCATTTTCATCATCATCGAATGAAGAAGCAGTGGTATGAAAACAAGTTGATATATTCATATCCAGTCACCTCATCGACCTCTGCTGATCGATCCATATATTGGAGCTTTTCACAATTCTTGTGATGCCAAATATGCGATGATGAATGGCTGATATAAGGGATTATCAAGGTTAACCCATCCATTCATGGCGATTTCAAATAATTTGGAGTGTCAACGTCTATATAATTTTTCTAATATTAATTGATTTTATTTATTTTGGGTTGTTTAATTTATCCAGTTTCATTTTTATTTATTTGTTAAGTATAATGTGAAACATCGTGGTATAGAAAATAATCACACTAGGCATCATGCCAGAATTCAATATCACGTGAGTCATCGTGTCAGATCTTGTTTATTGTTAATTTTTAATTTTATTTATTATGCGTTGTTTCTTTATCACATTTCGCTTATTTATTTATTAAACATCACGTGAGCCATTGTGCCGGATATTCGTATCACGTGAGGCGTTGTGCCCGATATTCGTATCACGTGAAGCATCGTGCTAGATATAAATTTTCATTTAAGGCATTGTGCCAGATATAAATATCATGTGAGACATTATGCCAGGTTTTATTTTATTGCACTACTTTTATTGTGTTATTTGATTTATTTTGTTTTGATGTATAATATATTTCATTATTTTATGATTGTTATCTATAATGTTTACCCCTATATAGGGTATTATGCCTGTTAAAAATTAATTTTTAATATTATTTGAAGAAATAATAGTATTGCGCCTAAAAGTCTTTGATTCTAATATATCATAAACGATGTCCAATATCGTTGAACTTGAGCTTACGGCCATGGACATCACTAAGAAGGGCTTTGCGCCTGAAACTTTGACATCAATATGCTAAAAAGGACATTGTGTTTGAAAGTTTTATTTGCATATATTATAAAAAGGCATCACACTTGAAAGTGTTAATATGTTCCATATATAAAAGGTAGTGTCATATTTTTATACAATATGAGCAAAGAAATTGGCATTGTGCCGAAAACTTTTGAACTTAATAAATGGTATTAGCATTGAGCTAGAAAATTTTAACATATAAATGTATTGATCATATCATTGATCTAAAAGATGGTATCACACCTGGAGAATTCATCTGAAGTATAGATTTTTATGTATAAGATGAACGTTATTTAACGATTTGTGAAAAATAAATGATGGTATCACCAGGAGAAATTTGTGAAAATTATTTCAGTAATTCTTGGAAAACTACATAAGTGATATACCATGATGATGAATATTCATATGTCAATTTTGACCTCTATGATATAAATAAATATATATATGATGTCATACAAATAATTCAATTCGAATGTGATGTTACAAATGATTATCAATGAATCATAAGTTCATCTTCATTAAGATAGTGCTAAAACACTAAATGAGTGACTCTGGCGAATCACCCAAATATTGTTAATCTATTAAAGAAAACAATTGTCAGGACAACTATAGAATAGTTCTTGTTGGATCATTTTTATTCCATGTTTTTTATGAATAGTCAAAAGTCATGACCAGATTGTGAGAGATAATGAGCAGTTATTGACATCATAGAAAGTATAACAATTATCATGGTTGGATGTTATTGATTGCAAGACTTTCAAGGTGTTTGTGGATATAAGTCAACTTATTTCAAAGCTAGCTCAAAATTGAAGCAATGCAGATTTTTTTTAATGAGAAGTTATATTGAGGATGACAAATTTAAATTTCTAAATACTATTCTATGTTTTTATATATTCTATATTATTATTGTTCCTTATTTATAATATATATGTATGTTTGATTACATTTATGAGATTTATCCATTTAGGAAGAATTAGTACACCCTAAAAGGGGTCATGAAAGACATATGTCCGGGAAGGCGTATGTTCTGAATGAGATTTATCCATTTAATAAGAATTTGTACACCTTAAAGGGGTCATGAAAGACATATGTCCAGGAAGGCGTCTGTCTTGAGAAACATGCTTAAAGACAATACAATTATAAGTAACATTTCTTGCTGGAGTTAAGAATTATTGCTTGGAATATAATGCAGTATTAGCTCGCTACCCTTTCCAAAGACTTATAGTTGACCTATAAACTTGCGTCTTGCTGACAAGACATTAGTCTCATATGTGAAAATGATTTTCCATGATTGAAAAATCATAAGATAAGGGTCAATAAGCTCTATAAAAGTAGCTACAATACCACATAGAGAGTGAAATTGTTGTACTGAGAAAGTTTTGTAAATAACAAGTTTCCTCAAGAAGTGGTACTGATATACCTGATGCGGATATCACGTTAAGGCTACAAATAAGAGAATATCAATATATATTCTGGAAAAGATATAAGTCCTGATTGTAGTTGCTTGATTTTTTCTTTGATTTGTATTACATGTGTGTTGGTACAATGGAGAACTTGAGATATAAGATAAAGAAAACAATAAGTTTTCCAATGTTTTTTTGGCATGACCGGTTAGACCATCTCGGTTCAATAATGATACAAATTGATATCCATTGTACGTATATATGGACATTTGCTGAAGAATTATATTCTTCAACCAAATGATTTGTGGTTTGTTTTGAAAAACCTTTTATGAGGCTATCACCAGTTGATATTATGTATAAACCTAGATTTTTATACGCGTGAATTCAGGTGAGATATGGGGGCCATTTTAGGGACCATATCCTGACCATTTTGGACTATTGAGATTTGGTTTAAATTGATGCATCGAAAAAATGGTCATTAAAGCTAAAGGTAGTAAGATTGAATAATAATGTCCATAAGTCTGGACAATGCTGGTGAAATGTTAACGCCTTAATATGAAATTTTACATGTTCATAGGGTAAATTGATGGTTAAGAGAAACCATTGATCAAAGATCTGTAATGAATTGTAAGATCTTTTGGTTTAAAAATCCCAATATACATTTGGAGACATGTAATTTACATGAAGCAACATTGATTTGCATCAAGCCAAATAGTGTTGATGATATCTCACTCTTATAAATGACTTTGAGTCAAAAGCTAAATATTCTCCCATACAAAGCTTTATTTGAAAGGTTTATATACTCTGCTTTAGTGGATCAATCAATTCCTTGAATATGTTGGGATTGTATGTTGAGTTTAAATTTTAATACCTTGAACTAGTAGCTAGGGATACCTTTATGACTCGATTGTCATTTAGGCGAGTAATTTTTCCTAACATCAGGGGAGAAAAGAAGCAATTGGAAGATGAGATGATATGATATGACATATAGAATTGTGTCATCCTCTTCATGTATAGTATGGACTTTTAAGTTCAAATACTATTCATCTCCAAAAAGTTGACAACCCAATTGCTTGATGTTTAGAGAAAAAATATGTGTCAACATCTAATGCTCCTGTATTATAATGTCCCGTAAGGACAAGTGCTAATAAGTCTAACCTGAAGCATGGTAGACTATATGGTTCCAATGACAACGCCTTTAACAGGAGCATAGAATTAAGATGGTCATACTAAAAAGGGTATAGCTCTAGATGAGCCGTCAGACATGACAAATTACCGATATTTAAGGTAATCAGGTATCTGATGATAATAAAGATCTAGAGATATTATGTCATGTCAATAATATAATGCAACCGATATGAAATCAACGTTGAATATATTTATATATATGCATGCAATGTATGTAGTATTATGTATTGCATTGATTTGTCAAAAGTACTTGAAAGACGCAAAATGAGAAATAGAATTTCAACACATTCGAGTTGTGAATGTTGCGAACTTAAAGCCCACACAATGATGTGAATCCATCTGGATACAAACAAGTGTTTGTATGAAAATTAAAATGGGTGATTTATAATCTTTTAATATACAACCTATGTCGGTGTATAGAAATTTGTTAAATTTTTTGTCATTGATTATAAAAAGACTTTGTCCCCAGCAATTGATTATTTTGAAGATATAAGTATGGTTGAAATTATGACTAATTTGTAAGATTATACCTCATATGTAGATCACTTTGATAGTGTGTTCGAAAGGGATTAACTCCTAGAGGAGTTTGGTGAATTCTGAAAGGGAATGCCCATGTAACCATGTCTTATCATGAACCTCAATGATAAAGGTGATTGTGGCATTACTACCTTAGTGAAAAACTATTGAAAAGGTATCTCTAAAATGAGTCCAATTTTATTGGATAATTCGTGTTGCTATAGTAGCAGTGTATGAGTATAATTGGAACTCCTTACGAGTCTCCTGATGGTCGTTGAATCCATGATCATGAAGTACCAATCTTAATGCTATTACAGCATGCTATTGCAGCAGAATGATTAATGGGTTATGGTATCTATAGATAAACACATATGAATAACCCCCACCACCCAAGAGATTAATTGAGGGTGTGTTTAATTGAATCTGTGACTTAATACCCATATGATATAGAAGATTACAACTATACTGATTAGAAAATACATACCACCAAAAGTTCTACTCATAAAAGAGACGTCGATATTAATATAGAGAAAATATGCTAAAGTGCAAAAGTGATGAATGTATTCAACCCAGTACTTCCCAAGTAACGACTAATTAAAGATTGAAGATGCATACAATCAAAGTAATAAAGTGATGTTTTCATTTGGGGAGAAATAATGTTTGTGCTTTTTTTCCTTCACCATGGTGTTTTTCCCATTGGATTTTTTCCAGGTAAGGTTTTAACGAGGCAATCGATGAAAATCATCCAATGGTTTAAGCCTAAATACATTTCTAAAATGACTTATATTTTGAATATGAGATAGTATAAGATTGAACTCTTTTCCTTTGTCCGAGGTTTTTATCTCACAAGGTTTTGCCAGGCGAGGTTTTTAACGAGGTAACATATAACAAGATGTTTTGTCTAAGCGGAGTGTTATAAATAGATATATTTATAGTGAACTCCACAACGTATGTAATTAGGGTTTTCCCATGTAATAGCATTAAGATTGTAAAATATAGTCCTAAAAGGCAGGTGATGAAGTTTATATCTTACAATAGTTTGCTAATTATCAAAAAAAAATCTATATTAGTGTTTTATTTTGTAATAACTACAAAAAAATTTCCCAATAGTAAATACTGTTTGAATAATTTGTTTCCAATAAATAAAAAGATCATGGTGATCAAAAGATAAACATCATAAAATTTGAGCCACATTTTTTTTCCAATTACTATCTGCGTGGAAATCATTTTCCTACAATAAAAAGTATAACTGTTAGTAACTATCTTTTAGAAGATATTTTTTTCTAGTAAATTATTGTGAGTAAATATATTAGATACTTTTTTAGCTTATAAATATATTAGATACTTAAATTCAAGATAGTTCATGAACGAGACATGGAAAACAATTTTACGACAAACATTAGCTTTTTTCTTAAAAAAATGTGTAGACTCGTTTTTTTAGCACTTAGGCTCCGTTCTGGTTGGAGATTACATCAATAATCTATCCCTAGATTAATACCTTTCACCACTGGACTCCATTATTTGACAACGCTAGTTGGAGTAGCGTTTTGTGCTAATCTAGGATTGGAAGCTTCAGTGAGAACAGGACCTTAATATTCTTTTAGATCTTTCTCCCATTTATCTATAAGTCCACAAAATTGCATTGTAGATTATATATAGTTCCGCAAACCCTTTGTCCTCTAAGCGCCTCTTCCTTCATTCATTCGCTGCCGCAGGGATGAATTACAGAGTTATCAGTCAAAAGTGGGCGAAACACAATCTTCCACTAGAGTTCTGGAGGGAAATTCTCTCTTACCTTCCATTAAAATCTTTGTTGCAATTTCGATCAGTCTCAAAGCATGGAAATGTATAGTTGAAGATTCTGAGTTCACTACTTTCCATCTCCGGCGCTGTACCACCAACAACAATGTCGTTGATCCGTCAATCATCCTGCAAGTGTTCGGCAAATTAATATGGGAACGATGCTGCACTAAGACTTTTAGGAGAGTGTCAGTGTTCAACGTTCCAGTTGACGATATTGCCAATTGGGAATCATTAGGAGAACATGACGGGCTTTTTCTTTTGCGGAGAAAAGATAGAAGGATTGTCATGCTATGGAATCCTTCCATTCAAAAAAGTGTACATATTCCCCAACCATCTCCATTGATCTACTACTGCATGTTTTTTGTAGGGTTTGATCCATCCACCAATGATTACAAGATAGACATTATCGCGAGAGATATACTAACGCGTGTGTACAAAGAAAGAGAAAAGACTAACAGAAAGAATAACGATGAATATGCGATTTCATTGATGATCAAATATCTGCCTCTTACAATCGGTATTTATAACAGAATTCTATCTATACAATGGGCTGTAAGATTGGGCCTATGAATACAATAAACTGGGCTGATTTATTGTAGGCTTAGTATGCCCCCGCGATCGGAACGTGGGTGAGCCCGAGAGACGATCGAAAAACAGTAAACGAGAAGCAGGCAAGGCCTTAGTTAGAAGGTCAGCAACCTGCTGATCTCCTCCCAGATGAGTAACAACCAGAGAACCAGATCGAACTCGTTCCCGAACAAAGTGGAAATCAAGTCCCACATGTTTGGTCTTGTAGTGTAATATAGGATTGGCTGCAAGGTAAGTAGCTCCAAGGTTGTCACAAAGAACCACTGGCGGTTTAGACAGAGGGACGCAGAGTTCACCAAGAAGTTACTGTATCCAAATCAGCTCAGCAGTACCAGAGGCTACAGCACGATATTCCGCCTTTGTCGTAGAACGAGCCACCGTAGCTTGTTTCTTAGAGAGCCAAGAAATAAGGGAGGATCCAAGAAAGATTGCATAAGCCGAGGTAGAACGACGGCTAGAGATGTCGGTAGCCCAATCTGCATCTGTATATGTAGTCAAGGAAATTGTAGATTTTCTGGGTAGAAAGAGATGCAGAGAGATAGTGCCACTTAGATAACGAATTAAACGCTTCAGAGCCACCCAATGAGTTTGAGCCGGGCAATGCATAAACTGGCAAAGTTTGTTGACACAGTGACTTATATCAGGTCGAGTAAGACTTAAGTACTGCAGACTGCCATGGATACTTCGAAAGAGAGTTTGATTAGGAAAAGGTGGGCTGGACGAATCATACAGATTTGTGGTGTGGGCTAGAGGAGTGGAAACAGATTTGCAGTTGGTCATGTTTTCTTTGGCAATTATTTCGGAGATATATTTGGTTTGGGAAAGATAAAGCCCCTGTGAAGTACGAGTAACCTGGACTCCCAAAAAGAAAGATAGCGGACCAAGATCACGAACAGGGAATGATTTCTGTAGATGAGAAATGAAATTGGTGATGAGAGTTTGTGTTGACCCTGTGACGATGATATCGTCTACATAAACCAGTATATACAGAATGTCCGTTCCAGAGGAGAAAACGAAGAGGGAAGGATCTGACTTGGCCAGTGTGAAACCTGCTGAAACAAGAGTGGAGCTGAGTTTGTCAAACCATGCGCGCGGGGCCTGCTTAAGCCCGTAAATCGACTTGCGCAATTTGCAGACATAGTTGGGGTAATTGAGATCAACATATCCAGGAGGCTGCTGCATATAAACATTCTCAGTGAGATCCCCATGTAAGAACGCATTTGAGACATCCAATTGATGAATTGGCCAATCTCGAATTGCAGCTAGGGCTAGAACCAGGCGGATTGTTACTGGTTTAATAACGGGGCTAAACGTCTCCATATAATCCACACCATAAGACTGTGTGTATCCTTGGGCAACCAGTCGCGCTTTGCGACGCTCAAGCGTGCCATCAACATTAAATTTTGATTTCAATATCCATTTGCAGCCAAGCACATTGGAGTGTGCAGGAGGAGGAACAAGAGTCCAGGTTTCTGTAGAGAGAAGGGCATTGTATTCTTTGTCAAGGGCAGAGCACCAGTCACGATGCTTGGGAGCTTCAGAAAAGGAGGGTGAATCAGGGACAAGGGGTTTTTCAGTTTGGGTGTGCCAAGCTATCGTACCATCAGTTCGAGTTTTTGGTTTACTGATATTTGCCTTTGATCGAGTCATCATGGGATGAGCAGGTGGTGGGTCGGGTGAATGTGGAGAAGGAGGTAAAGTAGCAGTGGGAGAGGAGGATGGGTCTGGTTGAGATGGAGGATTATTGGGTGGTGCTGTATGTAGTTCTGAGGTAGAAGCAACAGAATCTGGTATATTAGGAGAAGAAGACGGTACAGAGGTACTGGTGTAGGTAGTAAGGTCAAGTGTAGTATCCAGAGCGGGAGTAATAGGAATGGGCAAGGGAGGTGTGGCAGAAGTAGCAAACGGAAAGATGGCTTCATTGAAACATACATCCCGGGATATATAGATGCGCTTGGTTGCAGAAGCCAAGCAAAGATACCCCTTATGCTGCGTACTGTAACCCAGAAATACACAAGGAACACTCCGAAAAGAGAACTTGTGCGATTGGTATGGCCGTAAGTTAGGCCAAACCGCACAGCCAAACACCCGTAGAGTGGAGTAATCTGGAGAAGTCCCAAATAACAGTTCATAAGGACTCTTCATACGGAGCACAACAGAGGGAGTACGATTAAGTAAGAATACCACTGTAAAGAAGGCATAATTCCAATAGCGCATGGGTACTGAAGAGTGATACAGAAGGGCAAGGCCTCGATCAACTATGGTTCTGTGATGACTTTCAACACTCCCGTTTTGTGCATGAGAATGCGGGCATGTGATGCGATGAACAATACCCAGCTCTTTGAATAGGGGGACAACGCATGAAACTCGCCCCCACCATCAGATTGAACAGCCAAAACAAATGCATTAAACTGATTACGAACATAAGCCAAGAATTCTTTCACCGCAGACAAAACACCAGATTTCAAAGACATGGTGAATATCCATATATATTTTGTGTAATCATCAACAAGAGATAAGTAGTATTTACAGCCATCAGATCCAAGTAAAGGGGCTGGTCCCCATACATCCATAAAAACCAATTGAAACGGTTTAATAGAACGAGAAGGGGTAGGGGGATGGGGAAGCGCATGTGTTTTCCCTGCTCTACAACCAGAACATGAAACAAAAATCGGAGTTTGTTTGCTGCTACAAGGTAGACTAAACTTATTGACTATATAGCTGGTGATTTTATCAGAAGTATGGCCAAAACGCAGATGCCAAGTGTGAGCATCAATTCTGTTGGTGAAATGAGCAGTAGGCTGAGACGAATCAAAAACTGGAAGGTGGTATAAGCCATCTTTAAGTCCTCCTCTGAGTAAAATTGCTTTGGTAGCCTGATCCTTCACAAGAAAATGAGAGGAATGAAACTAAAAAAACACATGATTATCCAAGCAAAATTGACGAACAGATGAGAGATTCTTAGAAATGTCAGGCACATGAAAAATGTTGGATAATCGAAATTGATGTGTAGGAAGAGATAAAAGGCCCATGCCTTGGTGTGCAATGGGCACCCCAGACCCATCACTCATAGAAACAACTTCAGAGCCAGTATAAGGATGGCTAGAGACAGACAGATTCGACAGATCATTGGTAAAGTGATCTGTTGCACCAGTATCTGGATACCAAGAGGAATCAAATGACGGATAGGGTATTATATGTGGAGGAAGAGAAATTGGCAGCAGGGATCGGGTTAGGATAGGATTGATAAGAATGGTTGTAGCGACGATAACATGGCTTGCCTTGTGCCCCGATTTCTCACAAATTTGACAGATCGGGCGATAATCGGGCTTGCCATTAAAGTAAGAATAACCAGATCCACGACCACCTCCATTGTTGCGGCCAGAATAAGAACGGAAAGAAGAATACCTCGATTGGAGCACGTCCTGGATTATTATAAGGCCCTTTGTCACGAACAGCATTGTTCACAGAGGATGAACCAGAATCAATAGTCACAACATTGTTAGATGACAGATTATTATTCTGAACTGATGTAGCAGCATTCCTGGACAATCGATTTTCAACGGCTAGTAATTGACTTATGACTGTGGATGTAGTAAGAGAGCCTGACTGACACAGCAGGATGGTAGATATAGAATCAAAATCGTCAGGCAAGCCATGAAGAATGCAGTGACAAAGGTCATTCTCAGAAATTGCCGATCCAGCCGCAGACAGAGATGTTGCAATTCGTTTTGCCCGATTAAAATAAGCAGAGATGGAATCTAAATCTTTCTTAAGAGAGTATAACTGAAAACGAAGCTGCTGTAACCTAGCCGTTGCTTGGGAAGCATAGATTTCATGTAAATAACTCTAGATCTGAGCAGAAGTATCATAATCGATTACCTGTCCCTGGATATCCTCCGTAAGAGAGGTCATGAGTATAGAAACTATCATTTGGTCGCGTTGTTGCCAGGCTGCAAATTTTGGATCTGATGAGGTAGGGACTGGCCGAGATCCATCTACATGTCCAAATAGATCATAGCCACGAAGATACGACTCAAGTTGTCGTCGCCAAAGGGGGTAGTTGTCGCCGGTGAGCTTGTGAAAGGAAGCCGCAGGTCCGACCAAGTTTGGAATGGTGGTAGTGGTGGTGGGGGTAACAACATTCTGTGGATCTCCAGTGGGATCGGATGTTGTCATGGTGCTCGATGGAGCTTATGGCTCTGATACCATACTGAGAAAGAGAAAAGACTAACAGAAAGAATAACGATGAATATGCGATTTCATTGATGATCAAATATCTGTCTCTTACAATCGGTATTTATAATAAAATTCTATCTATACAATGGGCTGTAAGATTGGGCCTATGAATACAATAAACTGGGCTGATTTATTGTAGGCTTAGTAGTGTGGTTGTTTGATATTTTCTCCCTTAAAAACCATTCGTGGGGGGTGGAGTTATATCATACTGCAGGTGAGCACCATTGCCTCAGCCGCTTGAGTGTTTCTGGTGGTAAATATATACATTGGATGGGGAGAGGAGGGTATGATAATTCCGCCATACAATATTTAGTGTCTTTGAATTTAACCACTAAGAAGATTATATGTACCCCATTGCCAGGAGATAAACAACAATCTATGTTCCAGTATCCGAATCCAATCATGGTGGATGGATCTCTACCAGGAGTGATTGCAAGTAGCTGTATCTGGGTACTAGAGGGCCTGTCTGACGATATGGATAACAAGAGGTGTGCAAGTTGGAGTAAATTATATGAGATGGATAACATTATGAAGAATTACCAGAAGCACGGGTACCTCAAAAAGGATAAGATATTATTATCATCATTGTGTGAACTTGAAACATTTTATTGGTATGATCTTACAACTCGCAAAATGAATCTAGCTTTTCCTGATTATCACGCCATATATGGACAAGTGGTGTATGTTAACACTCATGTTGAGAGTTTATTTTTGATTAAATAGGAGAAATTATTTGGCTGTACGTGAAATCAATTTCTATCTTGATGGGCAATTCTAATATTTTTATAGCTAGCGATGGGCGAATATAATCACGTCTCTTCTCTGATTTTGATTTTCTAATTTTAGTTTAGTTTGCTAAAGAATATTGGAAAACATGAAGGCCAAAGCGACTGAAGCAAGAAGAAGATGGGAGAGTTTTAATTTTGTACATGTATTATGTGTAAAACGTTGTATTACAGAACTAATAGCCCAACTATGTTTATATACTAATATAAATCTTTGTAAAGATAAATAATGTTGTTAACAAAATCCTAACTAACCTAATATTTAGATGTTTACAGATAAAAGAATTAAAACTGTAAACTAACATTGTACTGGGCTAATTAAACATTGGACTGGGCTGTATACTAGCCCAATACCCCCCCTCAAGCTGTTGGTAAGCGAAGTTACCAAGGCTTGACTTATCTTCTGCACGCATGCCGATACGCGAGATATGGTCCTTGTATTTGACTCCTGGTAAAACTTTAGTCATCATATCAGCTAGTTGATCAGAAGTATGAGTGTAAGTGATGTCCACCAAACCTTGTTGAATCTTCTCCCAGACAAAATGACAATCAATTTCAATGTGTATTGTACGTTCATGAAAGACAGGGTTGCGTGCTATATATAGCTAATTGGTTGTCACACTTGACCGGTACAGGAGTAATGTGTGTGACATCTAGTTCATGTAATAGTCGTGTAAGCCATGTCAATTCCGCTGTTACCCGTCGCAAGGAACGGTATTCCGCTTCTGCACTAGAAAGAGACACCGAGCCTTGCTTCTTAGTCTTCCAAGAAATAGGACTATCTCCTAGGAAAATGAAATAACCGGACACAGATTTTCTGGTGTTTGGACAGGCAGCCCAATCAGAGTCACAGTAGGCAGTAAGATCAAGGGTAGGAGTAGAACTTTTGGCAAGAACAATGCCATAGTTCAGGGTTCCTCTGATATAACGAAGAGTATGCATGGCTGCCTCCATATGAACATCACTTGGATTTTTCATAAACTGGCTAAGAACCTGAACTGTAAAACTGATATCTGGTCTGGTGTTGGTCAAGTAGTTGAGTTTACCCACTAACCGTCTGTAGAGTGTGGGATCCTTGAGAGGTGTGCCATCATCGACACGTAGCTGTTTGCCCACAACCATTGGGCCTTTCGAAATTCTTTCATCAGTGCTTGCGTATTCCTGTAAAAGTTCCAAGCAAAACTTTCGTTGCGAAAGAATATAGCCTTGATTGTATGGAATAAACTCTATTCCCAAGAAATAATGCAAGCTTCCTAGATCCTTGATACAGAAGTTGAGGTCTAGAGCCCGCTTAATTCCATCTATTTCCTTTTGACAAGCTCCAATGATCAACATGTCATCCACATAAACTGCTATGTATATCTTGCTCTGAATAGTCTCCTTATAGAAAAGAGAATAATCATTCTTCGACTGGACAAAATCAAGAGTGTGAAGGAAGCTGGCCAGTTTGGAGAACCATTGTCTAGAAGCCTGTTTGAGCCCATACAATGACTTGCGCACCCGACATGCCTTGTTTGCCCCTGTGACCTCTAGACCCTGAGGTAAGCGCTTGTAAACCTCTTCATCAAGATCACCATGCAAGAAAGCATTATCAATGTCGAGCTGGTTAATAATCCACCCTTTGCTAAGAGCCACAACAATAAGAGATCGGATCGTCGTGAGCTTGACCACTGGGGAAAAAGTTTCGTGGTAGTCAAGACCATGACGTTGAGTGAACCCCTTCGCCACTAAACGAGCCTTGTACCGTTCTAACGTTCCATCAGATTTGAGCTTGACTTTGTAGACCCATTTGCACCCAATCAATTTCTTCCCGCGTGGCAAAGTAACTATATCCCATGTATCATTTGCTTCTAATGCTTGTAACTCTTTATGCATGGCAATCCGCCAATGCTCATGTTGTCCAGCGGCTTGATAACTATGTGGTTCACACATATTCGGATGAGATGATTTAGCAGAAGAAGCCGTAGAAAGCAGTGCCACAGATTTAGCAGGTGTAGTTTCTGTTAAACTAACACAATGAGCAATAGAACTATCAGGAGGTGTCGTGGTTCCGTAAACTCGCTCATCAAGTATCTGTTGAAAGCATGAATTGCGCATATAATCATTCAAGTATCCTGGCTTGTGAACTTCTCTACTTGAACGTCTCAAACTTGTTTGATTAGGATCTGCCGCCTCTTGAGTTGCAGAAGTTTCCACATCGAGTTGTGTTGCTTGCAATAAGGGTGGTTCTTCATCCACTAACATAGGGTTTTGATTCCCCTCCAAATTCGTTGGTTGTGGGTGTTGCATGCTCGCGTTGTGAAAGGGAAAATCATGTACATGAAATTTAACATCCCGACAGACCTCAACAGTACGGGTCTCCATACTCATGATCTTATACCCCTTCTTCTTTGGATCAAATCCCAAATAAATGCAAGCTTCCCCACGTGGTTCAAACTTTCCTCCTTTTGGACCAACAATTGTCTTATAGCACAAACATCCAAAAGGCTTGATCTCATGATATGAAGGTTTGCTACCATACAAACTCTCATATGGTGTCACACCGTTTAATGCCTTGGTAGGTAGACGATTGATCAGAAAGGTTGCATATAGAATACACTCTCCTCAATATTCAAGTGGAACATTGGATTGAAAGAAAACTGCCCTTGCCGTTTCCAGAAGATATTTGTGTTTCCTTTCTACTATGGCATTCTGTTGAGGTGTATAAGAACATGTTGTTTGATGAACAATTCCTTGTTGCGCATAATAAGATTTTCCTTCATTAGAACATCTGATAAGTGCAAAACATATAGACTTATTAAGGTTTAATCACCTTATTAATTGCAGCATTTTTAGTAATGTTTCTCACTTATCTTGGGTTTTTCCTATATTTATGTTGTTATATTAACTGATGTATTATATGTGTTAAAATGTAGGAAAAATACCAAATAAACACGTATTCTATAAAGGATTACAGAGAGGCACGTGAGAAGGCACACGACTTGCCTAGGCAACCGCCTCATTTTGGGCGGCCAAGGTAGAGGGACGAGACAGAGCTGTACCGCTCCATAACAGGCGGACGAGACAGAGCTGTACCGCTCCATAACAGGCGGACGAGACAGAGAGGGCAACCGCCCCGTATTGGGCGGACAACTCTAAATGCAACCGCTACATACGAGGCGGACAAGAGAAGGAAATAGAGAGGAGACCGCCTATTTACAGGCGGACAAGCGAGGAGATGAGAGAACCGCATGAAATCTAGCGGACACGTGTAAATGTCCAGTAAATGTCCAGGAAATCAACGGGTTATCTTCTTCGCCGACTCGCTCTGCAACTTGATTCCGTCATATCCATTAGTAGTCGGCGCCTACCAGAAATCACTCGCGCATTTGTTTCTGTCCCCTGCAATCAATGAGCTGCAACTCTGCCTGTTCTCCTTCCTCTATAAATACCACGTTCCATTTACCTTCTCCAGTGTCCTTCCAGAGGTTCCGTCCGTGGTTCCTCCTGGAGTTCCAATTCACACCATCATTCCATCTTCGTACCACTACACTTTCACTCACTCGTTCATTTCATTTCTAATCTCCCGCTTCTCCATTTGTTTTCTTTTCATCTCATTATCTCACCTCTAGTCTCACGTATTTAAATAGAAGATCAAACTATTTAATATGTTAGGCTAGTTTACGTTTGCTCTGGGAATAATTATTATGTACCTGTATTAATTATGCACTATGTTTTTCTGGTTTTAATTTTAATGAAGTTTGTTACGCTTAAAGGTTTTCTCACATCTTTTTAATAAATGTCATGAGTTTCTTAAATTGCTTTACTAAGTCTATTTTGATCAGACCGGTGATAAATAGACAGGTTAATTAAGCCGTAAAACTGGAGAAAGCTTATTATGACTTAATGAGTTAGTATTTTCAGGTTGCAAGAATAAAATCCTCATACTCCTCTGCCGTCCACCAGTGGGTGCTTGAGTTTTCATCGGACCTGGCACAACTGGAACGAGTTCTTATGAGTCTATGACTTAGTCCTTAAGATAAAAACAGGATCTTGCCAAACAATTATAATTAAACCAGTAGACCTAGCATGAAAGAGCAGATAATATTAATCTGAACCGGAGTCCCGTTTAGTTTATCTGTTAACTTAGTTTATTTAATCTTTCCTTTTTATTTATAAAAACAAGTCAATTAATCCCCCCTTTTTGTGACACGCTTAGGTACTATTATATGCACATTAGTCCCACGGTTCGACATCCGGTCGCTTACATTTTTACTATACTACCACGACCGGGATTTGTTTGCAGCCCGACGTTTATTTTGAGTTTTAATTTCTTTTCTTTTATTTTACATCAGTTTAACCACTCACGATATAACGTCTGCAAAATGGCGCCGTTGCCGGGGACTAGATTTATTCTAGTTCCTAAGCCCCGGATTATTCACCTGTTAATTATAAATATTCTGTTCTTTTTATTATGTTAATATTATTTCTATAATATTTTGTTTATCATTAATATTAATTATCTACTATATTTTGTTAATAATAATTATTTAATAATCTGTTAATATTAATTGGACATCTGACATTGGACATCTGACTTCTGACATCTGACTTCTGACATCTAACTTCTAACTCTTATATTATTGTCATTTAATTTCCATTGTCCCTAACATTTAATTTCCATTGTCCCTAACATTTAATTTCCATTGTCCCTAACTTCTAATTTCCATTGTCCTTCAATTTCCAGTATACTAACTACTAACTTATAATTTCTGTTATTTAATTTTCTGTCATTTCTTTCCATTGTCTCTAACTACTAACGTTTAATATTCTTTCAACTAATTACTAACATTTAATTTTCTGTAAATTAACTTCTAATTTTATGTCATTTTTATTACTAACTTATGATTATATAACTTTAT
The DNA here is from genome assembly GCA_023374045.1 of Limonium bicolor. Lineage (NCBI taxonomy): Eukaryota > Viridiplantae > Streptophyta > Magnoliopsida > Caryophyllales > Plumbaginaceae > Limonium > Limonium bicolor. The sequence goes on from CM041777.1 coordinate 293,957,749, forward strand.
TATTCTGTTACGAAACATGTTTCGTTTAAATAAAAAAAAAAACGAACAGGCCTTGTCCGCCTCCTGTCTAGCGGACGCCACACAGCCTTGTCCGCCTCTTAACAAGCGGACGCCACTGAAGCTTGTCCGCCTCTTAACAAGCGGACGCCAGACAGAAACAAATAGGCGTGACCGCCTAATAACACGCGGTCCATACACAAGCCTTGACCGCCTAAATACGGGCGGACGAGTCTCGCAATAAAAAAAAGAAGCTAACGACGCGTTTTCGAGTTCTTCCCCAAATTCTCAAAATTTCGAAATCAACCCGACGCCAAGGAGAACACCAGCCACGCGACTCCCCTCCTCTTCAAATCAACACATCTTCTTCAATTCTTCATCAAGTCACTCAAGGTTAGTACCGAAATCTTCGTTTTTCAATTCTCTACGTTTCTATAGCTTCAAATCTGTAAATGATGAACTACATTAGGAGAAATTAGGAACTGAAGTTTCGAATCCCTAATTCCACTAATTCGAAAATTTCGAACTTAAATTGCTAATTTTGCCTCGAATTTGTCCTCTATTAATCATAATATACATACACAAGGTTAAATCTTCACTTATTACACTTAGATTTGGTGTTTATATGAATTCCAATTTAGGTAGAAGAGCATTTCGAATTGCTTGTTAAAAAAAATAGAATTTTTCAATTCTATTTTGCCTTGTTGTTAATAAAAGAATGAATTATGATTATAGGTTGTTATTTATGGATTTGTTTGATGACGGTATTAAAATACCTTGAATCTGACTGAATTAATTGTGGAGAAATGAAGAATTTTAGGGGAGGTTCTGTCAAATTTTCGACAGAATTTTCAATAGAATTTTTGTTGTATAATTATTCTGTTTATATTTCATATTAATTGTTCTTCTTATTTTCTATTTTTGTTAATTTACTAAGTTGTTTATGTCCAATATTAATACTCTGTTTGATATTAATTTTTATGTTACTATTACTCTGTTCAAATATTTAATATTAATTGTTATGCTGTTAATGTTTGTTTGCTTTTAATTTTTTTTTAAAAAATATTAGTACGCCTCGTATACGTGGTGGCGACTGCCCCGGTGCATCTTCTTCTGCACCTCGTCTTCGGGACGACGGCTTTGTTTCAGCAGAGGATGCTGGCTGAGCAGTTACGGGTGACACAACGTTTAGACCGGAGCGACGTGCTGCAAGCATAGGCAGCGCAGCAGCATGAGCGGACCGCTCAGCTCCTAGAGCGTCTCCTCGCTCAGACAGGCCAGGGACCAGCACAGCCTCCACCACCACCACCGCAATGATTTTTATTTTTGTTATCTTTATTTTTATTTTATATTTCTCTATTGTTTACTAACATTTTGTAGACTAATACTGTTTTAACCTCAAACTTTTGTTACATACAGGAAGGTAACAGTTTGGTTTACTTTATGTTTCTTATTTTGTGAATTATTATTTATGTTTTTCATATTATTATTTTCTTTTGGTGCCATTCGAGTTCTGCTGGCTATATATGTTTACCTTTTCAGAACAAATTCGAACATATAGCTGAACTCGCCTATGGAAGCAACCTCAGTTGCTCTAGGAATTTCGATATTTTGGGTTGAACACTTGCGCAAACTTAAGTGTGAGGAACGTCTCACCCCTACCAAAGCTTTAAGTGTGAGGAAGGATACCTTCCTCAATCTACGATACAAGGGGAATTTCAATTCTTCCTTTATTATATTGCTGTTCAACCTATATGAGTTTAATCCTTTATGAATCTGTCATATTTTGAAAGGTCATTTTCTTGAATTTAATTCTGAACAATGAGGACATTGCTCCTCTTAAGTGTGAGGAAGGAGAGACCTTTTCCCTGAAAATATGACAGTTGTTCGATAACGCCACACTCGCTTTTTGCTACTCTAAACTGCCTATATAAAAAAAATTGCAAAAATGAGATAAAATAATTGTAGAAGTGTCTGAAATTATGTCAAGTGACAACTGAAAGATGGTTTTATTTAAAGGAGTTTGTATAAAATTATTTTCCTTCAAAATACTCTATTTTCACTAGAAAAATGATAGATCTGCTGATTGTAAAAACCAATTTAGTTTAGCTTGGGATTATGGAAATATGTGGAAAGTCAAGGAAAGAAAAGGATAAAGACAAGGTACTCCTCTGTTTATAAATTTTTCTAACCAAAAACAGGCCTCGTCTATCCGGTTATTAAGTTCTTTGGGGTGCTTTAACACCTATCTACCTAAGGTCTCGTGATCTGGGATAGAAGACCCAACACCGTTACAAGGATAGAGAGAAAAGTCTGCGGTACAGAAAAATAATGCAATTAAAAAAAATGTATGCTTTGTATATACAATTTGCACATTAAAAAAAATGTAAATAATAAATTGCAATTTATATTTATGAACATGAGTACGTGGTGTTGAAAGGTATTGCGGAATAAGGCATTACTTCACACCCCTTGTCATTCCGGGTTAGAGAATTGGAATTGGTTGAATCCCAGGTTAATCTAACTTGTTTTCTGCAGTTAGTTTTTCTGTGCTTTTATTAAATTGTTTTTCTTCACTGTTTGCAAAAACCTACTTCTAAGAGCAGAATTATTCTTTCAAGTTGTCACTTTGTCTAAATTCCCTTCTACACTTATTTAATCTTGTTTTATTATTATGGCTTAGAGATAATTTTATTCCTTATTTGCTTGAGGACAAGCAAAAGTCAAGTGTGAGGAAGTTTGATAAGTGCAAAACATATAGACTTATTAAGGTTTAATCACCTTATTAATTGCAGCATTTTTAGTAATGTTTCTCACTTATCTTGGGGTTTTTCCTATATTTATGTTGTTATATTAACTGATGTATTATATGTGTTAAAATGTAGGAAAAATACCAAATAAACACGTATTCTATAAAGGATTACAGAGAGGCACGTGAGAAGGCACACGACTTGCCTAGGCAACCGCCTCATTTTGGGCGGCCAAGGTAGAGGGACGAGACAGAGCTGTACCGCTCCATAACAGGCGGACGAGACAGAGCTGTACCGCTCCATAACAGGCGGATGAGACAGAGAGGGCAACCGCCCCGTATTGGGCGGACAACTCTAAATGCAACCGCTACATACGAGGCGGACAAGAGAAGGAAATAGAGAGGAGACCGCCTATTTACAGGCGGACAAGAGAGGAGATGAGAGAACCGCATGAAATCTAGCGGACACGTGTAAATGTCCAGTAAATGTCCAGGAAATCAACGGGTTATCTTCTTCGCCGACTCGCTCTGCAACTTGATTCCGTCATATCCATTAGTAGTCGGCGCCTACTGTGGAGGGTGATTTTTCGGTATGAGGGGGGTCTATCTAAATATGGTCTGACTAAAAGCCTAGATCCTAGAAATTGCCATTCTGTGGAGGGTGGAAACCCGTTATTCTGGCATCCCTCAAATACCTACTACATCGTCCGTCTTTCCCAGAAAGCATAAAGGGGAGTACAAGTGTGCACTACACCCGCTCTCAATGGGCTCCACGCGGACTTATGCCCTAAGGGCGGAAATTGACTAGAGTCGCCACCTAGTTTGACCTAAGGAACTAGGAAGGAAGGGAAAAAGGGTTCTAAGAACCGTTGATTGACTCTGAATTTGTTGCCTATGGATAGGACTTATCTGGTCATTTGCAGAGATTCTATGTGGGTTCGCACTGGGTTACACCCCTCAGAAGTGGCAATGACCACAACCTTGGATTGGTGCCCGAGGAAACCTTGGTCTCCAATTGTCGGGATTACCTTCTTTCAAAACCTTTTTTAGAGAGATTCATTTGAAAGCCAAGGATAGGATTAGGACAGGGGGGGAGAAAACGAGTGGGTGAGGCGAGCTTTTCTGCCAAGCTAGCGCCAAGAAGAAGTTGATGAATTCGGATGAGTATAGAATGAAGCTTTGAGAAAAGTCTAAGGTTGAGTGAATAGACAAGACTAGAAGTCTGATAGTTTCAAGTTTGTGGGAGCCGAAGAAAGTTTGAGTGTTTTGAGAGACATGAGGTCCACCTTAGAGGGGGGAAATGGTTTTTTGATTTGGAATGGGGTCGCACCCTGTATGGGCTGCCTACGTACTCAACTCCCTGTTGAGATCAGACCTTATGTAGTTCACGTTTTTTGGTTTTTTTGGAGATTTTGATGTTTGTGGAGTTTGAAGATATTTGAGGTGTTTGAGATTTAGAAGGGTTCAAAATTTCGAGAAGTTTCGGGTTTGGGATGCTAGTCTGTGAGACGCTCGGGTCTGTGAGACGTTTGCAACCTTGAGATGTCAAAGTCTGTGAGACGCTCGGATCTGTGAGACGCTCGGGTCTGTGAGATGCTCAGGTCTATGAGACATTCGAATCATTGGAATAACAAAGTCTGTGAGACACTCGGGTCTGTGAGACATTCAAATGTGCGGGGTAATGGGATTTTGAGGGATGATTTGAGTCCATGAAGTTGGAAAATTATTTGGGATTGAAATGAATTTATTGAATCGGAATTTGAAATGGTTTTCGAAGTGAATGAATTTTTGAACTGAGTTGAAATTGGATGAAGTTTGAATGAATTGGAATTGAATGAATTTGAATTGAGATGAATGTGAATTGAGATGAATTTGAATTGAATTGAATTGAATTTGGATTTGAATCAAATATGGGTTGGGATTGGAAAACGGGTCAGGTCAAAATTTGGGTTGGTCAAAGTTTGGGTCAAGGTCAAAGTTCAGGTCAAGGTCAAAGTTGGACCGGGTCAAAGTTGGGTCAAGATCAAAGTTTGGATTGGTCAAAGTTGGGCCAAGTCAAAGTTCGGGTTAGGCATAATTGGACCGGGTCAAAGTGGGACCGGATTTGGCCTTAGTCAAGGTTTGAGCCGAATTGGGCCTTGGTTGGGCTTTTGGGTTGAATTGGGCCGAATTGGGCCTTGGTCAAGGTTTGGGCCTTTGAAAAGTGGGCCGGTTTGGACATTGGAATTGGGCCGGGTTAGGCCTTAGAAAGCGGGCTGAAAATTGTTTTTGGACTGATTTGGGCCTTGGGCCTTTTTATTTCGGATGTTGGGCTTTATTTGACATTTGAATTGAATTGATGTTTGGGCTTTGAAATTGTATTGATTTTAGGACTGAATTGATGTTTGGATTTTGAATTGGGTTTTGAGAGAATGGGCCAGATTGGCCCTAGAAAAATGGGCTGGATTGGGCCTTAAAATATGGGCCGGATTTGGGCCTTAAAATGTAGGCCAGATTTGGCTTTGGAAAGCGGGCCAGGTTGGGACCTCAAAACATAGACCAGGTTGAGCCTTAGAAAGCAGGCCGGGTTGGGTCTTGGAAAACAGACCAGGTTTGAACCTAAAAATGTGGGCCAAGTTGGGCTTTTTGGTTTGTTCCCCGAATTGGGCTTTAAATTGGGCTTCAATTGAATTTGGTTAGTGGGCCTCAAATTGGATGATTTGAAGTTCGGATTGACACTGAATTGGAATGAATTTTGAATTGTGTATGAAGAGTGTTTGATGAGTGAGTGAGAAAGATTGCTTTTGAAATGTGTTTGACGTTGGAGCATGAGAAAGATTGGATTTGGAGGGTGTTCGATGAGTGAGTAGGGGGATGATTGATTTTGAAGTGTGTTTGATGAAAGAGTGTGAAAGAGATTGATTTTGCAATGTGTTGGAAGAGAGAGATTGGTTTGAAGGGTGTTAGATGAGAGAGATTGGTTTGAAGGGTGTTAGATGAGAGAGATTGGTTTTGTGAGTGTTTGATGAGAGAGATTGGTTTGAAGGTGTTAGATGAGAGTGGTGTTTGTGAGTGTTTGATGAGGAGAGATTGGTTTGAAGGGTGTTCAATGAGAATTGATTTGAAATTGAATTTTTGGCTGAGTTTGGAATTGAATTTGGGTTTTGAGTTGGATTTTATTGGTTGAAATGAATCATTGATTGTGAGTTTTATTCTGATAATTATGGATTGTTTGGAAAATTTTATAAAGGAAGGGCATTCCCACCGACCAGACTCTACGGCCAGTTTGAGTGAGAAACATCCCCAAACCTAGAAGCTTTTCTAAACTGGACTTGAAATGTCCATAAATAAGTGGGTAGACTTAAAGGCTATTCTATGGCTACAGGTGCTAAACCAATCTAGCAGGTTATAAGACGAAACTAACAAATAAAACATCCAATGTATAATAGAACCGAACATGTATAAACAAGCATTCACAAATATGTACGAAACATAGACAGAGTAAAAGAATGATCAAGCCGACAAATACAGAAAATTATGACATCCAAGACAAAGCTAGGTAGCACAACTAATAGACAAATTACAACTCATGATAACAAATTAAAGTGTTAATTAAAATGCTGAATTAAAAGAGCTGCTATGGGGGGTCGCATCGACGCCGCCTCACTCGAGCTGAAGGGGATCCAAAGAGATACACAACGTTTTTCGCATTTGAAGGGAGAACCCCGGTAGTCCTAGCCAAGGTCCGTCTCCTTAATCTCCGAGCAGTTCCTCATTTCTCAAGCAATACGTACATGCCAGGGAACACAAACAAAGAGACACGAGATTAATTAGTAATGAAATGTAAGAGGGTTAGGGTGTGTGCAATGGGATCATACGGCCCCTCTTAATGGGAGGAAAGGGGGCAATCTAATCATCTCCCACACCCCAACCGAGAACATAGAAAAGAGTTTCAAGCTGCCAACAAATGCTAAAGATCGTAAGATAAATCAAGCATTGGGGTTGTTACTCAAATTAATTCGCCATCTTAGATTATGACTCAAACCAAAGTGTAGTATCAAAAGGATGAAGTTGTGAGTCATGTGGGATCATACCTAAAAGGGGTTTATATCATTTCCCTCTAAGATAAAGAGTTAATAAGGACCATCCAGCCAATGAATGATTTATCTAAACGATCACAACGTAAGGGCAACTATCACTCAAATCATGTTCTTATCTAAGCGCAAAGAGACAAATACATGCTAGTTTCAAACCAACAGTCAAACCACCGATCAGCGCGCAAGGAGTAATCAAACATAGTCAAATCGTAAGCATAAGAAATCAAAGGGAATTTCCAAACCCAAAGAGTAGTGTGGAGTCCACGGCCCACCAGCACCGTTCATTTTCCAAGTCGACGTGAATCTCAGCCAGAAAGCCCAGCGCAAGTTGCACCTCAGCCCAAAACATGAGGTCAGGGATGGGTAACATATCAAAGTAAGCCAATAGTGAAACAACAATGTCAGTAGAAGGTTCAAACCAAAACCAAATCTCTTAAAGAGACACATGGGCCCCAATTCACCAAAAGGCCGGCAAAAGGGATGGGGGCCGATACATAGCAATCGGATCAAATAACTCACGAAAATAAGGTAAATCAGGCCCGAGAATGGAATGGGCAAATATATTCCACCCAAACATCAACATCAGATGGACCTGGCAGCTTTCGCAAACAGGCAAGCATGGTCACAACCCCATGGAACAGAGAGCAATCGAAGTATAGCCTGCTTCTAAATCCAGATGGGGATAGAATAGGGTCGAAGAACACAATCCAAAGTAGTGGAATAAATTTCATTGGTTCGCTCAAACAGAAGAAAGGTTGGATCTCGAACAAGCCAAAAGTATCCGCCTCAATTCACTGCGCCAAGGTTAACTCAGAAAGCAATGAGACCACCCAAAACAAATTATCAAGATAGAGTAGCTTAGATCTCAAGTATCTCAAAATTTTAAACGTAACTTGAGCAATATCAGAGGGGCGCAACAGATTAGTCGTAACCAATCTCACCAACGCAACTACTAACAAATATGACAGAAAATCACAAGTTGACTCATCAGAGTAACTAGGCCACGTTCGATACCCAATCAGGTGCAGCAAACAACGATACCAGGTGAAGTTCAACAAATCACAAAGTCCCAATATCTCTCAGGGTATCATAACCAACAAGTTCACAAACTGGATGTTCGATACTCGGCCAAGCACAACAGCGAACACGCCCAGCCAGATTTAACGATAGTAGAACTTAAGAAATCGAGAAATGAGCAAACCCAAACCATCAATCGGTTTCGAAATGATAACAGGAACATACAACTGAAGGGAAGTGTTTACCGAAAATCCCGTAACCCGACAGTGCAAAGGGACGAGGGCGTCAGTGACGAATCGAAAACCAACGGGACACCCTAGAATGGCGGCGAAGACACCCAAAGGCCGGAAAGAGTTCTTCACCGCCAGGATTCATGAAGCCTACCCTTCGAACGGAGAAGGCCGGTGCTCCGACGACGGGATGGCTCGAGAGTTAAGCAAAATTCAAAATCCCCGCAAGAGGTGGGTTTCACAGGAAAATACACCAGAGAACGCAAGCGAGAGAGAATGGACCAGTTTTCCATAAGTGTAATAGACATTGGAAAGCAAGTACTTCGGAAAGAGGGAGAATGACGAGCTAAGTTCCTCGATTTTCAGCTCGAGAGGGAGATGGGTTCGAAAATGATGGCTTACGAGAGATGGTAACAAATCGAAGATGTTGAGCAAGATGGATCGCTCCCAAAACAAAAAGGACGTACGCTTGCTGATTCAGGATGGAGGCCACGGTTGAGGAAGGCAGGTTGAATCGGAAACCAAAAAGAGAGGGTCTGCCTGAGAGAGAATGGACGAAGGTATGCGTGATGATGAAGGATTGTTTATGAAGTAATAGAACGAGAGGGATGCTCGAGTGTGATGGCTAGCTCGGTTTTGCCTTCTTTGGTCTGAGAAAATCGAAGGAGGAAGATGATTAATCCAGGGAGGGAGGTCATGGTGGCGGCTTGTTTCGTGGGTTGAAGAAGATCGATGGAGCCAAGGAGAGCAAAAGAAGAATGTCCGAATGAGCAAGTGGCTCCGTCCGCTTTACGTGTTGACCGCCCTTAGGGTTTAGATGGTAGGGTTTGGGTGGGCTTCTTGAGGCCATGGGCTGAAAATAGAGTGGGTTTAAGGAATTGGGCTAGGCCAGACTTCAACCAATTGTGGATTGGGTTTGAAAGATGAAAATGAGTGTGTATAATAGAAATGAAAATAAAAATACTAATGCCAATAGTATAATAAAATAAAATATAAGAAAAAGTGGATAGATGAATAAAAATAAAGTAAAATAAAATAAAATAAAAATAAAATATAAACAAAACAAAATAAGATAGTAAAATAAGTGAATAAACAAAAGGGGACGACCTTAAAACTGGACTGTCGATGGAAATTCATTTTCGAAGAATTGTTTTTTTATTCTGAAATGTTTTGAAAAAGATTATAAAATGATGGTTTCGTCTTAGCACGCACGTTAATATGTTTTGAAAAAAGAAAGGCGACGACCCCTCTTATTATTTCGGAATTTGCTTTATGGGGTGAGAATTTTTGGTGTCTACACCTACCAGAAATCACTCGCGCATTTGTTTCTGTCCCCTGCAGTCAATGAGCTTCAATCAACGAGCTCAATCAATGAGCTGCAACTCTGCCTGTTCTCCTTCCTCTATAAATGAAATACCCCAAACCTTGGTATGTTGTGTAAATGTTAAACTATGGTATTTAAAGGCTAAAAAGTGCCTTAGAAACATAAATGAACCATTTAAACCATGGTAAAACACAATAAAACACTAAGACACGGTTTGAGCAAAAACATGCTCTAAGCTTGGAGTGAACTTGGTTAGGACCCAAAGAGCCTACCAAGACTTGATAATGTTTAATTATGACTTTATAAGGCTAATTAAGTCCTTAGGAAACTTTGGTAGACAAGGAAACCAAACAAAACACAAGGAAATACCTTGAAGTCAATATGAGCGAAAATGTGCTCTAAGCTTGGGATAAATGTGTATAAGACCTAATGGTCATACCTATACTTTATAAATATGTTAATGAACATATTAAATCAATTACCAAAGAAAACCAAGCTTGAAAACAAGTTAAAACACAAAATGTGCTTTAAGGAGTCTTAAAGCACGTTTTTGAAAAATTGTCTTGTAAATGAGTTTTGAATGGCTAAATGTCCATCATTACTCTTTAATTAACATGTGTACTATATAGTATCACATTTGGGTGGCTATATTAATGGGAAATCAAAAATTTTCACTTCTAAGTGCCTTGTTTAGGTGAATAGTGATTTTTATAAGCTAGTTTGTAACATATAATGTTATAAGTAATTAAATTGGTCAACAAAGACTATTATACCCTTCTACTAATAAGGGGGCCGGTTTTTGGTAGTAATGAGTCACCAAACATGTTAACTTGTTAAGTAAATAAAGGTGACTCATAGGTTACTATTTGCTTTAAGTTATAAATATCCTTAAAAGCAAAACCAATCTCATTCTCCCTTCCTTCTTCATTTCCCACGGTTGCAAGGCTTCTTCAACCCCTCTTCTTCTTCCATTTACGATTTGGAATAGTGCTCACCAAAGCTCCACCTTCCATTGGCAATAATTCCAAGCTCACTTGTTCAAATCAAAAACAAACACCACCAATCTCTTCCTCTCACCAAGCTCTTCAATTCTATCCTTTCAAAATCCCAAGAGCTCCATTTCGGTGCCAAGAGGAATCACCATGGGAGGAGCTTGAGCTCACCTTTTCACATATTCTTGTTCTCCTTTGCTTCAAGGTAAGGAAACTCAAAGAAAAATGACATTTCCTTCATGTTTTGTCATGTCCGAAAATCACTCTTAATGGAGTCATTATATTACCTTTTTCCTAGCTTCATTCCAATCTCTTATGGACTAGGTGGAGTCCTCTCTTCATAGACATTCAAACTCCCTTCAAAGATCAAGGTAAAACAACTACATTAATGTTTTTGAAATAATGTAAACCTAGGGTTTACAATGAGATGAAGCATAAAGCTTATATACTCATTTCAATGTTGGTATATTGTTTAGTTGTTGGCAAGGAACCAAATGCCTTACCGGTTTTACAAGGAAACAAGAAAGAAATTTGGGAAGAAAAGAGGTAAACAAGCTATCTCAATGTGGTTTAATGCCTTAGGAGAAATAAGCTTATAATGCTTGTTAAAACTACCTAAAGAGCAAATGGTGAATGACCTAGTAAAGTGTTCTCAAGGAGATTAGTAAAAGAACATATGTATTGGTGTATGTATTTGCAGGTCAAAGGCATTATTTATGTGGGAAATTCAGTGTTTAAGGATTATGCAATTTAAGGGCCTAAGAGCCATGTCATTTAAGGGCCTAAGTGCCAAGCAAGTTTAATTATGCACTATATTGTGATGTAGTGTAAAATGGGTGAAGTTTTGTGTGTATAAAAATGTGTTTGATGGATCTTAGGTGTTCTTGAATGAATTAAGGTAAAAACCTAAGTGTTTGGATGTGGGTATATACTAGAGAAGCTATGGCCAAATTTGGGAAGATGTGTGAGAAGTTCTAAGTGTTTTAAGGGAGTTTTGGTGAACTAGGGAGTGTTAAAGGTGAATGAATGTTTACTTGAGAAGAAAGCATGTATTAAGGTGATTTAGAGGGATGCAAGGATTTAGGCATTGTCTTGGAAGTTCTAGGAATTCAATATGTATTTTGAGAATGTATTTAAGTCTTGGAGGAGTTTGCTTAAGGTTTAGATAATGTTGATATTCAAGGAATAAGTGATGTTTAAGTAAGGTTTTGAGAAAAGAATTCAAGGAGTTGTAAAAAGGAGGTTTAGTTAGTAAGAAAAGGAGTTGAGAGATGATGTTAAGGTGTAGAGGAAACACCTTGGTGTAGTGGTCATTATTGGTGAACTACCACTTAGAAATCTTAAGGAGAAAACATCCTAAGTGCTAGGAATTTTGTAAGAAACTTGTGAATGATAAGATGGTTTTGGTGAGTGATTTAAAGAGTTTACCACATGGCTAAAGGTGTGTTTGATGTGCCAAATGGTGTTAGGAAACATTATGAGACTTTAGGAGAAGTTTGGAGGAATTTGGCTAAGTGTTTAAAGGTGTAGAAGTTGAGCATTTTGCCGTGTCCGAACTTCCGTCCGGACATGGAAGTTCGGACAGGCTCTGTTGGACAAGGAAAATTCCACTCTCGAACTGTGTCCGAACTTGGGAAGTCCGGACACAAGTTCGGACGTCACTATTTCAATCTAGGAATTTCTCTCGAACTGTGTCCGAACTTGGGAAGTCCGGACACAAGTTCGGACGTGTGTATAATTTCAGTATTAGGTCGCGGCTTGCGTCCGAACTTGGAAGTTCGGACACAAGTTCGGACAGGCCACTGTATGGACCAAAATTGTTGTTTTAAGGTATAGAAATGATGTGTAATGATGGGGATTGATAGGTAATGATGTTATAAGGTTGTTAAGGACATGAGGGGTGAGTTTTAATGACAATTAAGTGGGTGAAAAGTTGTAATAAAATGTGAAAGTAAAACAAGTTAAAATGTAAAGTTATTTAACCAAGTTAACGGGGAAAAGTTATAAGCATTAGACGTTAAATAATCATGCTACCCCGATGTTAATAAAAGTACATGTAATGTTATCAGTTGTTCGAGAATTGCTCGAGGAACATAAGTGGGCGTGATAAAGTGGACTCCGGTGACAGGTATGGTTTTCTTGCAACCTGTGTCCTACCGGATTACACCGGCTTGTATGCCAATATGTTTTCTTGAGTGTTTGCCACCTTGTAAGATTAAAACATGTAATGAGTTTATAGTAATTCATTTATGTGGCGAATTTGGCCTCCGATACCATTTAACCTCAAATATGTGTTAAACCTTAGCTAACCAAAACTAGGAACACATGAGTGATCGGTATTCGGAGTTGACGGCCCAAACCTTGGGAACGTGCTAACCACGGCTATGTGTGAGTTAATTGGACATTGTTGTTGTGAGCAAGTGTGTGAACCTCCCTTGTGTGCTTAACTCGGTTATGATACCGTATGGTGTGTGGATGTGGTAGGGCTCCATAATGGATCCCTAACTACTTATTATTAAGTGTATATGTACTAATGGGGGGTGAGGAGTCCGGTTGTTCCGGCCACGCGTGTGATGGACGGGAGTCGTTATCTTATCCGGTTCGGCTCTCTTGGTGTATGTATAGGTGGTATTCCAATTTGGTTTCTACCTTCCCTTAGCTTATCCAAAGCTAGTTACTGACTCACGTCGGGCCACAGGGGCATACGTATGTTATTTCGGTGTGCTTGGGATCACTATATCCGACACACCTTGGGTATAAGTTAACCGTTCTATATAACTGGACGGTAACGAGGTTGGTAACGAGCTTAACATGGGATTGGCAAAAATCCCTAGGCTCACATGGTATACTAACTATGGTGGAAGGTTCCTTGTGAGAACCGATTTTATGGTGTTATGTAATGTTATGGTGCTATGCAAATTCCCTTGCTATGCTATGGTATATATATATATTGGATGTTTTAAATGAATGCGATGTCATCATATGTACGTTGAAACAAGAAAGGTTGTTATGTTTTATTATGTGAGAAATGAGATATGTTGTATGATATGGAGTGTGTGGATCATGGAAATGAATCCCAGTTTGCGACAAGAGGCATTTAAGGATAACCCGATTAATGGGTACATGTCGTTCGTTAAGGAAGTAGCTCCGTTTTAGAGGAGAGCCACTCTAGGGTTTAAGGAATCATTGGATGGTTGGTTAAGTATGGATGTTTTGGTTATAGGTTGAGCCCATTGAGGCGAAATGTTATGTGTTGTATGTTATGGCTTGTATGCATGATTTAAATATAATCAACTGCATGCTAAGACGACAATTAGTTGTGCGTGGCCCGGTAGCATGTGGGCTGCGGGATTACCATACCAGCAAAGGTGCTGAGCCCCTTGGGGGCCACCCTTTCTCTCCTTTTCTATTTCAGGTACAAGGAGCTGGAAGCCGTTCGAGAGTAGGACGGGGTAGATGTTTATACAAGGGTAGCCATTTAAATGGCGTAAGCATTGTAGGCGTAGTAAGACCGAAATTGTTATCGGCATTAGTTTGTAAATACTCGGTACGGTTGGAATGTAATAAGTATATGGGTTGTTGTTAAGGGAAGCTAATATTACGTGTAGTTGCTCGGGAGTCTAGTCCATTAGACCGATACAAAGTACATGTATTAGCCTTGTTAGCCACGTGGGTGGTTAACGGCGTGTAACACCATTGAAATAAGTAATGTGATGAGTTGAGTTTCCGCTGCAGATGGTTGTTATATGTTTGTTGTTGGATGGGGTGTTACAATAAATACCACATTCCATTTACCTTCTCCAGTGTCCTTCCAGAGGTTCCGTCCGTGGTTCCTCCTGGAGTTCCAATTCACACCATCATTCCATCTTCGTACCACTACACTTTCACTCACTCGTTCATTTCATTTCTAATCTCCCGCTTCTCCATTTGTTTTCTTTTCATCTCATTATTCTCACCTCTAGTCTCACGTATTTAAATAGAAGATCAAACTATTTAATATGTTAGGCTAGTTTACGTTTGCTCTAGGAATAATTATTATGTACCTGTATTAATTATGCACTATGTTTTTCTGGTTTTAATTTTAATGAAGTTTGTTACGCTTAAAGGTTTTCTCACATCTTTTTAATAAATGTCATGAGTTTCTTAAATTGCTTTACTAAGTCTATTTTGATCAGACCGTGATAAATAGACAGGTTAATTAAGCCGTAAAACTGGAGAAAGCTTATATGACTTAATGAGTTAGTATTTTCAGGTTGCAAGAATAAAATCCTCATACTCCTCTGCCGTCCACCAGTGGGTGCTTGAGTTTTCATCGGACCTGGCACAACTGGAACGAGTTCTTATGAGTCTATGACTTAGTCCTTAAGATAAAAACAGGATCTTGCCAAACAATTATAATTAAACCAGTAGACCTAGCATGAAAGAGCAGATAATATTAATCTGAACCGGAGTCCCGTTTAGTTTATCTGTTAACTTAGTTTATTTAATCTTTCCTTTTTATTTATAAAAACAAGTCAATTAATCCCCCCTTTTTGTGACACGCTTAGGTACTATTATATGCACATTAGTCCCACGGTTCGACATCCGGTCGCTTACATTTTTACTATACTACCACGACCGGGATTTGTTTGCAGCCCGACGTTTATTTTGAGTTTTAATTTCTTTTCTTTTATTTTACATCAGTTTAACCACTCACGATATAACGTCTGCAACATCCCAGCTCTTTGGCATTATCTGTTCTCACCACTTTGACCTTTGTATCAAATTGTCTTTCCACCATTCTAATAAAGTTAACAATTGTCTCCCAAGCATGTCCCTTCTGTTTGATGAGAGTAACCCAAGTAGTACGCGTATAATCATCAACAAAACACACAAAGTATTTGTACCCGTTGTATGTGTTGGTACTAAAAGGGCCCCAAACATCAATATGTAACATCTCAAAAGCTCTCTTGGTTTTGCTTGTAGAATTGGCAAATGGTAAACGTTGTGCTCTAGCTTTGTAACAAACATCGCAAGCATATTCTGTAGAAAAATCGGTCTCTTTTATTATTCCACGTTTTACAAGCTTTCGAAAAGGCACATGTCCTAGCCTTATGTGCATATCTAGAGCCTTTGGGCTGACAACATTAACCGCATCATTATAGCAGCCCAATACAACTTGTCGACCTGGTCCATTCTCGTGCCTGTCTTGAGTGGCGCCGGATCTGTTAGTATGGGAAAAACTGGAGCGGCCCAATTTGCTCCTGGCCCAAGTGTCGAGATAGCCCGCATCCAAAACAAACAGGTGTAACACCCCGTCTTAAGCCATTCGTGGTTATCGCAACTTAACAGTATTACATAAACGTCGCAACGGAACTAAACTAACACCAGGACCTTGCCACGGTCTAATCAACAAGAAATACCGTTACTTAAATATTTACAACCGCATATCCATAATACATACACCAACCGAGTTTAAAGTATCTCCAAAACCATACAATACTTCACAAGTTCAACTACTAACAGACGGGTGCACAGGCGCTACCCGTACTCAAAATAAAGTCCCACCTAGGGCTACCCGCTCCTACTCTCGTGGTGTGACTTCATCGGCCGCTTACCTGTAAGTGTAAAAACAGCCCCCAAAGGGGGTCAGCACGAATGCTGGTACGACCCTCTCGTGGCCCCCAAGCTAACGGGGCTACGACGACTAATTGTCGATAGCATGGAAGTTGATTAACATCACAATCATAGTATGAAATGCAATAAAACAACAAACCACAATGAACATAAATAGCTCATATGCAAATGAACAACTCAGGCGTTCCCTTAATAAATGAGTTAGATCTTAACTCCTTAAAACCACAATCTCCTTAACCTTATAATTGCCAACCGTTCCACTATTAGATTGGTTAGCCCTTAATTGGTTGCTTATTTTTGTAGGGCTTGGTTAACCCTAGCTGGTAGCAGTGCACTATCCGACAATAAGCTACCTTTCTCAATTTGTTGGGGATGTAGGCTTGATCCCCCCACGCCATCCTTAATGTGCCTCCCACCTCAAACAGTAGTCCGGGTGGTCGGGTTGGTTTGTTGACCCTAGGCGACGAGTCTAATGACAAGTCTTATTTGGAAGTCGGATCTGATTCAGATACCGACCTCCCCCAATACACATGTGCCGGTACCATTCCGGATTCCTCACTCCCATCCCAAGTTACGGTTAGTGAAAGTCTTAAATACCATGTGTTAGTTAAACCTTGACGGGTATTAACCAACAATCGCCAACGTACCAATCCTCTCCTTAACTCAATAAGTATCAAGCTTAGTTAATAGCTATCCTTAAGCCTCGTGGGTTAGTGTAAAGAAAACACATACACAACGAGAACATTAATATCCGGTTGCATGCTTTATCTTGTCTTAGTCATAGCAAATAGGCAGATAGCACACAAGCCGAGGGACACCTTGTTAGCAAGCAGGTCACAAGAAAGACTGTACCGTTCACCGTCGACTGTTGTTTGTTTAACCTTCTTCGGGGTCCCAATTCACAAACCTAAAACATTCATCCATTTTTAGGTCATTAGTTATTTGCACCTTACTTAAGACACTTATTCTCTAAGATTCCCATCCAGTACTCCCTTAAGTCCTTACCACCTAACCTTATAAACTTAACTTTAAACCTTAAGGTTTATACTTAACTTCACTTAATTCCTTAGGTTCTTAGGTCCCTAATCATTATTACCCTACCAATGGCATACCTTATTACCAATAAACATCTTTAGAATTTAAAATTTCTTTTTTTTTTGTTTTTGGCTCGACCGAACTTACCGACCGACCTTACCCAAGGTCGGTCCATTCCAGGACGCATTACCGTTTGAAAATTTTACCCCGACCGACCTTGCAAGTCCAGTCCCCAAGGTCGGTCCATTCCCGAGAGTTTTCCCCCGTTGGAAATTTAAGCTCGACCGAACTTGCCAAGTCCGGTCCCAAGTTCGGTCGATTCCAGAGACCAATTCCAGTACAAAATTCTAGGCATGACCGACCTTGTAAGTCCGGTCCCAAGGTCGGTCCATTCCAGAGACTTAATTCGTACACAAAACACAAGCCCGACCGAACTTGTAAGTCCGGTCCCCAAGTTCGGTCGGTTCCAGAAACTCTTTCCGGTAGTGTAAACTGAGCTCGACCGACCTTGCAGGTCCGGTCCCTAAGGTCGGTCGGCTCCAGAACCTTGTTTCTAAATTCCCATTTAACTCCAAACTTCACCTCATATATCCTAGTATGTTTTAACCTCATTTGGGCACCTCAAATACACCTTAAGCCTTCCACTAAACATATTAAATCACTCACCAACATCCACCTTAGTCATTATGCATTTTCCTTGTAATCATGCCAACACTTGTAATGTTTTTCACTAGGTTTCTAAGTGGTGGTTCATACCTAATATAACCACTATGCCAAATGCTTCCTCACCACTATAACATCATCTCCCAAGCATCTTTCACCATCTAAAACTCTTTTATGCAACTACTTAAGGTTTCTACACAAGTTTATGCCCCCTTCTACCAACACATTATTTCCTTCTAGTTTACCAACATTTGCCTAAGTCCTAAATTCTCAAGTATATTCATTTGATTCCTAAATCCTCCTTGATCATGTCTAGGTCCTTCTAACTCATTATACACCTTAAACTCACCCTTTTTCATCAAGACAACCTCTAAAACTTCCTAGTACTACCTTGGTCATGGAATCTCCTTAACACATCCTAAACACTTAGGTTCTTCTCTAAATTTTGCCATGGGTCTCTAGTACATTATTACACCAAAACATTAGTTTTTCACCATCAAATAGCTATCAAAATTCAAACTCTCATTAAACCTCCTTACACACATCATACCCCAAAACTACACTACATCACAATATAGTGCATGAACTTAAATTGCTTGGCACCTAGGCCCTTAAATGACTTGGTCTTAGGCCCTTAAATGCGAAATCTTAAACATGAATTTCCTCAATATATATAGCCTTTGACCTGCAAATACACACAACAAGGCTCCCATTGCAATTTAAATGCTCTTATAATTCACCTTGACATTCTTAAACTATCCTTTCTCATTTGCTCCTTAGTCACAAGTTCACAAGTATAATCATGTTTTCTCCTAGGTTTATAACCTCTTCCCCATGTAAACTCTACACTAAACTCATCACATATCTAAATTCCCATTCCCTTAAACAATGAAAACAACTTAAGGTAGTAATTTACCTTGTTCTTTTACAAGCTCACAAACTTCCTCCTTAGACTTTTTACTTGAACAATCTCGGTCACCAACAAGTCTTCCTTGCCAATGTTCTAGCCAATATTCAATGACTCAATGAGTACTAAACAACACACTAACCTTAAGGAACAAAACCTAGGTTAAAATGTGTTTTTAAGGTATTAAATTGATTGTTTTACCTTGGTTTCTCAAGAAAAGCTTGGATTATGACGCAAGAAGGACCTCCTTTATCCTTTGGAGAGTAGAAAACAAGCTAGAACAAGGCATAAAAATGGAACCCCATGAGTGATAATTTTCGGACATGGAGAGAAAATGATGGAAACCTAGATTTTCTTACATATTCTTTACCTTAAGAGAATGGAGAAGCTAATGGAGTCTCCAAGCTTGAGTTTCCTCCTCTAATGGCGGTTTGACTTGGC
Organism: Limonium bicolor; assembly: GCA_023374045.1. NCBI lineage: Eukaryota > Viridiplantae > Streptophyta > Magnoliopsida > Caryophyllales > Plumbaginaceae > Limonium > Limonium bicolor. Next base: position 293,976,796 of record CM041777.1, read on the forward strand.
TCCAAAATGAGGCTCTTGAAGTTTTGAAAAGATAGAAAGGAAGAGCTTGAGCTAACTAAGAGATATATGTACTTGGTTTTGATTTTGGAGCTTAAATGAGCAAGATGTGGGCAAAAGAAGATGGAGCTAGCATGGAGTTGTCTTCTTACGTGAAAGAGAGGAAAGATAGCAAGGGAAACCGATGGAGAAGATGAAGAATGAAGAGAGGAGGAGAGAGGACTACTAAAGGTGAGATATTATGTTAAAAGGTGAATAGTTAACTTACTTACTTTTGCTTTCTCTTTACTTAGCTAGATAAGTGTGATGAGTCACACTTAAAAACCGGCCCCCTTGGTCAAATAAGGTAGGTTGTGGTCTTTGTTGACCATTTAATTGACTTACTTTGACTAATGTCTTAAACTAGCACTATTTGGTTACTATTCACTAAACAAGGCACATAATTGTGAAAATTTTGATTTCCCATTGATTTAAACTTCCTAATGTGATACTAATTAGTACACATGTTAATTAAGGAGTAATCATGGGCATTTAGCCACTTAAAACCCCTTTCTAAGACAATTTTTCAAAAATGTGCTTTAAAAGTCCTTAAAGCACAATTTGTGTTTTAACTTGTTTTTGAGCTTGGTTTTCTTTGGTACTTGACTTAAAATTACCATTAGGATATTACTAAGGTCTTAGAACAATATTTGGGTGCTCACCCAAGTCTCTCCAAGCTTAGAGCACGTTTTTACTTAAACTGCTCTTTTGGTGTTTCCTTATGTTTTCTTTGATTAAAATGGTTTCTTAATGTTTCTAAGGCATTATTTAGCCTTCTTATATCTTAGTTTATCACTTAAACACCATATCTAAGTTTGGGGTATTTCAACAGGTTATCTCGACCGTCTCCTACCTTGCTACTCCCCCCTGTGATACGGTCTTGGACATAGCAACCAGAAAAGTCGAAAGTGAGAGCACAATCGTATTGCTTTACCATCTTCGCCATTGATACAAGGTTAAACATGAAATCCGGTACAAAGAGTACTTCCTTTAATCTCGTATTATTTCCTAATCTCACATCTCCGACAAGAGTTACGACTTGCGGGCTTCCATCTGGTAAGAGAACGGTTCTTTCCCTCTCTAATCTTCTCCAGTTTTCAAACATGCAATTAGCTCCTGACATGTGATCGGTTGCTCCAGAGTCTATAAGCCATTGTCCTTTGAATGTATTGCCAGAATAATTACTCATTAAGCAGAATTTATTGCTAACACAGAAGGTATTGTTACCTGAGAAGTTGCAATAGTCGATTCCTTCTGTGTTTGCATCAGTGGCTTTGTTGCGGAACATCTCTGTAATCTGTTGAATTTGTCTGGGCGTTAATCCTTCTCCCTGACTTTCTGTGTTGTTACTTGGCTCTGGATCAGAAACCGCGTTTGCGAACGCCTTCTTCCTTCGAGCCAAAACTTTGTCTCGGCCATGAATTTGATAACAATCTGCCACGGTGTGGCCTGGTTTCTTGCAATTACTGCAAGTAAGTTTCTGAAAACACTCTTCTTGACTGTGCCCTAGCTTCTTACAATAAGAACACGACACTTTCTTCTTGTCGAATCTTCTGCTAGAGTTTCTTGAACTTTCTCCTCCAGTGCTGGCTTGACTATAAAACGACATTGAACTGTCGTTCTGGTAAGTATCTCCCCTCTGTTCTTCCTCTTGAACAACCAGAGCGAAAGCTTCCTCTAATGTGGGAATCTTCTTCATCGCTAGTATTTGTCCCCTAATGGACAAATACTTCCGATTCAACCCCATGAGGAAGTGAACTAGTTTATCCTCATTGCTCAACTTCTTGAGGGATTCTCTGGCGCCGCAAGTGCAACCGGAGCAAGTACACCTGGGAAAAGGACGAGCTAAGTCCAGTTCGCCCCACGCTCTCTTCAATTTTGTATAATAGTCTGCTATACTTTCTTCGCCTTGTCTAATCTCCGAGATTTCTCATTTCAGACCATGGATGACGGCAAGGTTGGTGTGCTTGAATCGCTTCAACAATTCATCCTAGAGCTCCTTGGGATCGTCACAAAACCGAAGGCTCTCAGCAATAGTAGGACCAAGCGACATCTTCAGCCACGACAACACCAGGGAATTCGATCTTTCCTAAGCTCTAAGCCGAATCCCATCCGATTCATCGGGTTTCTCCACTTTCCCGGTAAGAAACCCATACTTGTTTTTAACCTTTAAGGCTGTTATCATGTCTGTCTTCCATCCTTGAAATCCCTTGCCATCGAATCTTGAAACAAGATTTAACCCTAGGTTTTCTGCAGAATGGACATAAATGGAGTCATTTATGTCGATAATAGAATTGGTTGATACAGAAGCAACCGACTGAACCTCCTTCTTCCCCTTGTTTGCATCATCCGCCATTCATGAAGAAAATTGAGAAAGCCGCAGAAGCACCTAGGCTACTGATACCATATTGGAAAACATGAAGACCAAAGCGACTGAAGCAAGAAGAAGATGGGAGAGTTTTAATTTTGTACATGTATTATGTGTAAAACGTTGTATTACAGAACTAATAGCCCAACTATGTTTATATACTAATATATCTCTTTGTAAAGATAAATAATGTTGTTAACAAAATCCTAACTAACCTAATATTTAGATGTTTACAGATAAAAGAATTAAAACTGTAAACTAACATTGTACTGGGCTAATTAAACATTGGACTGGGCTGTATACTAGCCCAATAAAGAAAAGGTTATTTAGCTCACCCTATCTCATACGATCGTTGTAATTTCTAGCTATAGAAGGACTATTCTATTCCCTCATGTGATGTTTAATTCATTTTCACCATCAGCAGGGAAGGGTCCAAACACATGAACATTTGGTTCACCTCATTCTATAGTATTATTATTTAGAATAGTACAACACTCTTGGCTCATATCTCATCATCAGCATCTCCATATATAGCTCTTAACCTCTACGTGCACAATATCACCAAGCCGTGAATTGCTCCTCTACACTATCACTTGCCATTGTGATTTATCTTTTGAAAAAGTAGCTCCTATTACAGGGAGGGCACTATTTAATAAAAAACTCAACAAAGATGACTTTTCATTTCATCAATCTGAATCAGAGTCAGGATATATTGACAGATTGGTCATCATCTTCCTCATCCTCCCCGTTTTACTTCTGGCTTATCATACCTGTAATATATATATATATGTCAGGGACTATCTAGTAGCAATTGAAACAGATGGCCATACAGCAGTTTCAATATTGGGCAAGTGGATAATCTTTCTTCGTTAATCGATTTTCCGGCCCTCGCAGAGAAATCATCTTTCCCACCCAGATCTTGGAAACCAATCAATTTATCAACTGCAATTCCATTCCTGCAAACGACGAAGATTTTGAGCTAATGGACTTGTATTACACGGCAAAAGCCCAAAATGTACCAAACAAATTTGAGAAATGCCGATTCAATCAATCTTTCACCTTTTTCCAACTTTGATAAACAACTTATATTACCCATCTTTAGATTATAATCTAGTTTCCAGCGGGTCCATTCAACACAAAGGTAACTGCTGCTAGATGTCAGCATGACCCACATGTGTTGTGAAGGCTACGATGGAAATCAACTAGCGAAATACTAACCTGAATAATATAACGCATGGCAAAGTCTTCACTGCCGGCTTCGATACAAAGAAGGGTGCATTTTGCAACTCAGAACAAAGCCACAGTCGGTCAGATTGTGTCCGTGATTGAAATTAAGTTTCCAGACAAAATCAGAATAAACATACTAGGGAGCTGCTTAGTTGGTTTTCAAGCGCTCATAGGGCAAGTAATGTGAGCAAAAAAATAGCACACAGGATTAGCAGGAAGCCTTTGTAAACTACCTCCGCATCCAACTTAATGAGCTTGGTTTCAAAATACTCCGGTGCTAGAGCCTTCAGATGCTTGCCCATTATCCTGGGAAGTCCATAATAAATCGAGCATCAAAACTAAACCTTCCAACTCTTTCTTCTTGACAATATCTAGTGTCGATCCTAAACCAGAAAATACAATGTATTACGGATCAGGAACTTCTCCTAGCAATTGCCAAAAATCAATTCCTTCTATGACATCTTTTACAAATTTTGTTAGAATGTAACAATTTTTTATCCTAATCTTCACTATTCTGCGTGTCACAACTGATTAAAATGTATAAAACAACAGAAAAACTGCTATTCACAAGAAACTACAATGTAAAGGAGCCTCCAACAGTCCCATATCCCTCAAAAACTCCATATCCAAATCATGCTGGGCGAGACCTGGGTCAACAACTCCAAGTTATTTAGGTTAAGTACCATTAAATGAATCCTACCAGAGTAAAGTCCGACCTTTCTAGAAGATTGAAAAAAAAAACGCCCAAGAGAATCATAAGAAAAGCAAGAACCAAATTCGTACCGAGTACATGGCTATTAACCAACAGTGTAGATGATGAGCATCTCGACACTGGACTTCGAAAAGAAGGGAACCATTTGAAATGGCAACTGGACGTAAATCTATTAGCAGAGAGGAGGTACAAAAACAAGAGAAATGGAGCCAGAGATATTACTTGCATCGGTAGAACTCTTTATGATAGAAGTGGCAAATCCTCAACTCACTCCCAGTTACCTCACTCAAGAAATCTCCCTCAGTTACCTCCCTATACTCTCCATGCCCCTGCCTCTCTGCAAGCCCTGTCGCTTCTCGGTTTCTTTCTACAATAAATTGTTTTGTAAACACACCAACAAAAGAAAAAGAAGAGACTGAATGGATATAAACCCGCCGTCTAAGGAAAAATAAACATTAGTAGTAGATCATACCTTTAAAGAAGCAATCCTTTCAGCAAGCATCTTATCTGCCTCAGCATCCTGATAATCAAAAAGCTTCCTGTTATTGACAATGAAAAAAGCAACGATGTCCAGGAGTATTAGAATATGAAAATAGGAGAAGCAGCCCACCCAAGTTCATCAAGTCATCCAGATCTAGTTCTAGATTAGCCGAGCTGGATGCTTGAACTTCTCCTCATTTTCTTGAATCTATTTTTGGGAAGCCTTTTTGCTGCAAATAAGCTATCACCGCCTGCCTACAAGCTTGGAGCTCCTGATCATACTCATCACACGGTCATACTCTCTTTGCATCAAGGCAAGCTTAAATACATACTCTGTAGCATCAACAACAATGGCTTCATTCTTTGCATCTCTGTCCAAGCAGAAAACAGTAATCCCTGACACATTGGCGATGTAAATTGGAATGTCGAGAGTCGTGATTATTCCACACTCCCCATTAGGAAGACAATACTTGATGTGATTTAGAGTTGAATAGATAAACACCCCATTCTCGTCCCAAGCTCCACTCTTGATGTGGATAGTTCATGAACTGTACACTGATGCACAAGCTTTTTGCTTTCAATTACTATAGCATGTTTGCTGAGAAGGCAACATTTTCCATGTCTTTTGACCAAACAATATGCTTCACAAAGGGAATTTGAAGTTCACCAAGAACAACCCTCTGCTGAAGATCAAACAAAAATACTCTATCCTCAGCCTTACAAAGAAGATTGTCAGTTCCACCATAAAATATAGCATCAGTGACAATAGGAAGAGAATGGTTCATCACGAGTTCATTCCTAAGGTTGTTGACACGTACAAGGTTGTTGCATTTAACAAGCAGGGCAAACCGGTCATGGGCCACAAACGCAGCAACAGATCCTTCATCAGAAAAGAACGGATGGTCAAGATCACGGACATGAGAGCTGATAGGACCCACCATCAGCATCAAAGCACATAAGAACTACACTCTCTGTGGGGCTTAAAGTCAGAGTTCTAGGAGCCCGATTCCATTCATTGGGGAAAAAGGGACTTAAGTCATAGAAATACTCCTTTTTTTCGGTAATATCAAAAATCTCCAACTTGTAGTCTTTGGTGTAAACAACGGCATCCTCACTCAGAGTAAGCGTAAGCGGGCCTTTCTCTTCCCAACTTAAACACAATCATTCCCCTGTCATGACCAGCAGCAAGGAGATTCATTTCAGGGTGAGATGAAGAATCCATAACCGATCATGCTCTCGGCGGATAGTCTGGATACCATTTAGCTTTTTGAGATGGCAGACACCAATACTTCTGTCTTTTGAATTGGAGATGATCAAGTCGGCCTGTTTTTTACACAGGAAACGTTATCCATGTGTCATCTTAATGTGTCAACCTCCCTAGCCTCGGGACCTGAAATAGAATAGAAAAGCATATCAAATAGTTAATTATAAGCCTCATTTGAAAGGGGACATCTACCGTTAAAGAAACATGAAGCTTCCTCCAACTTATTGACGCTGTTCCACATTAAAATCCAACTATTAACATTTAACAGAGTAACAGTCATCTATATTATGTACCAAATTCTGTTGGAAAGAAAAAGCAATAGCTTCCAACCATACTCATGGATTACACAACAATTTCTTGATAATTTCTTCTTTCTTATAAAGCATGGGGTTTCCATAACATTTAATAAACTCCATTTCTCATCCATAAGAAGAAGAAAAGTTCCAAGATTCAAGAAAATGCTAGCTGAGCTCAAGAAATAGAAATAACAGAAAGCACTACAGGATAAGTGGGTTTACCATCCAAATCCACTTGCCACAATTTGACAAGATGGTCATCAGCTCCAGACACAATTAACGGCTGAGTCAGATGTAAAGCAGCCCAGTTCACTCCTCCATCATGCCCTTCCAAGACATATGTAACAATGGCGGCACCAAAAATATCAGGCTTCATCTTATTCAAGCAAAGAATGTCATTCACTGGCGACACTGTCTTTTTCTTAAGAGCCTCAGTATCCCAAACACGAACTGTTCAAGAGAGGCTGACACAATAAAGTCCCTCATGGGATGGAATGACGCAGACATCACGTGATTATTGTGACCAGTCAAGACAGAGATGCATACTCGAGATTGCCAATTCCATATGCGAATTGTATGGTCATCACTCGCACTCACAATCCAAGGATTTTCATGGTGAAACTGTTATATATCTGTTTTTTTATGAGCATAACTGTCCGTGTGTCCATTTTCATCATTCTGATCCTCTATTTGTATCTGGAGGTAAATGATCGTAATCGCTTTCCGGTTTGAGATAAACGATTTCTGCTGTGAGAGACTCATCAACGCATGTATATTTGTCCTTTCAAATTTCACAGGAAATGATCGCCAGATTAGGGTTTGGAATTACACCATGCCCAGTTCCCGTTTCACGCTTCCCGACCACAATGACTACATCCGCACTGTGCGTCAGTGCATATGTACTCATTATGGCCGGGAATCGTGAAACGGGAACTGGGCATCGTGTAATTCCAAATCCTAATCTGACGATCATCTCCTGTAAATTTTAAAGGACAAATATACATGCGTTGATGAGTCTCTCACAGCCGAAATATCTCAAACCGGAAAATGATTCGATATTTACCTCCAAATACAAATAAAGGATCAGAATGATGAAAATGGACACCACGAATAGTTATGCTCATCAAATCAGACTGGCTAGGATCAACGGTCTTTTGCTGTGGAAGCTCAGCCCCATGACCCTATTGCTCCAATGTCACTAAAGAAAGATTTTCGATCAAAGCACATAAGAATAGCACTCTAAGTCAGAGTTCTTGGATCCCGATTCCATCCATCAGGAAAAAGCATCTTAAGTCATAGACAGTCTTCCTTTTTTGGAAATATCAAAAAAAAAAAAAAAACAGAAAGCGAACGAAGATCGAAATAGAACACACCTCAGATCTGGAAAGATGAAATGGAGGACCCCCAAATGAACTACTCGCTATCTATCGGATAGGCGGAGACCTGACTTATCCTCCGGCACGGAACCCCGATTGAAAGAGGAAATAACAAACTCCGCCCCGGCCGCAGTAAACAAGGAAAACAAGCAGGTGTCTCTCCCCGGACGCACCTCGACGAGGGAAAAGGAGATGGAGCCACTTCTGCGACTCCGGCTGAAGTTCATCGGCGGCCAGATCCTGAGCAAGTCCCAGAAGTTTGACGGTCTGAAGCGGTCCTGGGTTTTGCTTAAACCTCAACACGAGACTGTCTCCGATGTCGCGTTGCATATCCTCCACGCCTTCGATCTCTACGATTCTTGCCCTTATGGACTCATAATAAGGATGGTTTTGTGCTGCCACCATCTCAGCCTCTGAACATCTTGAAGGATGGAGATCCGATATGTGTGAAGAGAAGACAAGCAAAGCTGGCTGATGTCATAAAAGAGCCTGGACAACCCAACACCTTAGTGGACAAGAGTATTGACGAACAACCATCAGGGATGAAACTGTTGACTAACACTGAGTTTGCTAATGAGATGGGAGGCTATGCCAGTGACAATGAGGTGGAAGAAGAGCAGCAAAGTGATGAATCGCATCAGCAGACTACACCAAATAGATGTGGGATTCTTAAGAAGCGGAAAGCCTCAAAAGAACTTAAGAGTTCAACAAAAAAGAAGCTACGTAAGTTATCACCTGAGCATGATGAAGTGTCTCGACATATGAAGGAAATTAGTTGCACATCACGCAGTGCACGTCGACAAAAGAAGTTATCAAAGAAAAGAAATGAAGAAGATGGAATACAAACCCCTGAAGTTTCTAAGAAAAAACCTGAGAAGAAAGGGGAAGGGGCTCTGACATCATGTGCTGAGCCTGGTAAACCCATGAGGGGTGGTAGAAGTTCTAGGCGCAAGAGACACAAGAGGCAGTGGCTTCAAATGAAAAAGCTTGAAGAAAGACAAATAAATGAGCGTGAAATTAATGGAGACATGGGATCGAAAGAGGAAGAGAAGTGCAAGAACACCCAACCAGAGGAGGAAACCGAGTCTGAGGAAAAAATTAATGTAGACGTGGGATCCAAAGAGGATGAGAAGTGCAAGAACAACCAACCAGAGGAGGAAATTGAATCTGAGGAAGAAATTGTCCCTGTAACAATTCGGCCTGGTCATATCTGTTTTGCTCCTGGAAAAGTAACTGAAATTAAGCACAGTATTGCAGAGAAGGAGCCATATCAGTGGAAAGGTATTCTTGGCAAGAGAAAGGGTCAAAAGTGGGGTCAAGAGACGTTGCAGTCTGGTCCCAAACTTAATAAAGAGAAGCAGGATAAGGATCGCAATTTCACTGAGGATGTCAGTGGATGGGAGAAACCATCTTTGTCAGGGGTGTGGTTCTACTAAAGGACACTAAATTGCCTTTACATAAAGACATTAATGTTAGTCATAGAGAGAAAAAAATTTTAGTCATATAGAGAAAAAAATGTTATCCATTTTATAGGACAAAATTAGCCATATATATAAAAACTGATAGCCACAAGATATTTTAAAGAAGTTGTTATTTGCAGTTACAAAATTACTAAATACACTCATAGACTGTTGGCGACAAAATACAAGCTACAGGCTCAGTAGTCAGCCTCAAAAACGATTTTTTTTAACATTACTCTACACCAACATTACCCTATACCACAAACCATAAAAACCACTATATGATGAGTTAAAAAATGCCGAAAACATTTTTAGGGTTTGTAATACAAGCATTGTAAGACCCAAAACCATAAACCCGCAAGCAATGGAATATTAACGATATACAACCGTGGCGAATATTTTATTTAGCTATGGCATACATATTTATATATACACGGCTTACATATCTTAATGTCTATGGCAACAATTTTTTGTATATAAAAGCTTAAACTAATAAATAAAAGATTATTAGTTGTACATATACTTGAACATGTTAGTCAGCGTAGATCTTAAATACCACCATAGGGAAGTTAAAATAATGAAAACCTATTTTAGGGTATGTAGTGAAGGGTTTAAGGTCGTTACCACAAACCTTTAAAATGTGTCGAGTCAATGACGACATTATAAAAAAAAAAAAACAAGTTAAAAAATGATTACCCTACACCACACATCCTAAAAACCACCATAAGAAAGTTTTTGTTCATAAACGTTAAGATTGACTTAAATTTATTATTAACAATTATTTATATATTAAGATAGTTTTTATATGATGGTTGTTATTTATATATAATCATGGCTAATATTATGTATACTCATGGCATATATAATTTTATATCGATGACATATATTGTTGCCTTTATGATAAAGGCAAATTGGATGCCTTTATCTAATCCTACCACGGTCAAGTACTCACTCACACGAGTAATCAATTTGTTTCATAACTATTTTCATATATTATGTGTGAGAGTAAACTATTTTATCAGCATGCGTCATTTTAATATGTTTTAAAAGCTCATTAAATGTTAAGTTGGTATCTACAGTGTATTTAGGATTAGAATTCTCATGCTATAAAAGAATATTTATAATTCTAGTAATTCCACATTTAAAATTTATAATTGAAATACCCCAAACCCTAATATATTGATAAACTGTCTAATTATAATATACTAAGGCTATAACATGCCTTAGAAACATTAGAAAAGAGTTAAACAACAATGTACACAAAAACATACCTTAAGCGTTTAAACCGAAAACGCACCTTAGAGCACGAAAATGTGCTTTAAGGAAAAATGTGCATTAAGCATTTATACGTGGAACTAAAAGGCCAATGAGCCTAAATACCATTAAGAAATAAGGGAACAACAATAAAATGGTCATAGGAACCATTACGTGTACACACAAATTAAGTAAACAAGTCCACACAAAAACCGATACTAAACTGACGAAAGTCAAGGAGAAACCACTAAACGACTTGGTTTAAATTGGAATGAGCAACATGATATTTCACGAACAAAGTTTCTAAAGGTTATAAAGGTACTAAGAACACATTTAAACTTGCCAAAACAAATTGCATAATCAATGTGAACCCGGAAGCACATAAAATGTGTTTTAAGGCATTTTGGCTATGTAACATACCAAACACATGGTATAAGTCATTAGGAACGAGTTTAATTCATCAAATGTTACATAAATATAAGGTAAAACAAAAAAAATCAGATCAAAAGAGGGGAGGAGCTGCCGACATGGGGGGGTGAGTCACCAAGGCCAAATTTGCTTTTAAATTCACTATTACAACTACTAAGACTTTCATTAATTGCCAAAGCATCTTGTCCCCTTAGAGAATCATTAATCAGACTCTTACCTGGCAAATGAGAGCTGACAAATTCGGATATCATCCTCTCTTTGAAGAAACAACACAAAAAAACTCCATGTTCTTAGATTTAAGCCTTAAAGAACACCTTGCCTTGTAAAAATCATAACTTTCTCGTCGTAGCTCCAAATCACAATCTTGATAGCTCGTTGGAATCCTCTTTTCAAGAGTTTTGCAACCATAGCTCACGAGCCCCCAGATTCTCAGGAAAAACCACTAAGAAGTGCCTTTGATTCTCGAGGTAAAACATTGCCTTCTTGAAAACTTCTTATTCTTTGGTTTTTGTGACAGCCGATTTGCATGGGATACTAACCCATCTTATTCTTCATATTATTGTATAATTTTGGGGACAATTCCTTTAGCAAATTGCTGGCAAAATTTCTAAGGAATTCAAGCTTAGATATTAAGCTAAAAGTTTAATATACAAGGTAAATCCTACAACTACCTATTTCAAGGTTCTAAATGTTGATCTATATATGATCTAACCTATTGTATACCTTGTTTATAATTGCCGATTTTGTTAGGTGTTAGATTTAATTTTTGGCACCTAAAATGTTAATATTTTGTAAATCTAAAATTAGATTTACAACCCTTATGATATAAACTTTAATATAAGCTATCATAATATATAAGAAAAGTTCATATACTATAATTTAGAGGATGGCCGAAAATTAAGTGAACTTATGTGAGTTAGGAAAATTTTATAACTAAGTTAAATTAAAGGAATTAGTATATTTAAGAGTAATATGTAAAATTTGAGAAGTTTTAGCTATATATAATAATTGCCGAAAATATATATGAGCTATTATGAAATTTATGAAGTTTAGATGATGGGAAAATAATTGTAGAATTAACTTTACAATTTATAAAGAGTTTATAAGTATTACTAGAATTTATAAGGTTTTTGGTATATTTAAAGTTAATAAAAGATAATATATTTATACTAAAACTTTAGATAATTAAATCTGGTGATTTAAAAATGTTTAAAATGATTTTTGATGTTCAAAAATCTGTAGGAAAATTAGTTACGAAAATTAGAAATTAATTAGAGTTAAATTGGTTAATAAATGAGTTAGGATAAAAGAAAAGACCACAAGGGTAAAATGGTAATTTCCCTGGTCAAACATGGTCAAACATGGTCAAACTTGGTCAATGACAGTTTGTAAAATGTTTAGAGGAGCTAGAATAAAATTTGTAGCAAAAGATTAGACATTAAAAGGATAGAGGAATAAAAAGTTAAGTTAAATTAACTTTAGGGGTAATATTGTAAATAATGAAAAGTTAGGGGGATTGACCATAAAATACTGGTCAAACTTGGGTATATTTTGGTAATTGACCAAAAGTATAAAAGAAATTAGTTCAATAAGACTTTGGAAAAATTAGAAATAAAAATAACAAGTTTAGAACTTATTATGAATAAAATTGAGATTAAGAGAAAACTATGGGTAAGTGATATAAATAACACATTTTAATGCGTTTAAAAGGTTAAGGAAATTTAATAAAGAATTTAGAAACAAGTTGTAAAAGAAACAGAGTTAAGACGGGGTTAAACGAGACCCGTATATAAATTAAGGTATACGAGGGGTATATCCGTAATTTAATAAGTATAGGAGAAATCAATACTAAGGTATTTCTAATGAAAGTACAAGTTATATTAGAAAAAGAAATAAATATGTATGAATAGTACTCATATACGTGAATAGTATATGTATACATGAATAGTAAACACGTATACATGAATAGTATATAAGTATACATGAATAGTAAATACGTATACATGAATAGTAAATACATATACATGAATAGTAACTACGTATATAAGAATAGTCAAATACGAGACGTATACGTGAATAGTAAAATACGTATATGTGAATAGTAAAATTCGGTGAATAGTGAAAATACGAAAATTAAGTTATTTTACCACGCCGTCCTAATGAACTATAGGAGCGGAGTAAGGTGACCAGAATAGTCGAGACGTCATCTGGGAGTGGATGAACGTTGATAGACTAAGGTATGGGATTCTTGTAGCTTGTTTGCTAACGAGATCCACCTCGGTTTGTGTGCTATGTGTTATTGTGATACGACTAAACAAGATTAAGCATGAAACCGATTTATTGTATTGTTATTGTGCGTACATTGCACCCTAACATGATTTGATTCAGAGCTTGTTCATTAACTATGTTTAATAACAATTGTATAAGGTTACAAATATTCCCTATTGTTAGTTGGTTAATGTAACCCCCCAAACACTGGCCTAGGAGTTAGGGGTATTACACGCCGCGTATTATTACATAATAACGCAAGGCTCTAATAAACGAACTTAAACAGATAGTCAAACAAGGCCCAAACGGAATACTTAAATAAAGTATAAAACAAGAGATGTTAAAACATCCCCAAAATCATTACAGAACCCACCAAACTAATATCAGAAGCGGAAACTAACAAAGAGGCCCAAAGGCTCAAATTCAATACAAGTCTCAAAAGAAGCTAAAAACAAAGCAGCTAAACTCCAGAAGCTGAGGGGAGACGATCCTCGCTAATCAATCTGCAAAAGCGTTAGAAGTAGGGGAATGAGCACACAACTATGCCCAGTAGATGACAAACTTCATCAACCAGCATGCTCAAAACATTTAAGAATGTTATCAAACAGAAGGAGTCAAGAGAATCCACAAATATATCAGAAATCAGAAACAGAAGTCCAATCATTAAGGACTAAACAGAGCAGAAGCAGACAGAAGAGACAGAGCAAAACAGAGTGGGACACTAGTGATCACAGTATACAGACAGAACAAGCAACAGCTCGTGAACAGAACGAGGAAACCTCACTCGTAAACAGAACAGGTGTAAACACCCGTGAACAGAACGGGGAACATCACCCGTGAACAGAAGGATCCTACATAGCGCGCTACGAGACAGCGAAACCAGCCATCCAAAGGCTCAGACACAGAGATAACTAGGTCCCAAAACAGAAGCTTAAATACAGATAAGCATATGTGCACCAAAGGCACCAGAAAGCTCATAGATAGCTTGGAAATCAGAAGGGGAATCCAACCCCGCAAACAGAAGTCAAAACGGAGCTCAAACGAGCAAGTTATGGTCAAAACAGTAGCCTGTCCGAACTTGTGTCCGGACATCAATGTTCGGACACAAGTCGAGACTCAGAAGGCAAAACCAGACAGATGTCCGAACTTGTGTCCGGACTTCAAAGTTCGGACACAAGTCGAACCTTAAAACAGATGGAGAGTCAGAGGTGTCCGAACATCCAAGTTCGGACGGATGTTCGGACGTTCTTCGGAAAACAGGACGTGGAGAGTCCGAACTTGTGTCCGGACATCCAATGTTCGGACACAAGTCGAAGCCAAAATCAGAGAATGCAGAAGGCTGTGTCCGAACTTCAAAGCTCGGACGGAAGTTCGGACACAGCGAAGATTTTCAAAAGATTAAGCGCAGAAGGGCATGTCCGAACTTCAAAGCTCGGACGGAAGTTCGGACATGCCGAAAACCTCAGAAATCAGAAGCGAATTTAGCACGAACAAAAGCACCAAAACTTACTCAAATCAACACACACATTTACAAAACAACCTTGGGGGTTTAATCCATTGAAATGGCATTAAACAGACATAAATCACACACCAACACAAGATCAAAACATTGAACTAACTGATAGAATCCAAACTCCCCAAGGCTGAACACACGGATCGAATCCGAAAGCCACCTACCTCAATTACAACAGAGGATTCTCTTCGAATCTGATCAACGATCGCTCCAACGCAGACACCGCAGAACGCAGACCCAGAAATGCAATCAGACAGCCTCTGAAACCTCACAACGACGCAGAGAACGAACACCACAATCAGAAACTGTCCACAACCCAAAATCTGAAACGAAAACGGAAACAAAACCCTCACCTGAATCTGTCTACAGATTACAGAGCAGTCCACAGCAGATGAACCCGATGAAGGAGTCGAGAAGAAACGCTGAATCACAATCAGATTGTAGAAAAGGGAATTAGGGATTTGAGGAGTTCTCCAAACTGATTTGCAAACTAATCAACGCAACACAAACCTGAATACGGAGAGAACAGCAAGACGATGAAGAAACCACAGCACTCGAATCTCCAACCAGTAGCACAATGGATCGATCAACAGAGAGGAAGATTGAGAGAGAGAGAGAGAGAGAGAAGAGAGAAGGGTTTCCAATCTGAGCGAGAAGAGAGCGCAAAGGAGATCGTGAGAACGTGATTAGAATAATGACTAGGGAATTATTAATATAACTCAATTAATAATCTCTTACCAAAAATTCGAAAGAAGAAGACCACCTCGCCCTGTCTTTAATCTAAAGGACTTCCATGTCCTGAATTAAGATTGAACCGACTTAAAGATGAATTGTGACGAAATAAAATATAACCAAATCTTGGGTTATAACATCACCTCCCCCTTAAAAGAATTTCGTCCTCGAAATTAAAACATACCTACTGCTCGAAAAGGGCGGGAAACTTAGAACGCACATCACTTTCGACCTCCCAGGTCGCCTCTTCCTCTGACTGACCCGACCACTGCACCTTCACCAAGGGCATGGTCTTACTCCTGAGCTTACGAACATCTCGGGCTAGAATCCTCGAAGGAACTGCCTCAAACGTGAAGTCCTCTCAACTGAAGCGGACTGAAGTCGATCACATGAGATGGGTCCGGAATGTACTTCCTCAGCATCGAAACATGGAAAACACTGCACTGCTGCTAAAGACGGAGGCAGAGCCAAACGATAGGCAACCGGTCCGATCCTCTCTAGGATCTCAAAAGGACCCACAAAACGAGGGCTAAGCTTGCCTCTCTTCCCAAAACGAACGACTCCTCGCACTGGAGAAACCTTCAGATACACATGTCGCCCACCTCAAACTCTAGAGGTCGTCTCCTCTGATCGGCGTAACTCTTTGACGACTCTGAGCCACAAGCAGACGCTCTGATAGACTGAATCTTGCCCACAGCATCCTGAACCAAGTCTGGGCCAATCACAGCTCTCTCCTTCAGATCATCCCAACAGATGGGTGATCTGCACCTCCTGCCATACAAGGCCTCAAAGGGAGCCATCCCGATACTGGTCTGAAAGCTGTTATTGTACGCGAACTCTATCAGTGCCACGTGCTGATCCCAGCTGCCCCCAAAGTCGAGCACACATGCCCTGAGCATGTCCTCTAGGACCTGATTCGTCCTCTCTGTCTGCCCGTCTGACTGAGGATGGTAAGCTGAACTGAAAGACAACTTCGTCCCCAAAGCCTGATGCAAACTCTGCCAGAACCTGGACACAAACCTCGGATCTCTGTCAGACACAATCGAAGCCGGAACCCCATGCAGACGTACTATCTCATCAATGTACAACTGGGCTAAACGGTGCAAACTGAAAGTCTTCCTAACAGGCAAGAAGTGAGCGCTCTTCGTGAGCCGGTCCACAATGACCCAAACTGCATCGAAACCCCTCGGAGTCTTAGGCAGTCCCATAACAAAGTCCATACCGACGCTCTCCCACTTCCACTCCGGAACGGGAAGAGGCTGAAGCAAACCAGCTGGTCTCTGATGCTCGGCCTTGACCTGCTGACAGGTCCTACATCTGGATACAAAGTCTGAGATGTCCCTCTTCATATTGCTCCACCAGAAAGTCTCGCAGATCCCGGTACATCTTCACCCCTCCTGGGTGTACCGAGTAAGGAGCTCCATGGGCCTCCTGCATGATCTCACGCCTCAACGCATCGTCTGCCGGCACACAAACACGGCCTCTGAACCTCAGGCAGCCATCCTCTGAAACCCAGAACTCGGACTCCTGACCAGCAGACAAACTCTCTCTGATCTTACACAGACTGACATCAAGCTCCTGACTGGCCTTGATCCGGTCGATCAAGGTAGGCTGAACCTGCAGTGCTGCTAACATCCCAGACCTCTCTGGACGGACAACCCAGATACCCATGCGCTGCAACTCCTGAGCAGACCTCTCACACCGGACAAGGCACAAACAGTCCCAGACGGACCCCTCCTACTGAGCGCATCAGCAACCACATTCGCCCTACCCGGATGGTAGAGGATCTCTAAATCATAATCGTGCAACAACTCCAGCCATCTCCTCTGCCTCAAGTTCAACTCCTTCTGAGTGAACAGATACTTGAGGCTCTTATGGTCCGTATACACCTTGCACGCTGCCCCATACAAGTAGTGCCTCCAAATCTTCAACGCAAAGACCACCGCAGCCAGCTCCAGATCGTGGGTCGGATAGTTCTTCTCATATGGCTTAAGCTGACGAGAGCCATATGCAACTACCTTCCCCTGCTGCATCAGAACACATCCAAGTCCCCTATGGGACGCATCACAGAAAACCTCAAGACCCTCGGTCCCCTCCGGAAGAGTCAAGATCGGCGCAGTAGTCAATCTCTTCTTCAGCTCCAGAAAACACTGCTCACAGGCATCGCTCCACTCGAACTTCACCTCCTTCTGCAGCAGACGAGTCAACGGAATCACCAACTTGGAGAAGCCCTCCACAAACTTACGATAGTAGCCCGCTAGTCCAAGGAAGCTACGAATATCTCCGACATTAGTAGGCCTGGCCCACTCAGTAATAGCTCGAATCTTCTCCGGGTCCACGGAGATACCATCCTTGGAGACCACATGTCCCAAGAATACCACCTGATCTAGCCAGAACTCGCACTTCTTCAGCTTCGCATACAACTCGTTCTCCCTCAGAGTCTGGAGAACGGTCCTCAAATGCTCCTCGTGCTCCTCAGCACTCTTGGAATACACCAAGATGTCATCGATGAAAACTACAACGAACTGGTCCAAAAACGGCTTGAAGACTCTGTCATCATATCCATAAATACTGACGGCGCATTCGTCAACCCGAATGGCATCACTAGGAACTCGTAGTGTCCATAACGAGTCCTGAAAGCGGACTTAGGCACGTCGTCTGCCTTAATCCTCAGCTGATGATATCCCGACCTCAGATCGATCTTCGAAAACACCTTAGCTGCTAACTGGTCGAACAAGTCGTCTATGCGCGGGAGAGGATACCTATTCTTAATGGTAACCTTGTTGAGCTCCCTGTAGTCAATGCACAACCGCACTACCGTCCTTCTTCTTTACAAATAGCACTGGCGCTCCCCAAGGCGACACACTCGGGCGAATGAAGCCCTTATCCAGCAGCTCCTGCAACTGGACCTTCAACTCCTTGAGCTCAGCAGGCGCCATCCGGTATGGGGCCTTCGAAATCGGCTGAGTCTCAGGTGCGAGCTCGATCGAGAACTCCACCTCTCTGACAGGGGGAAGCCCAGGTACATCATCCTGGAACACATCTGGGAAGTCTCTGACCACTGGAATCTCCTCCAACTTCGCATCCTTGCGAACCTCAGGGATGTAGCACAGATATCCCTGGCATCCTTCCTCAGAAAACGGAACGCCTGCATAGAGATATGACTGGCGGCGAGCACGGGAGTCCATTCCCTGCTACAACTAGACGGGGCTGACCCGGCTCCTCAAAAGTGACTCTCGAAGCAGCACAATCAATATGGGCATGGTGCGCAGCAAGCCAATCCATGCCCAGAATCACATCAAAAGAAGTCATCTCCATCGGGATGAGGTTAGCACACAGAGTCCTATCTCTGACTAACACAGGACTATCTTTGCAAACAGAATTCAACAGCATAGAAGAGTCCCTAACTAATGGACTATGCACACATAACTCAACACCCAGAGGCACAACAGGCAAACCGAGCTCACCCACTCAGCAGAAATAAAAGAGTGGGTGGCTCCAGAGTCAAACAAACAGAAAACAGAACGAGATGACAGCTGGAGAATACCTGTGACAACTCTGTCAGTCGATCGGTCTCTCTCCAGCCATCGCGTACACTCTGGCCTGGCCCTGGGGCTTCTTCTGCTCACCCGGTCTCGATCCCTAGACCCAGATGTAGATCCTCCAGCTCCACCTCCAGAGCTACCTCTGCTCCTCTCAGCCTGAGGGCAATCAGCAATCCTATGCCCCATGGATCCACACTTGAAGCAGGCCCAGACTTCCTGTAGCAGTCCTGGCCTCTATGAAACTTGCCACAGACCTGGCACTTCGGAGCGGGAGCTGATGAAGACGAACCACCTCTGTCTCGCGAACGGTCCCCAGAGCGGTCTCCAGTAGACTGCTTCTTCTGAGAAGCAGACTGATCCCTCCTATCACTGTCATCGGACCTCTGCTTCCTCTTCTGGTCCTTCCCTCCAGACTGGCGACCTCTCAAGTCGGCCTCTACCAGCAGGGCGACATCAGCAACGTCCCTGAAGGTCTTGTGACGCAGCGGCGTCACAGCAGATCGGATGTCCGGCCTCAGGCCACTCTCAAACTTCCTGGCCTTCCTATGCTCGTCAGGCTCAGGTGCAAACTTAGACAGGCTGATAAACTTGCGGACGTACTCCTCCACACTCATGTCCCGGCCCTGGCGTAGCCGGTTATACTCCAGGATGCGCTGATCCTTGTAGACGTCGGGGTAGTGTTGTTTGTTGAACTCCCAGTGAACTGCTCCCACGTCCAAGGCTGTGGGAACTTCCCCATCACTGACCTCCACCACTCCTTGGCTTCGGCCTTGAACAGAAAGGTGGCGAAGTCGACCTTCTGCTCCTCCTCAGAGCCCATCACCCGAAGCAAATCCTCCACCTCTGACAACCAGTGGCTGGCCTCCTGGGGATCTCCTGCCCCATCGAACGATGGCGGCTTCAGCTTCATGAACTCCTGAAGCGCCTTCACATTCCTCCCTCCAGCATCTGCCCCAGCCGGGCCTGCTCCGCCAGCTGGTCCTCCTCCAGCTGGACCGCCCCCTGCAGCCATGGTCTGCATGAGCTGCGTCATGAATTGCTGAACAGCATCAGCAACATTCCCTGGAGGGTTATTCGCTCTCCTTGGCGGCATTCTGAAAGTCCAACAGCAGCAGTTAGACCGACACTAACACTGACATTTCTGACTGACTGGCTAACTTAAAATCCCAGCAGATTAGAACCCAGAGCTCTGATACCACTAAATGTAACACCCCCAAACACTGGCCTAGGAGTTAGGGGTATTACACGCCGCGTATTATTACATAATAACGCAAGGCTCTAATAAACGAACTTAAACAGATAGTCAAACAAGGCCCAAACGGAATACTTAAATAAAGTATAAAACAAGAGATGTTAAAACATCCCCAAAATCATTACAGAACCCACCAAACTAATATCAGAAGCGGAAACTAACAAAGAGGCCCAAAGGCTCAAATTCAATACAAGTCTCAAAGAGAAAAAACAAAGCACTAAACTCCAGAAGCTGAGGGGAGACGATCCTCGCTAATCAATCTGCAAAAGCGTTAGAAGTAGGGGAATGAGCACACAACTATGCCCAGTAGATGACAAACTTCATCAACCAGCATGCTCAAAACATTTAAGAATGTTATCAAATCAGAAGGAGTCAAGAGAATCCACAAATATATCAGAAATCAGAAACAGAAGTCCAATCATTAAGGGACTAAACAGAGCAGAAGTAGACAGAAGCAGAAAACAGAGTGGGACACTAGTGATCACAGCATACAGACAGAACAAGCAACCAGCTCGTGAACAGAACGAGGAAACCTCACTCGTAAACAGAACAGGTGTAAACACCCGTGAACAGAACGGGGAACATCACCCGTGAACAGAAGGATCCTACATAGCGCGCTACGAGACAGCGAAACCAGCCATCCAAAGGCTCAGACACAGAGATAACTAGGTCCCAAAACAGAAGCTTAAATACAGATAAGCATATGTGCACCAAAGGCACCAGAAAGCTCATAGATAGCTTGGAAATCAGAAGGGGAATCCAACCCCGCAAACAGAAGTCAAAACGGAGCTCAAACGAGCAAGTTATGGCCAAAACAGTAGCCTGTCCGAACTTGTGTCCGGACATCAATGTTCGGACACAAGTCGAGACTCAGAAGGCAAAACCAGACAGATGTCCGAACTTGTGTCCGGACTTCAAAGTTCGGACACAAGTCGAACCTTAAAACAGATGGAGAGTCAGAGGTGTCCGAACATCCAAGTTCGGACGGATGTTCGGACGTTCTTCGGAAAACAGGACGTGGAGAGTCCGAACTTGTGTCCGGACATCCAATGTTCGGACACAAGTCGAAGCCAAAATCAGAGAATGCAGAAGGCTGTGTCCGAACTTCAAAGCTCGGACGGAAGTTCGGACACAGCGAAGATTTTCAAAAGATTAAGCGCAGAAGGGCATGTCCGAACTTCAAAGCTCGGACGGAAGTTCGGACATGCCGAAAACCTCAGAAATCAGAAGCGAATTTAGCACGAACAAAAGCACCAAAACTTACTCAAATCAACACACACATTTACAAAACAACCTTGGGGGTTTAATCCATTGAAATGGCATTAAACAGACATAAATCACACACCAACACAAGATCAAAACATTGAACTAACTGATAGAATCCAAACTCCCCAAGGCTGAACACACGGATCGAATCCGAAAGCCACCTACCTCAATTACAACAGAGGATTCTCTTCGAATCTGATCAACGATCGCTCCAACGCAGACACCGCAGAACGCAGACCCAGAAATGCAATCAGACAGCCTCTGAAACCTCACAACGACGCAGAGAACGAACACCACAATCAGAAACTGTCCACAACCCAAAATCTGAAACGAAACAAACGGAAACAAAACCCTCACCTGAATCTGTCTACAGATTACAGAGCAGTCCACAGCAGATGAACCCGATGAAGGAGTCGAGAAGAAACGCTGAATCACAATCAGATTGTAGAAAAGGGAATTAGGGATTTGAGGAGTTCTCCAAACTGATTTGCAAACTAATCAACGCAACAAAACCTGAAACGAAACGGAGAGAACAGCAAGACGATGAAGAAACCACAGCACTCGAATCTCCAACCAGTAGCACAATGGATCGATCAACAGAGAGGAAGATTGAGAGAGAGAAGGAGAAGAGAGAAGAGAGAAGGGTTTCCAATCTGAGCGGAAGAGAGCGAAAAGGAGATCATGAACGTGATTAGAATAAGACTAGGGAATTATTAATATAACTCAATTAATAATCTCTTACCAAAAATTCGAAAGAAGAAGACCACCTCGCCCTGTCTTTAATCTAAAGGACTTCCATGTCCTGAATTAAGATTGAACCGACTTAAAGATGAATTGTGACGAAAAAAATATAACCAAATCTTGGGTTATAACAGTTAATACCGAGAGAGGTTTAACTAACCATTTGTCAAAGAGACTTCAGCTAACTGGAACTTGGGGTGAGAGGAATCCGGGACTGACTCCGGTCATGCATGTTTAGGATAGGAGGTCGGCATCTGTATCAGATCTGTCTTCCGCATCGCCTAGGGTCGACAACTGACCCGACCAGCTCGAGTGAACAGTTCGAGGGGGAGGCAAATTCAGGAGGCGCAGGAGGGTCAAGCCCACACCCCTCATAACTTAAGAATAATGTTTATTAACCCAATGGAGCTAATAACTCATTGGCTAGGGTTACTTCGACCCGACAAAAATAAACAATTCAGTTAGAGAACAACCAATTCTAATAGGAGAATGGTTGACACTCATAAGGTATGGTCAAACACGAGAACTAAACAATTCTCAGGCCTCAGGAGTTAGGAATCTAACTTACTATTAATTGGCGTCCATTACGACGTTCGATTTATTTGAGCTGTGAATGTTTCACATGAGTGTGTTGTTTGTTATCGTACTTCTTACCATTATTTTGTATGAATAATCAACTGCATATATACGACAAAGTAGTCGTGTGTAGCCCTGTTAGCTTGTGGGCTGCACGTTTTCTGTACCAGCCATGTGCTGAGCCCCTTGGGGCCTCTGATTTAAACTTTGCAGGTAGGTGCCAGACGAGGACCCAGCCTGAGAGTAGGAGTGGGTAGTGCACTAAGGGTTTAATTTGTGTTACGAAGTGTGCCTGTACACTCGTTTTATAAACTGTGGTAGTAAGTTGTAATAATAGGAGATATACTTCGAACTCGGTATTGTATTTTGTTTTAAGACTTTGTACGCACTTACGTTCGGTACACTCGGGTCCATCAGACCATAGCTTGAGACTGGAATAAGCCTAGTTAGTCACGGTGTGACTGACGGCGGTAACACCAACCTTTAGTATTTTTTCAGCTTGTGTTGTAATATTGTTGCAGGTTTGTTATGTGAGGTTCAGGTTTAGCAGTTGGGGTGTTACAAAAAGTGGTATCAGAGTAGTTACGCTCTAATGACTAGAGTTACGAACTAGAGTAGGTACCAAGTTAAGTAATAGTCATGGGTTTGGGTGTGAGATAGTAGTGTGAGCTGAGTCAGATAACCACCAATAAGGGTGGGTATCTTACTGTTTAGAGGATGTTATAAACGCTTAAAACCAAGCCTTTGTAATCACAAGCTTACTGTGTATTTATACTTATTCAGATGTCAGGAAGAAGAGGACGAGGCCGAGGCGTGGCGAAGAAGGAGTTGAGGCTGCTGAGATCCGGGTGGACAGACGATAGTTGAGATCGTTGCTGCCGCCCTGGGCACATGGGCTATCAGCCCGGTGCGGGACCGCATGCCCACCACCACAGCCCGGGAGCCAAACTGGGTGAAGAGTCTCGCTGACCTTCGACCCCACCGTTTAGAGGGGAGACAGACCCACCAAACTTGAGGCGTACATCTCAGAGCTGGAGACCGCCTTCGCGACTCTGAATATACCTGCAGGAGCCAAGGTAAGGCTTGTTGCGTTTACCTGAAGGATGAGGCAGGCGATGGTGGAAGCTAGTTAGGGCCGATCAGTGGCCAACCCCAACTTCGTCTGGGGAGCAGTACGCGGCCTGGCTGAGAGCCAAAGTACTACCCCACATGTCCAGACTAAGAAGCGTTTAGAGGGACGCGCGAAGCAGACTGACAAGATTGACGTGTGGACGACTACTATTCTCAGGTTCAACCGCTCTATCCGTCTTCTCCAGGATTGGGATATTGAGACCAGATTCTGGTCGACCGGCTTCTATGGCGGGCTGAGCCACCGACTAAGCTATGGCATGGGCACCGGCAAGCTACACACTACCTTGCAGGTAAAGAAAGTTGAGATTAGTTGAAATGAATGAAACGTTATATGAATAAATGTGAGACTGATATTCTTAAAAGCAGGAGTGCTATCATGCCGCTGCTAAAGTTGAAATTACCGGTCCAGCTGAGAGACGAAGATCAGGCACTGAAGAGAAAAGTTGCTGGAATAGCTTGACAATCAGGGGCTAAGAGGGGACAGAAGAAAGGTAAGTACCAGCCCCACCCCAGAAAGGCTCAAAAGGAACCAACCTAAGTGCTTGAAGAGCCACAAAGCAAACCTACGGGTAGCAGCGAAGCCTCTGCGCTCACCTGCACCAAAGGATAACAAGTAACTCCTTAAATTGAGTTAGCAGTCAGATATCAACCTTGAAAATTAAATTACTAATTTGTAAGCAAATAGGTACTAGACCGGCAAGGGGACCGGCGGGGGATATAAAGCGCCCGCTACAACTGTCGAGGTGCAACCAAGACACCCTGGAGTTGATTGTGAAGGCAATAAGGTGGAGTGCAATTTCTGTGGTGTCTTCGGACACCGAGCTTTCGAATGTTTCAGAAAACCCTGAGAGTAAGCCTATAGACCTGGGTGGAAGGCCAAGGGCAAGGGCGTTGCCACTCTGATCCTGGAACCGACGGTCTAAAGGCGACACAGGCAGTGCTAACAGGGGACCCCTGGTTGTCCAGCGATCAGGGCAGTGCACTACACATGATGGACCGGGAAGAAGGCGAGGCCGAACCTCATCGAGACCAGGTACCACTACAACCTATTAGGGAGAAAACTGTATGCTTAGGCATTTCATGCATGGAATGATGAGTGACTATATGTTTGAGTGAGTTCTAGTTAGTTAATTAGAACTATGTAAGATAAATATTACCACCTTAGGAAACTTAACATTTGTTATCCAATACCTTCAACATAGCTTAGACGAGACCGACCTAAGATTCACGAATTCCAAGCGGAGCAGTGTCAGGTCATCCGGCCAGGATGACCTTATTAAAAGGATACCAGTAACCAAAGGCACAAATCGCCATATCAGGAGATATAGCCAGCTAGGAGTGGACCGGGAGGTTCTATACACCGGAATACCTGGAGGATCGAGAATGAGGCTAAGAATGATGTGCTTGGGTAAGAACTGGAACCCTTACACCAACACTTACCAAAAGACGAGAGCAGTGGATGGAACAACACCACCAGTGATACCTGAGGAGTATCATACGGTTAATACACAAGCCGTAGGGATTGCTCAACAACTTGAGGCGGATCCAATCCCGAACCTTGAAGCAGTCCTCTGCATTATCAACTTCTACGAAAAGGAGGGACAACTTGGACTACACCAAGATAAGGACGAGACAGTGGAGTCTCTTAACCGAGGGATACCCGTAGTGTCTTGGTCCATTGGTGACGACACTGAATTCCTATATGGCGATCAGAAGCGCGTTGACCTTGCCCAGAAAGTGGTACTTAAGTCAGGGGATATTATAATCATGGGTGGAAAATCGAGAATGCTGTATCACGGTATCAAGAGGATTAAGTTGAATACGGCACCATCGACAGTAATCAATGCCACACACATGAGATCTGGACGCCCGAACTTAACCTTTAGGAAGTACTAGCCATGTAATACACTGAAGTGTTGTAATAGAAAAACTCATAATGTAAAAGGATGGTTTAAATAATATCAGTTCTGATTACTCGTTTTCGACTCGTATTATACCATCAGTACTTATGATCCTTATGAAATACATAGGTTGTGGAATCGGTTCGGAAGGTGCGTTAAGCTTACTCACTGAGGCACATGCCGATGAGAGCGACACTATCCACACGGGTACCTTTCTGATCAATGGCGTTGATGCATCAGTACTATTCGACTCAGGGGCCTCGCATACCTTCGTCTCATCATCATTTGCAAGGAGGTTGGGGCTAGACGTTGATGAGCTGCCAGACTTCACGGTTACGCTCCCGTCTAAGGAGAAGGTTCGATGCACTCGCTACTACCGAGCAACCACTATCAAAATTAGAGGAGAAGACTTTTCTATCACCTTGATTGGGTTCAGAGATTTAGGGTTTGATGTTATATTCGGGATGAACTGGTTGGAGCGGCACAAGGGTCGTATCCTCTGCGCCGAGCACCGACTGCTACTCAGGAGTCCATCTGGGGTTACTATATCATACCGCCAGAGACCTAGAGAGCCTTCAACCAAGATCATTACCGCTATGGCCATGTATCGAGAGCTTAGAAAGAAGGAAGAAGTGTACCTCTGTTATGTTCAGGATATAGAGAGAGATTCAGAGTTCGACCCCAAAGTAACAGTGGTGTCGGAGTTTCCCGACCTCTTTCCAAGGGAACTACCGGGCATGCCACCACCACGTGAGGTAGAGTTCACCATCGAGCTGCTACCAGGAACCGGACCGATAGCCAAGGCGCCTTACCGCATGGCTCCAGCTGAGATGAATGAATTGAAAGAACAGCTGAGAGACCTGCTCGACAAAGGGTTTGTGTGGCCTAGTGTATCACCATGGGGAGAGCCAGTACTCTTCGTGAAGAAGAAGGATGGCAGTCTCCGCCTCTGCATCGACTACATGGAGTTGAATACTGTTACAATAAAGAACAAGTATCCGCTACCACGCATAGATGATTTGTTTGATCAATTGAAAGGGGCATCTGTGTTCTCCAAGATTGATCTCAGATCAGGGTATCATCAGATTCCTGTTAGAGAGAAAGATATTGAGAAGACGGCATTCTGGAGAGAAGAGATATGGACCACACTAGAGTTTACAGTGATACCGTTGGTTTGTCGAACGCACCGACGATATTTATGGATTTGATGAACCGTTTGTTCAGGGAACAGTTGGAAAGTCAGTTGTGGTCTTCATTGATGATTACTCATATATTCAGGTCGAGAGGTGAACAGAAAGTCACTTGAGACAAGTTTTAGAGATACTAAGGGAGAACCAACTTTTATGCTAAGTTCTCCAATGTGAGTTTTGGCTTGAAGGTCTTCCTTGGTCATGTCATCTCAGATGCTGGGATCTCAGTGGATCCAGCAAAGATTGACGCCGTGCGCACCTGGCCAAGCCGAAGTCAGTACCAACATCAGGAGTTCTCGGCTTGGCAGGTTATACAGGAGATTGTTAAGGACTTTCTAAGGTCAGTAAGCCAATGACCAGTGATGAAGAAGGATGCACCGTTTGTATGGACAGATGATGGGAGAGTTCATTTCAGAGCTTGAAGGACTCATTGACTTTGCACCTGTTCTGACTATCCCAGACGGTACAGAGGGATTTGAGGTATATGTGACGCATCAGGTAGGGGATGGGTTGTGTACTCATGCAGCATGGCAAGGTTTAGTTGCTTATGGCCTCTCGCCAGCTGAAGAAACATGAGGAAAACTACCCCACGCACGATCTTGAGTTGGGGTTGTAGTCTTCGCCTTGAAGATATGGCGCCATTACTATACGAGAGTTAGTTGACACGTCTACACCGACCATAAAGCTTGAAGTACATATTCATCAGAAGGAATTGAATATGAGACAGAGGAGATGGTTAGAGTTCCTGAAGGACTGCGACATTGACCTCCAGTACAAAGAAGGGAAGGCCAATGTTGTAGCGATGCTCTGATCGTCGAGCACACTCGCTTCATGCCATGGTTGCTAGTTCCAGCTTGATTGACGGTGCGAGAGGCTCAGACAGAGCGATTCATATATGATGGAGATCAGGCAGAAGACTGATAGAGGGTACATTCGAGAGCCAAAAATACGACTTCGAGACATGATGATGATCTGATCAGATTGAAGGGCCGATTATCCATCCTCGCAGCAGCACTGAGTGAAGGAGCGCATTACGGGAGTCACACTGTTCTTCTGTTTCTATCCATCCGGGGAGCTTCAAAAATGTATAAAGACATGGAAGCGTGCTTCTGGTGGACTGGGATGAGAGTGACGTCACTGATTTGTAGTGAGTGCCAACTTGCAGAAGGAAAAGTTCGAGCACAGGCGACTAGAGGCAGGTTCAATCAATGCCAGTTCCAGAGTGGAAGTTTCATGATATCCATGGATTCGTGGTGGACTCCCATACAGGGGAGGTCTGAACATGACATGGGGTTGTAGTGATCGCCTGACCAGGTAGCCCGATTCATACCGATGAAGGACACTTGGAAGGTAACGAAGCTTGCTGAACGTCGATAAGGAGATCATGAGACACACGGAGTACCTAAGACCATAGTATGACAGAGACCACCAGATTCCTTTCAAGATACTGGAAAACTACACGGGAAGCGGGGTACAGAATGAAGCTGAGTACCGCGTTCCACCCCAGACAGATGGTCAGACTGAGCGTACGATTCAGACACTGAGGACATGTTACGAGGCATGTGCCTTGGACTTCCAGAGCAGTTGGATTGATAAGTTGCATCTGATCGAATTCTCATACAATAATAGCTATCATGCTACGATCAAGATGGCACCTTTCCAGGCATTGTACGGCAGACCATGTCGCACACCAATATGGGGATGAGTCAAGTGAAGCGGTTATTATAGGACCGGAGTATTTAGAGAAGTTCAGGCTGAGATTCAGCAAATTCGAGAGAATATGAAGGAAGCCAGGATAAACAGAAGTCGTATGCTGATACGTGACGACGAGACTTAGAGTTCTCTGTGAACGATCAGGTATTTTACGGGTTCGCCAATGAATATTTAGATTGGACAAAAAAAGGCAAGTTGAGCCCAAAGTTTGTAGGTCCATATACCATTATGGAGCGGGGGGCCCAGTTGCTTACTGGTTAAACTACCTGGTGAGCTGGTAAAGGCATGTGTTTTCAACGTCTCACAGCTTAAGAAATAATGCAGTTGAGCAAAATAGTAGTTAAAACTACCCTGCTAATTATGGGCAGTGAACCCAATCTTTGTAGTACAACAAGGTCGTATCCATAGAGACTTCGCAATTATCGATTAATTATCCCAGTTTAGTAAATGTACAAAAAGACAAATAAAAATGCATGAAATGTAAATTGGGGTTTAGCCGGAGGCCAAGCTGAATTTTAGGATTTAGTACAGAAATAATAAATACAGTAAAATAAAGTAAAAGGATGGATGGAAAAAGGTATCCTAGGATAGCGGGGGAATTTCCTAAATTACTTAAACAATTTTATAAACCGTCTCAAATATTTTGTCTATTAGATAATAATTGTTAGTTACGAATCCTATTAATAGCCTTAGTATTTTCCTGCTCAATCGGAGGTAAATACCAAGATTAATTCCTTGTGGTACTTTGACTATCTCAAAATCATATATTGTATAGCTACCAAATAAATGCAGTATTTTGTCAGAATAAGCATTAACAATATTTGCTGAAAGGAATTAAAACAAGTTTAAAAAGTGAAACAGGTGATAAATAATATTTAAGTACAGACATTAATTATAATCCTAATTGCTCTTATTGTCTGTTAAGAATTTATCTTGTGGCCTTCCTAAATCATAGATAAGGACAACTCTTAATTAATTCAATAGATTTTTACAATCAGAAAAAGTCTAAATAATTAATTAGCTTTAAGCAAGAATCTTTTATGACAGCGATGGATTTTATCTGCTAATCAAGGAGATAATATCTAGCGTTTTCTCTCTTTGTGGTCTATTCTCAGATTTACAAAATCATTGAAATAAGAGAACCGAAATGCATAAAAATGATCAGTCGTTAAGCATTATTAAATTTAGAGAGACAAAACAAATATTTATAAGCAAACTTGGTATTAATAATAAGTCTGAATTATAGGGTCAAACCCCATCCTAGGATACGAGTAAAATCACTCAGACATACAGTAATAAAAAGGAAACAGAAATAGCCATTTTAATTTGGAGATGCCGCG
Organism: Limonium bicolor; assembly: GCA_023374045.1. Taxonomy (NCBI): domain Eukaryota; kingdom Viridiplantae; phylum Streptophyta; class Magnoliopsida; order Caryophyllales; family Plumbaginaceae; genus Limonium; species Limonium bicolor. The sequence goes on from CM041777.1 coordinate 294,006,866, forward strand.
GAGACTGGACTGCGATTCGCTTCTGCTCCAGCTCCCTTTTCTTCTGTTTCTATCGTTTTTCTGCTTCGTGGTGAATGAAAGAATAAAATAAAATGGAGAAGTGGGAGATAAGAGAATTGGGGAATGGTTCGTGGGAGTGAGCGTGGATTATTTACTGGATGGGATCTACGGTGGTTAATGTGGTCACCGTGGCTATTTTCGGATTGTGAGGAGGGAATGATTTTATTGGCAGAGGGCGTGGAGTTTCTAGAGAGAAGAGGAGAAGAGATCCGTACGAATTGATTGCAGATCAAGAGAGCATTGAGTTGCTTCTTGATTGCTTCCTTCATTGATTGCGTCAGGGGACAGAGCTGAATACGCGTGCGGAGTAGATGGAGAAGTTGCAGAGAGAGTGGGCGAGTTGGGCGAGTTGCAGACGACGGCGAAGACGGGCGAAGAAAACTGTTCGCGACTGATTTAATTATACGTGTCCGCATGATAACATGCGGTTCTCTCTGCCTCGTCCGCCTAAAACGGCGGTCTCCTCTGTGTTATCCGCCTGCCCCTCACCTTGTCCGCTTGGTTTCAGGCGGTAGCCTCCATCACCGTCCGCACCACAACCGCCCAATATGGGCGGTTAGCCTCCTTCACGCCGCCAGGCGGTTGACCGTGTGATGTCGCGTGTTATCGCGATGTCGCAGAGGCGGATGCTTGTCGTGACTTATTCCTTCCAAACTTCGACGGCTCAGATTCTTCGTTGGGCTCCATTTTCTGAGCCTTTGCTCATGTGTCATCTCTTTGTCTACTTTACTCCTAGCTTGGCTTTCCTCATGTTTAAAACCAAAAATTTGTGAGATAATCAATAAAACAAAATAGAGGAAAACATACGATAAGTGAGAAATGAGCAGAAAGTGCTGATATAATATATGAAATACACCCATAAAACATGCTCATTTAGACACTTATCACACCCCACATACCTTTTGCTTGTCCTCAAGCAAAACCATGTACCCACGCAAGTAGTGGAATGCTCAATAATAATAAAATTATTATGAAGGGTAGGATAAACATGATCTTTTAACTTATTGAGGAGTGTGAAAAATTAACTGCTGGTGGCATAGGTGTGCTCAGGGTAAAAATAAAATATAGAGTTTCGGGTTGATCCAAGGTCTTCAAGTTTCTTTAGGGGACTGAGAACTTTTACCATGGCCAACTTCTCTCAGGAATGGGCATTGAGAAGAAAACAAAAGGAAAAATGATTTATGCATTTGTTTCACTTTTGCATATGGATGAGAAAACGTAGGCATAACACCTTTGTATTTAAGAAAACTCAACTCTCTTGTTGGTTACCAATGGTGTCTCACAAGCCCTTTATTGTTTTCTTTCTCTTTTTTTTAACAGAAAGTACCCTTAGCATCCCTAAGAGAGAAGACAGAAAGAAACCTTGAGCAATAATCCAACCATTGCAGATTTTTTAGTCACACCGCATATAAAATGCTCCTCAAAAGTAATCAAAATTTAAAATTTTGTACACAATTATCCTACAATTCATAATAGTATTTATTTTTAAAGAGAACAACCCACAATAAAGGGTCATAATATTTGAATTGGAACAAACGCATGATAAGGAGAGAGATTAAACATTTAAGCACAAAATGTCACCGAAAAGGGCGCACTCCCCCACACTTAAATTGAACATGTCCTCATTGTTCACCAGAAAAACAAGGGAAGGTCTCAGAAGACCTTTTGCGTAAGTAGATAAAATAGAGATAACACAAAGATCACAAATAAACATTTAAGCACATAAACCGCTCCTCGCGTTTTTTATTAAATAAAAGCATAATTAACAGAAACTGGTACTCCCCTGAGATTATTTTGCGCGTTATAAGAGTTCCCCCAACATTGAGCTTCAGCCTCAAGTAGCGTAGCTTGGTTCGGTGTAGACATAAAAGTGCACCTGCATAGACCACATAGAAGCAACCATACACAAACGGGGTTAAGAGTTAGCAAAAACAAATTTAAGAGAACCTGAAAATAAAAGAGATAAAAGCTAAATAAATAAAAGTACATCCGGGTTGCCTCCCGGGAAGCTGCCCTTCTTAAGTCTTGGCTAGACGCCTGCTTTGTTATCCTGGATCAAAAATAAGGAGATATAGCTCTGCCAGGAAAACGAAGTGGCAGTAATTAAAAACAACCACCGGATCAAAAACAAACGTTACTTGGCCAATATAGTAGGAAAATGATACTCCACAAACCTGGTGTTTGAGGAGGTACTGCCGGTAGCGTAGTTCTAACAGGAGACCAGGTGTGATGGGTTTGTACTTCCTCAAATGGGAAGATGTAAAAACCTCCTCTTGTTGTTGAGGCTTATGGTAATCAAGGTCAGAGGAAGTGGCTCCTGAAAATTGATTATAGCACTCTCTTCTGATGGCTCGGAGCAGAGGCGGTACTCCTCTTCTCAAGGTTGAGGATGTATCCATCCTCATCTTCTGGGTAGAGCACGGAGAAGGAGGGAGAAAAAGTAGTTGACTTCAGAGGAAGGAACTCCATGAAGTCCAAGGAGAAACTCTTCTGAGGGTTGTCTCCTAATCATAGCTGATGGTTGTTTGGTGATGGATTCGCTAATTCGAATAAGGGAGGAGGTGGAGGAGCTTAGTCCTTAGAGTTGTTTCCTCCTCATGAACCACTTCATTTAGTTGTTGATGCGGCTGATCCATGCGTTCGATCTGATCTAGTGTTCTTTGCTGGATCCTTTCAAACGTTGAGGTAAAATTTGCCATCATTTCCCTTAAAATGGCGTTGTCTCTCTCTATTGCAACCATAGGACAATGGGAACTTTCATGGTCTCCTCCACACTCTTGGCACACAAAGATGGGGATAGGCTTGAGAGATGACTCGTAATCCTCCAAGAGAGCTCTCAATTTAGCATTCGGGTCTGAACATTGGGGGCTTTCATGGTACTCTCCGCACCTTTGACATACACTCCATTGATTGTAGTCCTCTGCGCCATAGGGGTAACCATACCAATCTTCTGCTTGATCGTAGTGACTATCCATCAGAATTAAGTACCTTTAAAAACAAAACAAAAATTTATACACAAAAAGTGGCAAATAACGAAAAATAAAAGAAAAACTAAACAGATAATAAATCAGATAGTTGGACCGAAGTCCCCGGCAACGGCGCCAAAAACTTGTTGAGCAAAATAGTAGTTAAACTACCCTGCTAATTATGGGCAGTGAACCCAATCTTTGTAGTACAACAAGGTCGTATCCACAGAGACTTCGCAATTATCTAATTAATTATCCAGTTTAGTAAATGTACAAAAAGACAAATAAAAATGCATGAAATGTAAATTGGGGTTTAGCCGGAGGCAAGCTTGAATTTTAGGATTAGTACAGAAATAATAAATACAGTAAAATAAAGTAAAAGGATGGATGGAAAAAGGTATCCTAGGATAGCGGGGGAATTTCCTAAATTACTTAAACAATTTTATAAACCTGTCTCAAATATTTATTGTCTATTAGAGTTAATAATTGTTAGTTACGAACTCCTATTAATAGCCTTAGTATTTTCCTGCTCAATCCGGAGTGTAAATACCAAGATTAATTCCTTTGTGGTACTTTGACTATCTCAAAATCATATATTGATAGCTACCAAATAAATGCAGTATTTTGTCAGAATAAACATTTAACAATATTTGCTGAAAGGAATTAAAACAAGTTTAAAAAGTGAAACAGGTGATAAATAATTATTTAAGTACAGACAATAATTATAATCCTAATTTGCTCTTATTTGTCTGTTAAGAATTTATCTTGTGGCCTTCCTAAATCATAGATAAGGACAACTCTTAATTAATTCAATAGACTTTTTACAATCAGAAAAAGTCTAAAATAATTAATTAGCTTTAAGCAAGAATTCTTTTTATGACAGCGATGGATTTTATCTGCTAATCAAGGAGATAATATCTAGCGTTTTTCTCTCTTTGTGGTCTATTCTCAGATTTACAAAATCATTGAAATAAGAGAAACCGTAAATGCATAAAAATGATCAATCGTTAAGCATTTAATAATTTAGAGAGACAAAACAAATATTTATAAGCAAACTTGGTATTAATAATAAGTCTGAATTATTTAGGGTCAAACCCCATCCTAGGATACGAGTAAAATCACTCAGACATTAACAGTAATAAAAAGGAAACAGAAATAGCCATTAATTTGGAGACTGCCGGCGGAGACTGGACTGCGATTCGCTTCTGCTCCAGCTCCCTTTTCTTCTGTTCTTCTTATCGTGTTTCTGCTTCGTGGTGGAATGAAAGAATAAAAATAAAATGGAGAAGTGGGAGATAAGAGAATGGAATGGTTCGTGGGAGTGAGCGATGGATTATTTACTGGATGGGATCATACGGTGGTCTAATGTGGTCTACCGTGGTCTATTTTCGGATTGTGAGGAAGGGAATGATTTTATTTGAGCAGAGGGCGTGGGTTTATATAGAGAAGAGGAGAAGAAGATCCGTACGAATTTGATTGCAGATCAAGAAGAGCATTGATTGCTTCATTGATTGCTTCCTTCATTGATTGCGCAGGGGACAGAGCTGAATACGCGTGCGGAGTAGATGGATAAGTTGCAGAGAGAGTGGGCGAGTTGGGCGAGTTGCAGACGACGGCGAAGACGGGCGAAGAAAACTGGTCGCGACTGATTTAATTATACGTGTCCGCATGATAACATGCGGTCTCCTCTCTGCCTCGTCCGCCTAATAACGGGCGGTCTCCTCTGTGTTATCCGCCTGCCCCCTCTACCTTGTCCGCTTGGTTTCAGGCGGTAGCCTCCATCACCGTCCGCCACCACAACCGCCCAATATGGGGCGGTAGCCTCCTTCACGTCCGCCAGGCGGTTGCCTGTGTGATGTCCGCGTGTTATCGCGATGTCGCAGAGGCGGATGCAATGTTGTCGTGACTTATTCCTTCCAACTTCGACCAGCTCTAGATTCTTCGTTTGGGCTCCGTTTTCTGAGCCGTTTGCGTCTATGTGTTCATCTCTTTGTCTACTTTACTCCTAGCTTGGCTTTTCCTCATGTTTAAACCAATAAATTTGTGAGATAATCAATAAAACATAAACTAGAGGAAAAACATACGATAAGTGAGAAATGAGCAGAAAAGTGCTGATATAATATATGAAATACACCCATAAAACATGCTCATTTAGACACTTATCAATGCACCACCCCTCCCATGTTTTGCAAGCTGGACGACTAACCATAGAGCCAACCATGAGATCAGTAGAGACCCCTCAGAGGATTCTGGATACGAAGACTAGGGACACTCACCACCAGTTAGTGAGACTGGTGAAGGTTCTCTGGTCCAACCAGGACGTCGAGGAGGCTACTTGGGAGTTAGAGGATAAGATGCGGGCGAAGTACCCTTCGCTCTTTTCAGTCTAGATTTCTTGTAAGGGTACGGGGCGTAGAGCCTCTTTGCTTTTGAGTTTGTAAGCAAACAATCACATAGTGTTGATTGTTGTTTGTTGCTTACTTAGTGTTAAGTATGTATCATACTTTATGACAGACCTTATGAGTCTGAACCTTAATAAATGTGGCAGACATTATGAGTCAGAAAGCGTATATACTGTTGTGTGATCTATGTGATTTTGTATGTGAAGTTACCTGTGTGTGCTAAGAGATATTAGATGCATAGGAACTTTGGGGACAAAGTTCTTTTAAGGGGGTAGATTGAAATACCCCAAACCTTAATATATTGATAAACTATCTAATTATAATATACTAAGGCTATAACATGCCTTAGAAACATTAGAAAAGAGTTAAACAACAATGTACACAAAAACATACCTTAAGCATTTAAACCGAAAACACACCTTAGAGCACGAAAATGTGCTTTAAGGAAAAATGTGCCTTAAGCATTTATACATGGAACTAAAAGGCCAACGAGCCTAAATACCATTAAGGAATAAGGTAAAAAAAATAAAATGGTCATAGGAACCATTATGTGTACACACAAATTAAGTATACAAGTTCACACAAAAACCGGTACTAAACTGACGAAAGTCAAGGAGAAACCACTAAACGACTTGGTTTAAATTGGAATGAGCAACATGCTATTTCACGAACAAAGTTTCTAAAGGTTATAAAGGTACTAAGAACACATTTAAACTAGCCAAAATAAATTGCATATCAATGTGAACCCGGAAGCACATAAAATGTGTTTTAAGGCATTTTTGGCTATGTAACATACCAAACACATGGTATAAGTCATTAGGAACGAGTTTAATTCATCAAATGTTACATAAATATACAGTAAAACAAAAAAAATCAGACCAAAAGAGGGGAGGAGCTGCCGACATGGGGGGTGAGTCACCAAGGCCAAATTTGCTTTTAAATTCACTATTTCAACTACTAAGACTTTCAATAATTGCCAAAGCATCCTGTCCCCTTAGAGAATCATTAATCAGACTCTTACCTGGAAAATGAGAGCTCACAAATTCGGAGATCATCCTCTCTTTGAAGAAACAACACAAAAAAACTCCATGTTCTTAGATTTAAGCCTTTGAAGAACACCTTGCCTTGTAAAAATCATAACTTTCTCGTCCTAGCTCCAAATCACAATCTTGATAGCTCGTTGGAATCCTCTTTTCAAGAGCTTTGCAACCATAGCTCATGAGCCCCCAGATTCCCAGGAACAACCACTAAGAAGTGCCTTTGATTCTCGAGGTAAAACATTGCCTTCTTGAAAACTTCTTATTCTTTGGTTTTTGTTACAGCCGATTGGCATGGGATACTAACCCATCTTATTCTTCATCTTATTGTATAATTTTGGGGACAATTCCTTTAGCAAATTGCTGCCAAAATTTCTAAGGAATTCAAGCTTATTAAGCTAAAAGTTTAATATACAAGGTAAATCCTACAACTACCTATTTCAAGGTTCTAAATGTTGATCTATATATGATCTAACCTATTGTATACCTTGTTTATAATTGCCGATTTTGTTAGGTGTTAGATTTAATTTTTGGCACCTAAAATGTTAATATTTTGTAAATCTAAAATTAGATTTACAACCCTTATAATATAAACTTTAATATAAGCTATCATAATATATAAGAAAAGTTCATATACTATAATTTAGCGAGGGCCGAAAATTAAGTGAACTTATGTGAGTTAGGAAAATTATAACTAAGTTAAATGAAAGGAATAGTATATTTAAGAGTAATATGTAAAATTTGAGAAGTTTTAGCTATATATAATAATTGCCGAAAATATATATGAGCTATATGAAATTATGAAGTTAGATGATGGGAAAATAATGTAGAATTAAGTTACAAATTATAAAGAGTATAAGTATTACTAGAATTATAAGGTTTTTGTATATTTAAAGTTAATAAAAGATAGTATATTTATACTACAACTTTAGATAATTAAATCTGGTGATTTAGAGATGTTTAAAATGATTTTTTGATGTTCAAAAATCTGTAGGAAAATTAGTTACGAAATTAGAAATTAATTAGAGTTAAATTGGTTAATAAATGAGTTAGGATAAAAGAAAAGACCACAAGGGTAAAATGGTAATTTCCCTGGTCAAACATGGTCAAACATGGTCAAATTGGTCAATGACAGTTTGTAAAATGTTTAGAGGAGCTAGAATAAAATTTGTAGCAAAAGATTAGACATTAAACGGATAAAGGAATAAAAAGTTAAGTTAAATTAACTTTAGGGGTAATGATGTAAATAATGAAAAGTTAGGGGGATTGACCATAAAAGACTTGACAAACTTGGGTATATTTTGGTAATTGACCAAAAGTATAAAAGAAATTAGTTAAATAAGACTTTGGAAAAATTAGAAATAAAAATAACAAGTTTAGAACTTATTATGAATAAAATTGAGATTAAGAGAAAACTATGAATAAGTGATATAAATAACACATTTTAATGCGTTTAAAATGTTAAGTTAATTTAATAAAGAATTTAGAAACAAGTTGTAAAAGAAACAGAGTTAAGACGGGGTTAAACGAGACCCGTATATAAATTAAGGTATACGAGGGGTATATCCGTAATTTAATAAGTATAGAAGAAATCAATACTTAAGGTATTTCTAATGAAAGTACAAGTTATATTAGAAAAAGAAATAAATACGTATGATACTCCGTATCATACAGACGTATACAAAAAATTTTAGTGTACATGAATAGTACTCATATACGTGAATAGTATACGTATACATGAATAGTAAACACATATACATGAATAGTAAATGCGTATACATGAATAGTAAATACGTATACATGAATAGTAACTATGTATATAAGAATAGTCAAATACGAGACGTATACATGAATAGTAAAATACGTATACGTGAATAGTAAAATACGGTGAATAGTGAAAATACGAAAATTAAGTTATTTAACCACGCCGTCCTAATGAACTATAGGAGCGGAGTAAGGTGACCAGAATAGTCGAGACGTCATCTGGGAGTGGACGAACGTCGATAGGCTAAGGTATGGGATTCTTGTAGCTTGTTTGCTAACGAGATCTACCTCGGTTTGTGTGCAATGTGTTATTGTGATACGACTAAACAAGATTAAGCATGAAACCGATTTATTGTATTGTTATTGTGCGTACATTGCACCCTAACACGATTTGATTCAGAGCTTGTTCATTAACTATGTTTAATAACAATTGTATAAGGTTACAAATATTCCCTATTGTTTGTTGGTTAATACCGAGAGAGGTTTAACTAACCATTGGTCAAAGAGACTTCAGCTAACTGGAACTTGGGGAGAGAGGAATCCGGGACTGACTCCGGTCATGCATGTTTAGGATAGGAGGTCGGCATCTGTATCAGATCTGTCTTCCGCATCGCCTAGGGTCGACAAATTGACCCGACCAGCTCGAGTGAACAGTTCGAGGTGGGAGGCAAATTCAGGAGGCGCAGGAGGGTCAAGCCCACACCCCTCATAACTTAAGAATAATGTTTATTAACCCAATAGAGCTAATAACTCATTGGCTAGGGTTACTTCGACCCGACAAAAATAAACAATTCAGTTAGAGAACAACCAATTCTAATAGGAGAATGGTTGACACTCATAAGGTATGGTCAAACACGAGAACTAAACAATTCTCAGGCCTCAGGAGTTAGGAATCTAACTTACTCATTAATGGGCGTCCATTACGACGTTCGATTTATTTGAGCTGTGAATGTTTCACATTAGTGTGTTGTTTATTATCGTACTTCTTACCATTATTTTGTATGAATAATCAACTGCATATATACGACAAAGTAGTCGTGTGTAGCCCTGTTAGCTTGTGGGCTGCACGTTTTCTGTACCAGCCATGTGCTGAGCCCCTTAGGGCCTGTGATTTAAACTTTGCAGGTAGGTGCCAGACGAGGACCCAGCCTGAGAGTAGGAGACTAGGAGTGAGTAGTGCACTAAGGGTTTAATTTGTGTTACGAACTGTGCCTGTACACTCGTTTTATAAACTGTGGTAGTAAGTTGTAATAATAGGAGAGATACTTCGAACTCGGTATTGTATTTTGTTTTAAGACTTTGTACGCACTTACGTTCGGTACACTCGGGTCCATCAGACCGTAGCTTGAGACTGGAATAAGCCTAGTTAGTCACGTGGGTGACTGACGGCGGTAACACCAACCTTTAGTATTTTCTTCCGCTGTGTTGTAATATTGTTGCAGGTTTGTTATGTGATGGTTCAGGTTTAGCAGTTGGGGTGTTACAATAATTCTCATAATATCTAGTTATCTTCGCATTTTACCTAACCACGATGATGTATATACTTTCCACTGATGATTATGAACATGTACACAACCTATCGTAATCGTTTTCATCATTATTACAAAAAACATGACACTGTTATATATCTTTTTTTGTCCGTTCTTATCAAATCATAGTGTATAATAATATTTTTTTTAGCATTTATCAGTTTACAAAGCTTAAGTGATGATAAACCTAAGAACTATACACGTATGGAAACGATAAACTGGGTTGGTGGATTTGTTTTTACGTATTCATTAACCTTAGTTTCTACGTATCCACAATAACTTATCAACGTTTCAACTGATGATTAGAAATAGGTAAACAATCTTCTATAATCATTTCCATATTATAGAAAAGATGACACTAATTGTTATATCTCTTTTCCTTGTGGCCGCTATCGAATCATAGAGTTTAAGAATATTTTAGTATTTATCAGCTTAGAGAGTTTGACTGGTTGATAAACTTGAAGGCTATAACATTTGGAAATGATAAAGTGAGTCGTTGAAGTTAATTTTATGTATTCATTTAACCTTGATTTTTACGTATCCACGATAATTTATAAATATGTCCATTGGTGATTAGAAACATGTACACATCCTTCTATAATTGTTTATATCACTTTTATAGATAAGATGACACTGACTGTTATATATCGTTTCTGCTTTGGTTGTTCTTATCGAATCATAGTATATAAGAAAAATTTCTCACTATTTATCAGTTTACAAAGCTTGACTGATTGATAACGTGAAGGTTATAAACGTTTGCGAATGATAAACTGAGTTGTTTGAGTTATTTTATTAAAGTTTTTAATCCATGATAGTTTTAAAATGTTCCCACTTAGAAACATATACACAATTATAGGACACTAACTATTATGATGTTGTCACTGACAGACACTCAGCACTAACTCAACAGATTTTGAAGTATGTGGTTTGGGGTAATCTTTGTAGCTTACGACTTCTTTTGTTGTTAGTGACTTGGAGTCGATTTTATGTATTATAGCCTAAAAGTAAGCACTGGTCTAGAGGAAATATCAGCAAAAGACTAGTTTGGAGTTTCAAGAACGTGACGACGACTTTGTAACTTTCCATCTCCGACTGTCGGCTGGTATATAGTCTCGGGGACTATCAATTTGGCTGCTATCCCTCACATGCTGATTAATTGGGGGGGGGCGCCTCCTAGACTTCATGCTGAAGCAGTAATTCTCAAAAAGTAGTTTGGAACACTAATATGTTTATTGAAAACAGCAAAAATGATTTATCGGATCTAATTCTCTCCACCGAAAACTGTGGCTAAGACAAAATCAGATGGATGGATGGGAACAAGAACGGGAGGAAAATGTAAGATCACGTTTGTACTACTCAATCAACTTGCAAACAGCGATCAAATTAAACTGAAATTCTGGCACATAAAGACCTCCACTGGTCCAAAAATTATTCCCAAGTTTCACATCCTGTTCTATAAATACGTTGAGGCCGTCCATCCGGTAGAATAACCGACTTACATTGACCCAAGTCTCTCATATTAACAAACAAATCAGAAGAACCACTCATATGATCAGTAGCCCCTGAGTCTATAATCTAATTAGCAGTCAAACTGTTCGATTCACTGCCAAATAAACACTGACTACTGAGCGAAATGGCCAACTCTTACCAGAAAAATTGTAGAAGGATTTCTCTTATTTCGCTAGATTGGCTTTTCCTCCTTGAATTAAACCAACTATTTGTTGAAGTATCTTTGGACTTAGTTGGCTAAGTACTTCTGTAGCATGATTCTCCCTTCCATAAAGGCTTTCGCCTGCAGATAAGGCTACTGCAGGCTTCTTCTTTCTAGAAAGAACAACATCACGTCCATGAAGCTGATAGCACTCTGCAGCTAAGTGTCCCGCTCTACCGTAGTGTGTACATTTCTGGCTCTGAAAACACTCTTCATAAGAGTGTCCAACTTTACTGCAGTAGGTACAAGTTGGTCGCTGTTTCTCTCCACCTTTACCTTTTGCATATTCTCTGCTCGAACCTGAACTAGCACTCAGAAAGGACAACGCGTCACTATTACCTTTATCGTTCTTTCTTTGTTCCTCTTCGTGAACAAGAAGAGAGAACGCCTCTTCAAGGTTCGGAGCTTGCTTCATCTGCAAATAGCGCCTATCGAGTCCCATAAAAAACTGTATCAATTTATCTTGTTCTTCTCGTTCTCTCAACTTCTCTTCTGAAGCACAATTACACTTCAATGGAGGCCTGGCGAGGTCGATCTCTCCCCAGATTTTCTGAAGCCTCCCAAAGTAGTCGGTAATAGAATCATCTCCTTGTTTGGTTTCAGCAAGCATTTGCTTCAAACCATGCACTATAGCAAGATTATTCTGCTCATACCTTTTACAGAGAGAATCCCAAATCTACTTGGGATTGTTAGAAAACATCAAGCTTCCTGCAATTTCTTGATCCAGCGAACCAATAATCCAAGAAGCCACTAGCGAACTGGAACGAACCCATGCAGCCGCGAGAACTGGGCCGTCTGTTCCTGGTTTCTACAGTCTCTAGTTATGAAACCGTGCTTATTTTTCCCTTGCAAAATCCGAATCATCGCCCACTTCCATGCCAGGGATACCGGTGCCTGTAAATTTTGGGGCTAGACTCACTCTTGGTTGCTCCGAACCGTGTACGTATACAGGATCGGAAACATCAATTACACTCTGGATAGCTCCCAAGTTAACGACCGGCGTTTTGCCTACTCCACCGGTGTCGGCCATCGTCAATCTTCAACCACAGCTATATCAAATTTAATTGCTCTAATACCATATTGAAATTTGATTCATGTTCACGTACAGCAAGAACGATTGATCGAAGAATATTTGCAATCAGTATATTGAGAAAGAGATGTATACAACCGCTCTAGTTTTTGAGCATATACTCGTGAACCAAGCCTGATAGACTAGTTAAAAAATATAACATTAAATACAAAAGCAAAAACGACAATTGTATGCAGAAAAAAAATGACATAAAATGTGCACGTCCGGACGAAGTGTCCGGACCAGTGAACCGGACGTTGGCCGACTGGACAAACATATGATCGCATCTTTTAGAGATGTCCGGACAAGCTTAGCCGGACGCACCCCACCTGGACGAGAATATGGATGCAACTCTTGTAGACGTCCGGACAAGGCGTCCGGACCAGTTAGCCGAACACACCTCAACTAGACGAATATATAATAACAATCGCACGTCACACACGTATTTCTTCATCACGTCATGACCTTCTGTCCGGACGTGTGACCCGGACATCCCGCTGGACACCATTATGATTAGCAAACGGTACAAATAGAGAACCAATCCAACAATGAAGGTTCATGCATAAATGTGGTCGGGGCATCCCATAATTTGTTCAGAACCGAGGAGATTCCAACCGGGCTGGGATATCAGTCAGAGTAGCCCAGTCCTGAAAAGTCAATGAACTTTTCTACGGGTAATCATCTATAAGGCACTTGGAAGTAGTTCTAACTCCCGGAAGTCCAGTCAATTTCCCAGTAGATGTGAACCGAAGAAGAAAGATGACTGTGCAAACGTGTGTTATGACTGTGAAGCGCAAAAATGTTTATACTATGGTCGTAGGCTAAATTACCATTTTCCCTATCCAAAAATTTCTTTGCAAAACCTCTCGCATATCCCCAGACATAGTAAAAAGAGGTGGAGAGAAGAAATGCTCAAAGCATACTACGAGACCAAACCCTCCCTCAAAATATCCTAAAACTAAATGGAGTCGAGAGGTAGTCAAGGCACGATAAAGGTTTTTACATCTCTGACGTCAGCATCTTAGGAACCCTCGATTTCGATAATCGAGGGTTTTTGGGGACCTACTCTTAAGGAAGATGGAAAATTATTATCCTAATGAGTAAGCACTCAAGTTTTTCAATGAAGCTACTAGAGATAGGTGTATATAATTTTTCCATGTTTGAAAGGGATGATGCTAAGGCTGGTCGTTTTGCAAGGCTCTTCAGCCTAACCGCTCCTCTCCTCCTCAAATTAATAAAGCTGACAACCCTTCCCGAAGACCTCTAAATTTAGTTCTAGTTCCTTCTTTTTGTTATGCAAGTCGTGTCAAATGTAGTCACAAGTTTGGGAACTGTACCTATATGGCGAGAAAGGTTCAATTGAACATTAGTATTATCATTTTGCTGGAACCCCAGCCAATTATAAACAAAAGTCACAAACTCGATAGATTGTTAGGGTTTGTTAAAGCTGCACAACAAACCCTAAAAATGTCTTCGAAGTTTTTGGTTTCCTTAGGGTGTTTTATAGGGTGTATGGTGTCGGATAATTTTTTTGAAGTCAAGGTTCTACGATAATTTATAATTGTTTTCACCGATGCTTTTAAACATTTATACAAACTTCTGTAATCGTTTCCATAACTATTATAGGAAAAATGACACTAATTGATATATCTTTTATTTTGCCCGTTTTTATCGAATCATTGTGTATACGAATGTTTTACTAGCATTTTTTTTAGTTTACAGATGTTGATTGATTGATGAAGTAGAAGGTTATAAACGTTTAAAAATGATAAACTGATTTGTTGGAATCGATTTTACGTAGTCATTAACTTTTTAGTTTATATGTATACTTGATAACATATAAAAGCATTATACGTCATTTTTTAATATAGAAAATAATATAAATATTAGCTTAGTATTTTTTATATTATCGATATTTTTTTAAAAAAAATTATTCAGTCTATTCAAACATGTATTTTGTATTGATATATGCTCCACTTTTTTTAATATATATGTCTTAACAATAAATATTATAAGATTAAAAACTATTATGCAATAGCATGTACAAGTGTATATTGTCATGGAAAAGTTTTATATAATTGATGAGTTAAAATATAAGGATTATAACTAATTATGTTATTGAGATATTGCATGAAAATAAATAGGGAAAATTCACAAGATACCACAAAAGTTAATAAAGTATACTGGGTTGCTATTCGCAATACAAAATTACTAATCACCGCAGTACAAAAATTTTTTAAATCATTTTAACGTTGTAAACATGTAGTGACATCGTGTCGTAATTTTTATTTTTTGAAAAAATCATTTCGTCACCGTGAACCGTAAAAAACGCTCTCGTTGTATTAGAAGACGTTAAAGCCGTTTTTATTGCGGTCGAACGTTATAATTGGGACTTGACATTGGTAAACAACATTTTACGTTACGTTTGATTAAATTACAGACATTGTTACAGTTTTAGAATCGTCGTACTGAAAACATAGTTAATAACGCCAATTTCGGGTAAAAAAACGCTCTCGTTGTAGTAAAAGCCGTTATACCCGTTTTTATTGCGTTTGGACGTTATAATTGTGATTATATGCTAAGTTATTGATTTTTTACTGTATTTAGTACGAAACGACGTTAATATGTTGAAAACGAGTCAAAACGAGCGTTTTTTGAAAAAACGCTCCAAAATGCGCATGTTATATATAAACGAGACGTGTCCCGTATCTTCATTTCTCACGCACGCACCATCTCTCCTCCAAATTACCTCGCCGGAATCCTCTATTCCTGATCACCGGAGCCACCGCCGGACCACCGCCGACCACCGCCGGAAAATTTTTCCGGTGAGTTTTTCAATTAATTTTGCAAGTTATAGATCTTGATTGGGTGATTTCAAATATGTTGTTAGAATTTAGAAACAAACATTAAATTAGCCTAGATCTACAAAAAAAATCTGGAAAAAAGCTTGAAACTCCACTAACGGAGTTGCCTCCCCTACTGACACGAGATGGGCTCCCTCACCCCGCCTTTGGACACTAGTCGGCGTGACTCGCCTCCGCCTTTGACACGCATGAAGTCTGCTCGCCTCCTCCATCGACACGAGCTCTACTGTCTCGCCGGAAGACTCGAGTCGACGTCGCCCAGGATGAAGACGCGACATCGCCCAGCTCACCCCGGAGGAAGACACGAGTACGGGCGGCTCGCCTTGGCTGAAGAGGCAACATCGCCCAGCTCGCCCCTGAGGAGACACGACCGGAGGCGACTAACCTTGGCGGCGGACACTAGTTGTCCAAACTCGCTCCGCCTGTTGGTGGCGAGAGCTATTTTTATAATAAATATTTTTTATATTTATTAAAATAATTATAAATCATGAAATATTAAATTTAACAAGTACTAATAAAATAACTCAAATATTAAATAAGAGAATGACAATTATAAAGTCAAAAGTTACAATTATAGAATAATTATAAATCATAAATGACCTAGTCATTTTACTAAGTTATAGTTCTATTTTTTGAACTTTCTTTTTTCTTGTATTATGGCAGGACATTGGAGCTTGGGAACCCTATGAAACCGCCAAGAAAAACAAGGGAAACAAGTGTGGAAAAGTCCATCTTTGTAGAGGTAAAAACTCTATACTAAACCTTGAAATTAAAGAGTTGGTTAAGCTTGAAATTTGTACCAATAATCTAAGTGAAACCCATCTGTAAATAGGGCCGAAGAGCAAGGAAAACTTCAAGCTACAAGCCTCTTGAAAAATCAATTTTTGGGCATTAGGAGGTAAACTCCTTAAGTTAGGGTTTAATGTCATTTTAATGGTGTTTTGGTGTTGTAACAATTAAGGCCGAATGCCTACTGGTTTATTTACTGTATTTTAAGTTTATAATGTGTTTAGAACAAAGTTAAAGCATTAATATGAGTTAAAGGGCTTATAGGTACAAAAGGATAAGTAAAAAGGGGCTAAAATGCAATTTTTGAAAACTAAAGGGTTAGTTATGTATAGGGCCAAATTTTTTCTGTATAAAATGGTTTATAATGATATATTTATGTTTATGAACTTATATTATAAGTTTGAGTAAGTTAAATAAGGTTTAAGTACTTAAATGACAAGTTTGTGAAGTTTTGGGGTTAAAGAGTAAAATCAGGGAATTAGGGTGTACTTGCTGTATAAAATTATTCATAATGACTTGAATACACTTGTAAACTTATTTTACAAGTGTTGGGTAATTTAAAATAAAGTTTAAGTGACTAAGTAACAAGTGTAGTAATTTCGGGGCTAAATTGTAATTTCAGGGAAATTTAGGGGTATAAGCTGTAATAGGCCGAAAATTAGATCAATTAGGTAATTAAATCATCTTGGGGGACTTAGGAAAAATATCTAAGTGATTGAAAGTAGTTAGGAAGTTTAAGTGTAAGAAATAACCTAAGAGAACTTATAGGCTAATATGATAAATTAAGCAAACCTTGGGTGATGAAAGATTACAACACATTGAGGAATTTAAATTGGGGGACTAGGCTGTAATTAAACTAAAAATATAAGATTAGTTTGGTTAGGAAAGAGGGATTTAGGGTTGTCAAGAGTTACTATGATGTTTAATTAATTTAAGAATCACAACTTAGCTACAATTAATTGTCACGGAAAGGAAAGGAAAGGAAATTAACCGTCGTTTGGTTTTCTGTTGCTCATGTAAGTGTGCGTTCTGATCAGTTTTGGGCATCTATTGATCACTTGGTTGGTTAACTTGTTGATTTCGATTGTTCTGTTGATTTATTATTACTTACTTACTTGTGTAGCTCATCTTAACTGGGTTGCTTCAACTTGTGCAGTGATGGATATGATAAAGAATGCTATGAAGAACGTGTACACCAAATGGAAGAAGGACAGAAATGTGGAGCAGCCAATGACTGCTTCGTATCGTCGTGAGCGCGGTGCCGGAGTTGATCCTCCACGACACTTGTCTTTCCAGCCACAGCAGGGTCATGTTGAGCCTGCACGACACTCATCAGTTCTGCCATAGCAGGATCATGCTGAGCCGCCACGTCACTCATCATATCACCCACAGCAGCAGCCCATCATGGACTCATCCCCTACCATGTCATTCCATGATTCTGACCCAATCGCACACATACCTAGGAGAAGATGTCTGTAGCTTCATCCTCTACAGGTGGTTGGTCATCTGCTGATCTGGCCGAGCTCCGTAGCTCCAGTTACAATATAGAGGGTCAGAGTAGCCACCACGTGGGGCATGTGGAGGCACAGACGTCTGCTGGTGGTAGCTATCATGACCACCGTGTGGAGCATGCGGAGGCACAGACTTATGCTGGGTGTAGCTATCATGACCCCCGGACCCCTCCGGATGTTGCAGCAGCCGTTGACATGGACATCGAGGAGGCTAAGGAGACAGATGAGGATGAGGGCCTAGACGAGGACGACCCTGATCATGAGAGCGCAACTGATGAGGAAGTTGCTCTCGCTATGGAGCCCGTGATTCCCACTTTCTGGAGGCTTAATGAAGTGCCAGTACCCGGTGGTCCACTACTGACTAGTGTCATCACCAGCTTCGGAGGGCATGTCGCCATTGACCTTTAGTCAATGACTAAGGTATGTACTATCTTATCTTTCACTTTGGCAAGTAGATTTAATTATTTCTTCATGCGTGTGTAAAATTTGTGGTATTGTCTAGGACCGGGGTGTTTTGGGATTTAAACCCCGAAACCCTATAATCACGAACTGGCCGTTTAGCGTGGTTTCTTGCAAAAGGGCAAGGAATATGATTTTGCACTCAGGGTTGGATCATCTGCTAGATGTCACATGGGGTTTCAACAACATGTCATTGATCTCAGCCTTTGTGAAGAGGTCGCAGCCGGACACCAATTCTTTCCACATGCCTTTTGGAGAGATGACGATCACACTTCATGATGTGTGGCAGATACTGAGGATCCCAATCGTTGGTCATTCGCTTGTAGGGAATCCGTCAAACAGTGAGCTTAAGGAGTCGATGGCTACATTGTTAGATTTTGAAAACGGCGTTGAGCAGATCACAGAACGCATGTGGCATGCTGGTGCTATTCAGACATGTCCACTTATAGAGTGGTGTTCGACCGGCCCGAAGGTACCTATGAAGAGGCATGCGGTTGGCTCTACTATGCTCTCGCTACTACATCTTTGTAACAAGGGGCATTCACGCATAAGTCCTCTACCGTTCTGGTTAGTCACTCCCATGGGTAAACATACGAAACTAAAGAGGTACACATGGGGAGCAGGTACTCTTGCGTTGTTGTATCGCCAGCTGGGGATAGCATCTCGTGCTGACTGTAATAGCATTGCTGGCTCTTTGACCCTTCTCGAGGTAAGTGTTTTAATGTACAACAATGTGTAATAAATTTTCATGAATTCATATTAATAGTTGGCATAATTTTTTAAAAAAATTTATGTAGTGCTGGATATATGCGTACTTCCCCACTCTTAGACCAGCAGTTAGTGCTGACTGGCGTGATAGGGATGATAGACCGTGGGCTATGAGATGGGTCAGGTCCACCTCCCAGCAGAAAAATAAAGATTCACTGGAGAACTACCGCAAGCATCTAGATGCTCTGACAGCAAGAAAAGTAAGTGGTACAACAATTTCAATTTGTATTATTTACATTATTGTTTATTATTGATGATTACGTTTCCCTGTGATCCAATGTAGATTGATTGGCTGCCCTACGGTCGCGAGAAGGTGAATGAGAACAGGGGTCGCTCTTGGTACAGGGGTACCTTGCAGTACATGATCGTGAATGAGTCATATATGCCGGAGTGTTGTCTTCGCCAATTCGGGTACGTTCAGTGTATCCCATCTCCCCCTATTAGACCTAACATTAGATCCGAAAAAAGAGGGAAAGGGAACCCCCTATAGATGTGTGTACCCCCCCCCTGTATAGTGTGTGGGACACCACACGTGAGTGTGGTCCTGCTTCGGGGTTCACTAAGACACGAGCGGCCCTACATGCATGTGACAAAGATTATCTAGATTGGTACGTCAAACACACCCATCCGAAGATCATGAATCCTGACATGTACGAAAACACCTTCGTTCATCGGCCGGATCCCGCCTTAGTAAGTTGATCTCTTCCTTTGTATAATTTCAGTTGATTATAGCATTTTATGCTAGGCTAACTTTATAATATTATGTTACAGCTCATTAGTGAGACAACTGAGGTTGGTAGGCCTTACTTTCCTGGGAACCGTAGCTAGGACTGGCGTTACTACCGTGAGGAGATGCCACACGAGGAACAGAGGCAAACTGAACAGGGGATAGATGAGGTCTTCAGTACCTTATCTATATGGGATTCGTACTATCACCAGTATGGCGCGCCATAGTTTAGGGTTTTATGTTTTTGTTGTTTTAAGACACAGTATGGATGTAGTTATTTTCTAGTGGACTTGGTGATGGTGAAATTATTGTTGAAATTGCTGGTGATCTTATTGATGACCTTCTGGTTGATTTTGTGGAGGTTCTTAGAACCGGGGGAGAGAAGAAAAACAGGGGAGACTATGCCAAAATTTTCCTAGAAATGCACCGTTTCTTTTGCTCTTCATTGCTCTTAAATGTTAATTTTTCGGAATCAATTTTGCACCTAGTTTCTTTTTGGCTATGCATTGTAGATATAGAAACACCGAACACTAGAAATCCTCAAGGATGAGTTAGGGAAAATTCAAGAGGAACTCTTGCAAATTTTTTTAATGGATCTTCACCGGTTTCTTCAATGGACAGCACGAATGTAAGTACTTCTTCTTAGTTTTCCTCTTAATTAAGTAATACGGTATTAAAGTAGTGGAAGGAGAGACGGTTAAGATCCATTACAAATGTTAGGCTAACTTAATGGGAAGAAGTTTCTTCAATGGATGGATCACCAACAGATATTTGATCAACTTGAGGATTCCCTGGATCATCACTAAGAACCAGCATCGGGTATATAAACGAAAAACATTCATTTTTTCTTTCTTTGTATCCATTTTAATCTTCTGTAGAGCTTTTAAATCAGCAAGATTGTAGCTTGATGATTGGAGAGCAAGCACGTGTATCGAGTAGGAAAACGAATCTTGTATTATCGCTATTGAACTTGTTTAATGCAGTCTGCTTTCGAGAGGATATTTCACATGCATCAACACACTCATAGGAATCGGTACCATATCTTTCTAGCACAAAATCATCCAAAATATCTCCCAAGGGATCCCTTCCAGCACAAAAGTCCTAGAATTCAAACCCTATGAATCACAGAATCGAAAGTGAATAACTATCTAATAATCCAAACATCTACCAAGCGGAACAAACCTGTATCACAAAATTGAAAGTGAATTCCTATCTAATAATCTAAACATCCACCAAGCAGAACAAACCTAATGTCTATGTCACGAGAACTGAAATATATCAAAATGTAGAAATTCCTAACAAAAGCCCTAGTGTCTTAATTTGACACGAGTGAGCTCAATTAGTGTCTTAATTTGACACGAGTGAGCTCAATTAGTGTCTTAATTTGACAAGAGTCACTATCAGACTTTAAGGACAGAGTCACTATTAGACACAAGCACAATGTTTTAAGCAAAAATCTGGAGCTTGTGCTTTCTCTATAAAAGGAGTAGAGTTGCTACTGATTCTTTACAATTCATATTTCCACACCACCAACTCCTTCAAATTCACAACCCATTCACATTATCATGAGTCACTCATCAAAATCTGAAAACACTTTTAATATCATATGGGAGCATGAATTCCTTTCCGATACAGAGGTAGAGCCCCTGCGCGGCTCGCCTGGGCTGTAGTAGAGCCCTTGCGCGGCTTTCCCTGGCAGGATTTGAGCCCCTGCGCGGCTCGCCCCTGTTTTTTTTTAAATTGTAGACTAGAGCCCAACAATAGGGCTTTACCCAATATTTTTTATTTATTTGTTAATATTTTTTATGTTGAATTTTAATATTATGAATGAATTATAACTGTGTGATATTCATATGCAGTGATGGATAGACTGAAAAAAGCAGTGAAACATGTATACATGAAGAAGAAGAAGAAAGACCGGACAATGGAGCAGCCAATGACAGCCTTGTACCGTCGTGCACGTGATCCTGGTGAAGGGCCGAGTAATCCTGCCCCCCTCATGGAAGCACCACGCCATTCATCGTTCCATCCGGGTCAATCTTTCAACGACCCGGCGTTTCAGATACCTGCACTACCAAGGGAAGCGGTGGATGACTCGGCGATGTACGATCATATACCGAAGAGACGCATGCCAGTGTTGTCATCATCCAGTAGTGCTTGGTCTGAAGAACCACTGCACAACGCTAGCCAACATCTCGGGAGAAGGAAGCCACCAGATTAAAGCTCAGACGTTAGACGGTGGTAGTTCATCACGTCTACCACGCCCATCACGCGCAGGTGCTGATGAGGACCATGTGATGATCTAGTGTTCTCCACGTGTTGATGATGATGGTAGTGGTGCTGATGATGATGACTCACCCGACGTGGATGAGGAAGAGGATAATGAAGATGATGATGTCATGGATCAGGAGGATGACACTGATGAGGAAGTAGTGCTAGTGATGGTTCCAGTGATTCCTACCTCTTGGAAGTTGACAGAGGTGCCAGTTCCTGGCGGTCCACTACTCACTAGTGTTATCACTAGCTTCGGGGGTCATGTAGCGCTTGACTTATGGTCCTCAACTCAGGTATGTTCTCTATCTTCTCCTGTATTTGATCATGTAAATCACACTACATTTTGTAAGTGCTAAATATTGGTCATTATCTAGGATCGTGGGGTTTTGAGTTTCAAATCCCGTAAGGTGATGCTTACTAGCTGGCCAAAAGATCAAGTTTCTAGCAAAACAGCAAGGAACATGATTAAGTATTCTAGTATACAACATGTACAGGATATTACAATGCCACACAATAATATGTCTCTCATCAGTGCTTTTGAGGAGAGGTGGCAGCCTGATACGAACTCATTCCATATGCCATTCGGTGAGATGACGATTACCCTACACGATGTGTGGATGATACTGCAAATCCCCATCGTTGGTCGTCCATTGCTGGGGCAGTCGTCCACCCCTGAGCTGAAGGAAGTAATGGCTGAGTGTCTTGATTTTGGGGGAGATGTTGAAACTATGACAGAGACACTGTGGAATACCAGTGTTGTATCCATTGTGGGCTTGTTGCAGCACTGTAAGGATGGACATGAAGACCCAATGAAGCAGGCAAGTGGTTGGTTGTATCATCTGATCGGTACCACCATATTAGCTGGCATGTCCAACGGCTAGTGCGAAAAGTAAGGTTCAAATGGTAACTTGGAGCAGGCGATGTCTGTTTCTGGTACAAAAGTTAGATACTAATTTTTTTTTTGGGTGCTTGCTTAAGGCACGACCTGACAACGCAGGAGCTACATAATATAGTGACGTTCAAATGTAAACATACAGTAAGAGGTACACACCAGGTCACTGTTCACGTACAATAGGACTGTATCCGGTACAAAGTGAATTAAAAGTTACCGTTGGTAATTACTTTTGACAGGAAGAGGTACACGTACCAGGTCACTGTTCATGTACAATGGGACTGCATCCAATACAAAGTGAATTAAAAGTTACTGTTGGTAATTACTTTTTCCAGGAAGAGGTACACGTACCAGGTCACTATTCACGTACAATGGGACTGCATCCAGTACAAAGTGAATTAAAAGTTACCGTTGGTAATTACTTTTGCCAGGAAGAGGTACATGTACCAGGTCACTGTTCACGTACAATAGGACTGCATCCGGTACTAAGTGAATTAAAACTTACCGTTGGTAATTACTTTTGCTAGGAAGAGGTACACGTACCAGGTCACTGTCCACGTACAATGGGACTGCATCCAGTACAAAGTGAATCAAAAGTTACCGTTGGTAATTACTTTTGACAGGATGAGGTACATGTACCAGGTCACTGTTCACGTACAATGGGACTGCATCCAGTACAAAGTGAATTAAAAGTTACCGTTGGTAATTACTTTTGCCAGGAAGAGGTACACGTACCAGGTCACTGTTCACGTACAATAGGACTGCATCCAGTACGTATGGTACATGTACCAGGTTACCGGTTTTGAACTTGTAACCTTGTGATTAGTTAATGACCAACCTCTATATAAGGGATGCCTCCTCCATTTCATCTTCACACACTCACTCTTCATATTCTCAAATCTCTCTATCTCCTGACTCTCTTCCGAAAAATATTTCGTAAAACTGTCTAAGTAGCTAGACATGAGTCAATCTTCAGATTCCGATCATGTTGTTCTAGTATCAAGCGCAGTAAGTATTTATTTTATGTTTTTGTAAATCATATTCACACTAATATTGCATATTTAAACATTCGTCTAACATTCTCTCAACCCTTATTGCAGGAAAGTGACTCATCTACTGATGAAAGTTGGGATAATTTTGATGAAGAAGTTCAAGATCACCATGCAGAGATGGATGACTACATTCAACAGATGTATAATCGACCTCTGGTGGTGGATACAGGTTTCTTATTTGAAACTGATAACCCATTTAGGAGTAAAGAAGAAGCGAAAGCTTGGGTAGAAAGTGTTGGCCATCCCAACCATATCTACACCATAATTCAAAGTTCTCGAGCGGGCCAAGATTTCCACATAACATGCGAGAGGTATTGGAAACCACGACCTGGTGTCATCACCCTACGCAGATCATCTGGTTCAAAGAAATGTGGTTGCCCTTTTAAAATTAAGGGGTATTACACAAGCTACGGGTGTGTGTTGAATGTGATTAACGGATGGCATAATCATGATCTCGTTGAGTGGACAGAGGGTCATTTTGTGGGAAAACGCCTAACTAAAGAAGAGGAGATTATGATCGATCAGAGAACCCGAGTCGGTGTGCCACCTTCTGCAATTTATTCAGAGCTCACCACGATCAACCCCGACATGTCGGCAACCAGGAAAGATATATACAACCGGATTCAAAAAACAAAACTTGAAAAGAGAAATGGTCGTTCTATGTTGCAGACTTTGCTGGGTGATCTAGACAAAAACAACTACAACTACGATTACATGACAAAACCAAGTAAGTCAACTTAGGATGTCTCAATTAACTGTAATCTTTTAGGTTTCATATTAATTTGATAGATATCATGATTTTGGATACTTTCACAATTTAGGGGATCGAACACGACTTGGGTCCATCTCCTTCGCACACCCTACCTCTAGATTACTGCTGCACGCTTTTCCATACGTCATAGGCATTGATACTACCTACAAAACGAACATCGCAAAAATGCCTTTGGTTCAGTTTATTGGAGTGACGAGTATAGGCAAGAACTTCAGCATTGCCTAAGCCTTTCTTGTATTAGAATCAACAGACATGTATGTGTGGGCACTTGAACAATTAAGGGAACTCCTTGGTCGGACTAAAACCTCAACATTTATCACTGACAGATGTCTGGCCCTGATGAATGTCTTACCACAGGTATTTCCTGAATCTTATCATCTTCTATGTCGGTGGCACATAAGTAGGAACATTCAGGGGAAGGCAGAGACGTATATAGGTAATAGAGGAAGGGCGGCGGCTGCAGTCCGAATGTGGAATTCGGTTGTCTACTTAAGAACAGAGCAGCAGTACAACGAGAGCCTCAAAGTATTCAAGAATACATACAGAAGCTATCCACGTTTCATTACGTATGTTGCATCAGTCTGGGAGAAACACAATGAAAGATTTATGGAGGCTTGGGTCAAGAATGTGTTGCACTTCGGCAACACAACGACAAATAGGTACGATTGTTAGTCTTGTAATTTGTAAAATAATACAGTCATTGTTATAGGTCTATAAAACTTACTTAAACATTTGACAGGGTGGAGAGCGCACATTCTGCTCTAAAGGTGAGATTAAGGAGTGCTAGACACACTTTGGATGTAATCTTTCCAAAAATTGACGATCACGTGAATACTAGTATCAGGGAGCTAAAAAAGAACTTCCGGTCGGCAAGGACAAAACACAGAAGAGAGCACATGAGGGTTCCAATTACTGACCTGATCGGGAAGGTTAGTATCCTGTGCTTGGATGAGCTAGTAAAGGAGCTTGGTAGGGCGGATTATGTTTAAATGGATAGCTCAATCTGTGGATGTGACAAGGTAACCTCTCATGGATTACCATGTACATGTAAATTAAACTACATGTTGGATAGTGGTATCCAGTGCTCAAAGAGGGATATACATCGTTTTTGGTATACCCTGAGCTGGAAGAATCAAGAATCAACTGTTGGTATGCTATCCTACAAGGAGGCAGAACAAAACAGATGGCGTGATATTGCTTCTGAGGTAGCACAATTAGACGATCCGACTCTGATGGCCAGATGTTACAGTCAAATCTAGAACTTCCTTCATCCAGATATGGTATACCAATTGGGAGAACCATTAGAACAGTTTGGGATTGGCAGACCTACCGGGACCTCAAGACCAAACCGACGGGAACCTTCACCTTGGGAGCATAACCGACCAAGGGCGAGCCAGTCCGAAGGAGCACCAACAAATAGAAGATCACTTAATAAAGGATCATCATATCCGAATCGATTCATGCCCATAAACAACTTACCATACTACCAGTATTTCCCATTCAACTTATATCAATATATCACTGGGTATATTGATGTTCGCGGAGATGGTAATTGTGGGTTCAGGGTGATTGCTGATTACCTGTATTCAAACGAAGAGAGGTGGAAAGATGTCCGTAAAGGATTGTACCATCACATGAAGAATACAGAAATGGTGAGGCATGTATACAAGGACATATTCAACGAAGCACCGTACAACGAAATGTTAAGAGCGCTTCATTGGAGTGGGGATGGGGCAGCACCTCCAGAGAAATGGATGACCACAGAAATGGGGACAGTGATCGCGACAAAGTACACTTCGATAGTAGTTTTCTACTCTACTATATGGGGGGTATGGCAAGTGCCACATACCTTCCAATAAAAAATTATACCAATTGTGATAGACCAAGAGGAAAGATCCACATAGGAGTTTGCCCCCAGGGTCATTTCGTAAGGTTTTGTATGGTTGATGACTCCCCACTCCCCCTGTCTATCCGCGGTGGTTCTATTATAGAGATCCAAACAATGTTGGACCTTGGATTCATCACATACAATCTAGGTTAGATAGATGGAACAACGTTGTAACTTAGTTTTTCTTTAACTTAGTTGTTATAACTTAGTTTTTCTTTAACTTTGTTGTTATAACTTAGTTTTTTCTTTAACTTCGTTGTTGTAACTTAGTTTTTATTTAACTTAGTTGTTGTGACTTAGTTTTTCTTTAACTTAGTTGTTTTAATCATATTGACTGAAATTTGGTCATTGAATTCTCTTTTATTTCAGAAAAAAGTGTCTCCCCGCAACATTCCAACTTATTCAACTAAGTTTGGTGAAAAAACAAATTGTACTGCAAATAGTAAAGTTTTTGCTATTCGTAGTACAAATTAATTTTAAATCATATTAATAGTGTAAACACATAAAAATGTAATCCAACACTTTAAAAAAAAAAAAAAGATTCCAGTATTGATTACAACAAAAAAGTAACTAGCAAAATTCGTTACTAATCAACTACAAACTTCTTGGGTTAAATTATTTTCAGATATCATTTTTTGAAAAAAAAAACACAGGGACACATCATTACATGTTTACAACGTCAATATGATTTAAAAAAAATTGTACTACGGTGATTAGTAATTTTGTACTGCGAATAGCTATCCCCAATTTTAAAATGTAAGTAGCAAAAGTTTTTTTTCTAATATATGGGTTAAATTTGAAAAAATAAAAAATACCATATATGTATATATATAAAATCTCTAAAAATATGAAGAATAATTAGAGGTATAGTAATATTAGAGAAGCCACAAATTTGATTAAAAATATACAAGAATAGTAAAGTGAATGATAATTTAATTTTTTATAATCTTCCTTCATATAAAAATTAATTTTTATATAAAAATATTTTATATTATTAAAATTATTAGAGCAAAACGTTATAAAATTTTGAATTATTATTCTTTTAACTACTTGGTATGTTTGAATTTTTAATATTTTAGTAATTTTATAATTACATATTTGGTATTTTTAATTTTGAAAAAATTTCAACTTATAAATTAATATACCTATAAACTTTATTCTTTTTAAATGTTTCAATATATTTTAATAAATAATGTGGTGTCTTGTGAATTAAAAATATTTATGTGGTATACCGTGAACTATGTTTATTAACAAATAGAGGTATTTTGGTCTTAAAATGTGTTGGGTTAGTAATTTATGGTATTTAGTGAATTAAAATTATTTTTTGTGGTATCTGGAAAACTTTTTTAACAATTGAAGTATTTTTGTGAATAAACAAACTTTTTAGTAGTATCCCGTGAATTTTTCCAAAAAATATAGGGAAAATTCACAATATACCCCTTTGTTTGAAACCTTGTCCTAAGATACCCCTAAAATCTTTCGAAAAATCATAAAATGCCCCTTTTTCGTAACGACCATCAACTCCACCGTTAACCCCACCTGGAAAATGACACTTTTACACATACCTTTTCTTTTAAAATTCACAATATATCCTAAAAACTTTCACAATTCAAAATAACCCCTTTTTTAAAAATACATTCACAAGTCCTGTTTTTTACACTGGAAACGTTATCCATGTGTCCTCTTAGTGTGTCAATATCCCTAGCCTTGGTACCTGAAAAAAAAATCGAAAAGCATATCAAATAGTTAATTATAAGCCTCATTTGAAAGGGGACATCTACCATTGAAGAAACAGGAACCTTCCTTCAACTTATTGACGTTCTTCCACATTAAAATCCAACTATTAATATTGAATAGAGTAGCATTCATCTATATTATGTACCAAATTCCGTTGGAAAGAAAAAGCAAAAGCTTCCAACCATACTCCTGGATCACATTACAATTTCTAGACAATTGCTTCTTTCTTATGAAGCATGGGGTTTCCACAACATTTAATAAACTCTATTTCTCATCATTAACAACTTCATACAAATCTTGTCCTTGCATATAAGACATTATGCAAGTAAACCAAGAATTATAATTATTGTTGTTATGCTTTTTAACTCCACTGAAAACTTGAAAATCGACTATAATTCAATACTTGCTAAAATATTTTCACACCACTTTTTTTTCACAAAAGAAAAACAACTTGTCTCTTTTTTTTTTCTTTAAATGCGCTTTTTGTTTTATTTGACGGAAGATTGGTGAGAATGAATAAGTGAGCTACACGTTATCTCTATCCTTCTCTTCTTTTTTTTTTATTTTTTTTTCAGCCTACTATCTCTAACTGAACTGAAGTATCCAAACTCACGCATTTTCTTTCATCAACAACTTTCCTGATATCTCTCGCACTGATTCCCTCTCTCTGCTTTTTTCTCTCTCTTCTTCTTCTTCAACAAAGCCGTGATCTCTTCTTACTCTGTTTTCCGAACTGTTTTCTTTTTTCGAACAAAATACCAAAGTGAGCAGATGGATATTGAAGTGAATTAAGAGCGACATTGTTTTGAATTTTCTAGCGGATGAGTTTAATGTGTAGGCAAGGAATTTTGAAAAACACAAATCAATTTTGTGGTTTAAGCGTACTGACGATGAAGCTCGTGGAAAATGGCTCTGATACCAGATTATTGAATATAGGCATACAAAAGCTCTCAAGATGAAGGTAAGTGTTTGGAATGGTAAAGGATTGAAGATTGTGGCTGGATTTTGCAGCTCTAAGGCTTACTGGCTTTGATAGATTGTGCTTTAGATTCTACTGGCTCTGATACCAAATGTTGAACTTATTTTCTGAGGATAGAAGAGGTATGTTTTGATCTAAGAAGGGATAAATTTATTCATCTTAGTTACATCCTATTTATAGAAAAGTAAGTACATAACCTAAGCTTCTCTACTCACACGTTTTACTTATGCATCTCACTTATTCAAATAAGGTAGGCTGGACGGTGCCTCCCTTCTACCTACTACTTCTAGATGGAAGTTGGTGTTGAATGTTTAACACTCCCTCTCAACATCAACTTCCTATTAATCTAGTATACATATAGCTTTTATATGGAAAAAATACAAACCATATAATTTAAGTTGTTGTTATATGGGCAAGCTCTTCATCATCTCTGTAGAGAGTGCATCAGCGTCCCATAAGGCAAGCTCCTCTTCATGTACAACATAGAGTGCATCAACCCAAGGGCAAGCACCTCTTTTTCTACACATGAGAGGGCACAAACGTCTCATTCGTCTTCATTCCTTGAAGTAGCAACATTGTTCTCTATCCTCTTCTTTCTTAACCAACAATCTTTTGACATATGACCTTTCTTGTTACAGTTGTAACACTTTCCTTCAAACTTTTGACTATTATCGTAGTCGTTCCAATATGCTCTCGCTTTTGTTCGATCACTCCACTCGCCTTGATGACTCATCTCTTCGTGGCTCTTCTGTCTGGATCCATATTCAAATCTTTTCTTGGAATTCCACTTGCCTTTCTTAGCATAGAGTGCCTCTTCCTCTGTCTTCAACGAGATTCCTCTCATTTGCTTAGCCAACGCTTCTTGGCTAGCTAGCAAGTTTTCAAATTCCACAAGCGATGGCTGCACTTGCCAACCTTGTATAACAACAATATAGCTCCTGAATTCAGGTTTCAAACCATGGATGATGAATCTTTTCATCCTGGTATCACCAACTTGAGCTTTCGGATACTCACCAATTTCTCGACACAATTTTTACGTTTTCAACAATATGTATTTCAACGTCAATGTCAACGTCATGTTGCAATTGATAATAGCTCACTTTCCAAGAGTTGCAGCTTCGTGTCATTCTTTTTCCAGAATAACTCCACGACCATATCCCAAGCGTCTTTGGGAGTCTTTGCGTCTCGGATGTACTTGAGAATTTCTTCTTCGACATTCGTTTTGAGAGTGAATATGGCTTTGTCTGCTTCAATCTCCCACTTCTACGACTCCTCTTCTCTTGTTGGCGGATTTACTTCGGTGTCATTAACAACTTCCCACAAATCTTGTCCTTGCATCTAAGATATTATGCAAGTAGACCAAGAATTG
Source organism: Limonium bicolor (assembly GCA_023374045.1). Classification (NCBI taxonomy): domain Eukaryota; kingdom Viridiplantae; phylum Streptophyta; class Magnoliopsida; order Caryophyllales; family Plumbaginaceae; genus Limonium; species Limonium bicolor. The sequence goes on from CM041777.1 coordinate 294,037,485, forward strand.
TAATTATTGTTGTTAAGCTTTATAACTCCACTAACAACTTGAAAATGAACCATAATTCAATAGTTGCTAAAAAGTTTTCTCACCTCTTTTTTTCTCAAAAGAAAACAACTTGTAATGTTTTTTTTTTCTTTTCACGTGAGTGGCAACACCTATTTCCTTTTTTATTAAAAAAAAATAGCCGCGCTTTTTGTTTTACTTGACAAAAGATTGATAAGAATGAATAATGAGTTGAAGGTGCATGGTATCTTTATCATTTCTTCTTTTTTTTTCTTTTTCTTTTCTTTTTCAGCTTACTATCTCCCAGCGAATTGAAGTATCCAAACTCACTCGTTTTCTTTCAATCAACAACTTTCCTAATTCTCTTGAACATATTCTCTCTCTCTGCTTTTTTTTCCCTCTCTAGTCTTCTTCAACAAAGCAGTGCTCTCTTCTTACTCTGCTTTCCGAACTGTTTTCTTTTTTCAAACAAAATACCAAAGTGAGTAGCTGGATATTGAAGCAAATTAAGAGCGACACTCTTTTTGAATTTTCTAGTGGATGAGTTTGATGTGTAGGCAAGGTATTTTGAAAAATACAAATTAATTTTGTAGTTTAAGCGTGCTGACAAAAAAGTTGGTGGAAAATGGCTCTGATACCAGATTGCTGAATATAGGCAAACAAAATCTCTCAAGATCAAGGTAAGTGTTTGGATTGGTAAGGAAATGAAGATTATGGATGGATTTTGCAGCTCAAGGCTTACTGGCTTTGATATTGTGCGTCAGATTCTGCTGGCTCTGATACCAAATGTTGAGCTTAATTTTCCAGGATAGAAAATGTATGTTTGGATCTAAGAAGGGATAATTTTTCATCTTAGTTACATCCTATTTATAGCAAACTAAGTACACAACCTAAGCTTCTTTACTCTCACGTTTTACGTATGCATCTCACTTATTCAAATAAGTTAGGCTGAACGGTGCCGGTGCCTCCTTTGACCTACTACTATTAGATTGAAGTTGGTGTTGAATGTTTAAATGTACCCCTCCTATATAATTCCACAGTTGGATCACCCCACTGCCAAGACTAGCTAGGATCAATGACCATTTGCTGTGGAAGCTCAGTCCCATGACCGTATTGCTCTCCGTACAGAACCTTACTAACATGATTGAACTCTATCAAGAACCAAGAAACCTCATAGTTACACAGAAATTAAGTAGTAAATAAACCTCATTGTTACTAAAGAAATATTTTCATCAAAACACATAAGAACATGTAACGACCCCAAAACACCTAGGAGTTAGGGACGTCACACACACCGCTATCTTTACCTAATAACGCAAGACACCTAACTAATATCCAAAACGTAGCCAAAATAATACTTGTATAAATGCAAAGTAGGGAGGAAAGAAAGTTATTCCTTAAAGATACAATTCAAAGGTCCAAATGTAAACCAGAAGTCAAAGTGTAATACAGAGTTATACCAAAAGGCCCAAAGGCTACAGTAATCCAAAGTCTAAAACATGTCAAACAAAGCTTAAATGAGCTAAGGCTCCAGACACAGTAGAGGGGAGGAATCCTCGCTGATCAATCTGCAATGTTAATGAAAGTAGGGGAGTGAGCAAACCACATGCTCAGTAGATGACAAACTTCATCAATAAGCATGCTCAAACATTTGAAAGCATGAACATAAATCTAGAATCCAAACAGAGGGAATAGGTAACTTTCTAAACAAAACAACAGCGGTAGAAGCCAAACTTATCACAGACAAAATAGAGTCAGAACAAACATAGTCACAAAACAGAGCGGGACCCGAGTGCTCAATGTATACAGACAAAACAGAGGTTAAATAGCTTAATCACCATTAGGGGAATACAACCCCGCAAACAGAAGCCAAAACGGAGCTCAAACGAGCAATTTAGGGAAATCAGAAGGTGTGTCCAAACATGTGTCCGAACATCCATGTTCAGACACAAGTCAAGACTCAAAGGGCAAAAGTTCCAAATGTCCGAACATAGATGTTCGGACACATGCCGAGAGTCAAAATCAGAATGTCCGGACTTGTGCCGGACCTTAGAAGTACGGACAAATCCCGTGAAACATATATGTGGTGGCGTCCGAACATCCATGTTCAGACACAAGTCGAACATAAATCAGAGAAAGGAGGATGGGGGTGTCCGAACTTATGTCCGGACATACAAGTTCGGACACATGCCGAGACTTGTAAGCAAGACTCATCCTCGCACCCCGTCTGAACTTACATGTTTGGTCAGAAGTTCGGATACAAGTTAAAATGCGGAAAACAGGAGGCAAAACTGAGTCTGTCCGAACATTAATGTTCGGACAGACGTTCGGACAAGGCGAAAATCAGAGAATTCAGAACATCGAAATTATACGAACAACACAACAAAACATCACCAACAAGTCTGTAGCGCAAATCCAGAACTTAAAACCAACAACTGTGGGGGGTTTTGGCAAGCTCAAACAACGCAAATCAGAAGGAGGAAATCATTCACAGATGCAACATAATTCAGACAATTAGATGATCAAAAATCCTCACAACCAAACACCCTTATCGAATGCATCAGCCACCTACCTCGATTAATTGCAGATGGAGTTCCAAATCTGAGGAAGAATCACCACTGACAAGCACTCCAAACGCAGAGAAGATAGCAATGAATTGCACAACACAAATGCACAGATATCTCAAAATCAACAAAGTGCCAAAAATCCGCAAACAAATCAGAAAACTATAAACCTCAACCCGTACCTGAATTTGACAACTAAGAGACAGCAGAGGAGGATCAACAACAGAGAATTGATGGAGAGGAACGTCGGAATCAGCCACTGATTAACAATCAGATTGTAGAGGGACCCAAAATTAGAAACGTAGAGAGGACTTCAATATATAGAATATGTAGATACTGAAATCCCTAATTCCAACCTGATGTCAACGAATGAACGTAGCAACAGATCGAGAATCCACAGAGGGGATTGCCAGCAGACGAGCAGAGATCGGTCACGTTCGGGAATTGGAGATGAGGAGATCGCTAAAGAGAAGAAGAGAAGGAGGAAAAAAAGCACGCTCCGGTGAAATGACAATTGGGAAAAAATCTGATCGTGAATGAGAACTTGAAATAGCGTAGAGAACAAATTCCTTACTTAACACTTACCAAAATAGAAGAGGAAAAAGACTAACTCACCCTTCTTTTTAATCCAAAAGACATCTGTGTCCTGATTCCAAAATAAGCTCAACTTAAGTCACAACATAACTAAAAAAATTCTATAAAAAAACCTTGGGTTTATAACAAACAACACTCTCTATAGGGCTTAAAGTCAGAGTTCTTGAAGCCCGATTCCATGCGTTGGGGAAAAAGCATCTTAAGTCATAGACACTCTTCCTTTATGGGCTTAAATTCAATAACTTGACAAATTGTAGGGTTTGTGTTTAGGGTTATTAGACCTAAACCTGCAAAACCCTAAAAATATCGAAGCCGGGGTGTGTGGTGTAGGATAATCTTGTTTGAAGTCAAGGTTCTACAATAATTATAATTGTTTTCACTGATGATTTACAACATTTAGACAATCTTCTATAATGTTTCCATAACTATTATAGAAAAGACGAAACTAATTGTTATATCTTTTACTTTGGTCATTCTTATCGAATCATTGTGTATAACCTAGATTTTACTAGCATTTTTCAGTTTACAGAGGTTGACTGATTGGTAAAGTAGAATGTTATAAAATGTTTGAAAATGATAAACTGGTTTTGTTAGAGTCAATTTTACGTATTCATTAACTTTTTAATTTTTATGTATGCTTGATAACATATAACCTGAAGGCTAGTATTTATGTATGCACGATTTTACTTTTGATTAACTTTTTAGTTTTTATTTAAAAGCATTATACGTAATTTTTAACTTAGAAAATAATATAAAAATTAGCTTATTGTGTTTTATATTAGCAATTTTATAAAAAATATTCTCTATTCAAACATGTATTTTGTATTGATATGTGCTCCACTTTTAAATATATATGTATTAAAAACAATATTATAAGAATAAAAACTATTATGCAATATCATATACACGTGTATATTGTCAAGGAAAAGTTTTATATAATTGATGAGTTAAAATATAACGATTATAACTAATTATGTTATTGAGATATTGTTTGAAAATAAATAGGGAAAATTAACAAGATACCATAAAACTTAATAAAATATATTAAAAACAGTAAAAAAACATAAGTTTATTATTTTATTGGTTAAAATTTTATAAAAAAACACATAATAATTAAAAATTTCAAAAAATAGAAACAAATGCTACATATCTTTAAAGCTAAAAAATAAAAAATAGTTAAGAGATGATAATTGAACTTTTTAAAAGTAAATAGCAAAAGTTTTTTCCTAATATATGGGTTAAAATTGAAAAGAAAAAAATACCTTATATATATAATAAAATCTCTAAAAATATGAGAAGAATAATTAGAGGTATAATTATATTAGAGAAGCCACAAATTTGATTAAAAATATACAAGAAAAGTAAAGTGAATGATAATTTAATTTTTTATAATCATCCTTATATAAAATATAATTTTTTTATGAAAGATTTTTAAATTATTAAAATATTAGAGAAAAATGTTATAAAATTTTGAATTATTATTCTTTTAACTATTGGTATGTTTGAATTTTAAATTTTTTAGTAAATTTATAATTACATATTGTGTTGGTGTTTTTATTTTGAAAACATTTCAACATATAAATTAATAAACTATAAACTTTTATTAATTTTTAATGTTTTGTATATATTTAATAAATGTTTGTGGTATCTTGTGAATTAAAAATATTTATGTGGTATACCTTGAACTTTGTTTATTAACAAATATGGATTTTGGTCTTAAAAAGTTTGGGTAGTAATTTGTGGTATCTGGTGAATTAAAATTATTTTTGTGGTATTTGGAAAACTTTTTTTAAAAACTGTAACATTTTTGTGAATAAACAAACATTTTAGTGGTATCCCATGAATTTCACCAAAAATATTGGGGAAATTCACAATATACCCCTTTGTTTGATACCTTGTCCTAAGATACACCTAAAATCTTTCAAAAATCACAAAATGCCCCTTTTTTGTAACGACAGTCAACTCCACCGTTGACCCCACCTGGAAAATAACATTTTTACACATGCCTTTTATTTTTAAAATTCATGATATACCTCTAAAAACTTTCATAATTCAAAATAACCCCTTTTTTAAAAATACATTCACAAGTCCTTTTTTTTACACAGGAAACATTATCCATGTGTCCTCTTAGTGTGTCAATCTCCTTAGCCTTGGTACCTGAAAAAATAGAAAGCATATCACATAGTTAATTATAAGCCTCATTTGAAAGGGGACATCTACCATTGAAGAAACAGGAAGCTTCCTCCAACTTATTGACGTTGTTCCACATTAAAATCTAACTATTAACATTGAATAGAGTAGCAGTCATCTATATTATGTACCAAATTCGTTGGAAAGAAAAAGCAAAAGCTTACAACCATACTCCTGGATTACATAACAATTTCTTGACAATTGATTCTTTCTTATGAAGCATGGGGTTTCCCACCACCTATTAATACACTCTATTTCTCATCATTAACAACTTCCTACAATCTTGTCCTTGCATATAAGACATTATGCAAGTAAAACCAAGAAATTGTAATTATTGTTGTTAAGCTTTTAAACTCCACTGAAAACTTGAAAATCGACCATAATTCAATACTTGCTATAATATTTCAACACCTCTTTTTTTCACAAAAGAAAACAACTTGTCTCTTTTTTTTCTTTAAATGCACTTTTTGTTTTACTTGAGGGAAGTTTGATGAGAATGAATAAGTGAGCTACACGTTATCTCTATCCTTTTCTTTTTTTTTTTTTTTTTTTCAGCCTACTATCTCTAACTGAATTGAAGTATCCAAACTCACTTGTTTTCTTTCAATCAACAACTTTCCTAATATCCTTGCAATGTTTCCCTCTCTCTGCTTTTTTTTTCTCTCTCTCTCTTCTTCTTCTTCTTCTTCAACAAAGCAGTGCTCTCTTCTTACTCTGTTTTCCGAACTGTTTTCTTTTTTCGAACAAAATACCAAAGTGAGTAGATGGACATAGAAGTAAATTAAGAGCGACATTGTTTTGAATTTTCCAGCGGATGAGTTTGATGTGTAGGCAAGGAATTTGAAAAACAAATCAATTTAGTGGTTTAAGCGTACTGACGAAGAAGCTCGTGGAAAATGGCTCTGATACCAGAATGTTGAATACAGGCATACAAAAGCTCTCAAGATGAAGGTAAGTGTTTGGATTGGTAAGGGATTGAAGATTGTGGCTGGATTTGTAGCTCTAAGGCTTACTGGCTTTGATAGATTGTGCTTTAGGTTCTACTAGCTCTTATACCAAATGTTGAACTTATTTTCCAAGGATAGAAGAGGTATGTTTGGATCTAAGAAGGGATAAATTTATTTATCTTAGTTACATCCTATTTATAGCAAACTTTGTACAGAACCTAAGCTTCTCTACTCACACGTTTTACTTTGGCATCTCACTTATTCAAATAAGGTAGGCTGGACGGTGCCTCCCTTCTACCTACTACTTCTAGATGGAAGTTGGTGTTGAATGTTTAACACTCCCTCTCAACATCAACTTCCTATTAATCTAGTACGTGTAGCTTTAATATGGAAAACTACAAACCATATAATTCAAGTTGTTGTTATATGGCAAGCTCTTCATGATCTTTGTAGAGAGTGCATCAGTGTCCCATAAGGCAAGCTCCTCTTCATGTACTGCATAGAGTGCATCAACATCCTCAAGGGCAAGCTCCTCTTTTCTACACATGAGAGGGCATAAACGTCCCATTCGTCTTCATTCCTTGAAGTAGCAACATTGTTCTCTATCCTCTTCTTCCTTAACCAACAATCTTTTACCATATGACCTTTCTTGTTATAGCTGTAACACTTTCCTTAAACTTTTGACTATTATTGTAGTCGTTCCAATATGCTCTCGCTTTTGTTCTATCACTCCACTCGCCTTGATGACTCATCTCTTCGTGGCTCTTCTGTCTGGATCCATATTCAAATCTTTTCTTGGAATTCCACTTGCCTTTCTTAGCATAGAGTGCCTCTTCCTCTGCCTTCAACGAGATTCCTCCCATTTGCTTAGCCAACGCTTCTTGGCTAGCTAGCAAGTTTTCAAATTCCACAAGCGATGGCTGCACTTGCCAACCTTGTATAACAACAATATAGCTCCTGAATTCAGTTTCAAACCATGGATGATGAATCTTTTCATCCTGGTATCACCAATTTGAGCTTCCGGATACTCACCAATTTCTCGACACAACAACTTTACTTTTGAAAGTATTTTGCAACCGTCATGTCACGTGTGCATATGATAATAGCTCACTTTTAAAGAGTTGCAGTTTCGTGTCATTCTTTTTCAAGAATAACTCCACAAGCGTATCCCAAACGTCTTTGGGAGTCTTTGCGTCTCGGATGTACTCGAGAATTTCTTCTTCGACATTCGCTTTGAGAGTGAACATGGCTTTGCCTGCTTCAATCTTCCACTTCTGCAACTCCTCTTCTCCTGTTAGTGAATTTACTTCGGTGTCGTTATCAACTTTCCACAAATCTTGTCTTGCATCTAAGATATTATGCAAGTAGACCAAGAATTGTAATTATTGTTGTTAAGCTTTTTAACTCCACTAATAACTTGAAAATCAACCATATTTCAATACTTGCTAAAATATTTTCACACCTCTTTTTTTTTCTCAAAAGAAAAACAACTTTTAACGTTTTTTTTTCTTTTCACGTGAGTGGCAACACCAAATTCTTTTTTTCTTAAAAAAAGTTACGCTTTTTGTTTTACTTGACGAAAGATTGATGAGAATGAATAAGTTAACTTAAGGTGCACGGTATCTTTATCCTTTTTTCTTCTTTTTTTTTCTTTTTCTTTTCTTTTTCAGCTTACTATCTCCGCGAACTAAAGTATCCAAACTCACTAATTTTCTTTCAATCAACAACTTTCCTAATTTCTCTCGCACAATTTCTCTCTCTGATTTTTTTCTCTCATCTTCTTTACAAAGCAGTGCTCTCTTATTACTTTGCTTTTCAAACTTTTTTTCTTTTTGAACAAAATACCAAAGTGAGCAGCTGGATATTGAAGCAAATTAAGAGCGACACTCTTTTTGAATTTTCTAGTGGATGAGTTTGATGTGTAGACAAGGTATTTTGAAAACCACAAATTAATTTTGATGTTTAAGCGTACTGACGGAAAAGCTGGTGGAAAAAGGCTCTGATACCAGATTGCTGAATATAGGCAAACAAAATCTCTCAAGATGAAGGTAAGTGTTTGGATTGGTAAGGAACTGAAGATTGTGGATGGATTTTGCAGCTCTAAGGCTAACTGGCTTTGATAGATTGTGCTTTAGATTTTGTTGGCTCTGATACCAAATGTTGAGCTTAATTTCCCAGTATAGAAAATGTATGTTTGGATCTAAGAAGGGATAATTTTATTCATCTTAGTTACTTCCTATTTATAGCAAACTAAGTACACAACCTAAGCTTCTTTACTCACACGTTTTACTTATGCATCTCACTTATTCAAATAAGTTAGGCTGAACGGTGCCTCCCTTCCACCTACTACTATTAGATTAAAGTTGGTGTTGAATGTTTAAATGTACCCCTCCTATAATTCCACGGTTGGATCACCCCACTACCAAGACTAGCTAGGATCAATGACCTTTTGCTGTGGAAGGTCAACCCCATGACCAGATTACTCTCCGTACAGAACCTTACTAACATGATCGAACTCTATCAAGAACCAAGAAACCTCATAGTTACACAAAAATTAAGTAGTAAAGAAACCTCATTGTTACTAAAGAAAGATTTTTGATCAAAACACATAAGAACAATGTAACGACCCCAAAACCAGCCTAGGAGTTAGGGACGTTACACGCCGCGTATCTATTACCTAATAACGCAAGACACCTAACTAATATCCAAAACGTAGCCAAAATAATACTTGTATAAATGCAAAGTATGGAGGAAAGAAAGTTATTAGATACAATTCAAAGGCCCAAATATAAACTAGAAGTCAAAATGTAATACAGAGTTATATCAAAAGGCCCGAAGGCTACAGTTATCCAAAGTCTAAAACATGTCAAACAAAGCTTAAATGAGCTAAGACTCCAGACACAGTAGAAGGGGAGGAATCCTCGCTGATCAATCTGCAATGTTAGTGAAAGTAGGGGAGTGAGCAAACCACATGCTCAGTAGATGGCAAACTTCATCAATAAGCATGCTCAAAACATTTGAAAGCACGAACAGAAATCCAGAATCCAAACAGAGGGAATAGGTAACTTTCTAAACAAAACAACAGCGGTAGAAGCCAACTTATCATAGACAAAACTGAGTCAGAACAGACATAATCACAAAACAGAGCGGGACCCTAGTGCTCAATGTATATAGAAAGAACAAAGTGAATCCGTGAACAGAACGAGGAAGTCACTCGTGAACAGAACGAGGAGACACTCATGGTAAATAACAGAAGGACATCCTATGCAGCGGGCTACGGGATAGCTAGACCTAGCCATCCACGGCTTAGACATACATATTATGCTAGGTCTTAAAATAGAAGCTTGATTAAAAAGGATTAGTGCGCAGAAATGCACCATACAGAGGTTAAATAGGTCAATTACCATTAGGGGAATACAACCCTGCAAACAAAAGCCAAATGGAGCTCAAACGAGCAATTTAGGCAAATCAGAAGGTGTGTCCGAACATGTGTCTGAACATCCATGTTCGGACACAAGTCGAGACTCAAAAGGGCAGAAGTTCCAAATGTCCGAACATGTGCCCGAACATCAATGTTCGGACACATGCCGAGAGTCAAAATCAGAATGTCCGGACTTGTGTCCGGACGTTAGAAGTTCGGACAAATCCCGTGAAACATATACATGGTGGCGTCCGAACATGTGTCCAAACATCCATGTTTAGACACAAGTCGAACATAAATCAGAGGAAGGAGGATGGGGGTGTCTGAACTTATGTCCAGACATACAAGTTCGGACAGATGCCGAGACTTGTAAGCCAGACTCATCCTCGCACACCCGTCCGAACTTACATGTTTGGTTGGAAGTTCGGACACAAGTTAAAATGCAGAAAACAGGAAGCAAAACAGGGTCTGTCCGAACATCAATGTTCGGACAGATGTTCGGACAAGGCAAAAATCAGAGAATTCAGAACAACGAAATTATACGAACAACACAGAAAAACATCACAAAGTCTGTAGCGCAAATCCAGAACTTAAACCAACAAATGTGGGGTTTTGGCAAGCTCAAACAATGCAAAACTAGAAGGAGAAATCATTCACAAATGCAACATAATTCAGACAATTAGATGATCGAAAATCCCCACAACCGAACACCCTATCGAATCCATCAGTCACCAACCTCGATTAATTGCAGAAGGAGTTCCAAATCTAAGGAAGAATCAGCCACTGACAAGCACTCCAAACGCAGAGAAGATAGCACTGAATTGCACCAACACAAATGCACAGATATCCCAAAATCAACAAAGTGCCAAAATCCGCAAACAAATCAGAAAACTACAAACCACAACCCGGACCTGAATTCGACAACTAAGAGATAGCAAAAGTGGATCAACAACAGAGAATTGATGGAGGAACGTAGGAATCAGCCACTGATTAACAATCAGATTGCAGAGGGACCCAAAATTTCAAACGTAGAGAGGACTTCAATATATAGAATATGTAGATACTGAAATCCCTAATTCCAAACCTGATGTCAACGAATGAACGTAGCAACAGAGAATTCGTAGCAGGGGATTGATTAGCAGACGCAGAGATCGGTCACGTTCGGGAATTGGAGATGAGGAGATCGCTAAAGAGAAAGAGAAAAGGAGAAAAAGCACGCTCCGGTGAAACTGACAATTGGGGAAAATATCTGATCGTGAATGAGAACGTGAAATAGAGTAGAGAACAAATTCCTTACTTAACACTTACCAAAAATAGAAGAAGGAAAAAGACTAACTCACCCTTCTTTTTAATCCAAAAGACATCTGTGTCCTGATTCCAGAATAAGCTCAACTTAAGTCACAACATAACGAAATAAATTCTATAATAAACCTTGGGTTATAACAAACACACTCTCTATGGGGCTTAAAGTCAGAGTTCTTGGAGCCCGATTCCATGCGTTGGGGAAAAAGCATCTTAAGTCATAGACACTCTTCCTTTATGGGGCTTAAATTCAATAACTTGACAAATTGTTAGGGTTTGTGGTTTAGGGTTATTAGACATAAACCCTGCACAAACCCTAAAAATATATTCGATATTTTTAGTTTCTTAGGGTGTTTTATAGGGTGTGTGGTGTAGGATAATCTTGTTTGAAGTCAAGGTTCTACAATAATTTATAATTGTTTTCACTGATGATTTACAACATTTAGACAACCTTCTATAATTGTTTCCATAACTATTATAGAAAAGATGAAACTAATTGTTTATCTTTTTACTTTGGTCATTCTTATCGAATCATTGTGTATAAGATTATTTTACTAGCATTTTTCAGTTTACAGAGGTTGATTGATTGGTAAAGTATAATGTTATAAATGTTTGAAAATGATAAACTGGTTCGTTAGAGTCAATTTTACGTATTCATTAACTTTTTAATTTTTATGTATGCTTGATAACATATAACCTGAAGGCTAGTATTTATGTATGCACGATTTTTCTTTTGATTAACTTTTTAGTTTTTATTTAAAAGCGTTATACGTAATTTTAACTTAGAAAATAATTTAAATATTAGCTTATTGTGTTTTATATTAGCAATTTTTTATAAAAAAAATTCAGTCTATTCAACATGTATTTTGTATTGATATGTGCTCCACTTTTTTAATATATATGTATTAAAAACAAATATTATAAGAATAAAAACTATTATGCAATAGCATATACACGTGTATATGTCATGTAAAAGTTTTTATAATTGATGAGTTAAAATATAAAAATTATAACTAATTATGTTATTGAGATATTGTTTGAAAATAAATAGGGAAAATTCACAAGATACCATAAAACTTAATAAAATATATATTAAAAATAGTAAAAACATAAGTTTATTATTTATAGGTTAAATTTTATAAAAAATACATATATAATTAAAAAAAATCAAAAAATATAAACACATGCTACATCATTTAAAGCTAACTAATAAAAAATAAAAAATAGTTAAGAGATGATAATTCAACTTTTAAAAAGTAAGTAGCAAAAGTTTTTTATTAATATATGGGTTAAAATTGAAAAAAGAAAAAATACCATACATATATAATAAAATCTCTAAAAATATGAAAAAGAATAATTAGAGGTATAATTATATTAGAGAAGCCACAAATTTGATTAAAAATATACAAGAAAAGTAAAGTGAATGATAATTTAATTTTTTATAATCTTCCTTTATATAAAATATAATTTTTTTATGAAAATATTTTTAAATTATTAAAATTATGAGGGAAAAAATGTTAAAAAATTTGAATTATAATTCTTTTAACTATTTGGTATGTTTGAATTTTTAAATTTTTTTGTAAATTTATAATTACATATTTGGTTTTTTTATTTTGAAAAAATTTCAACATATAAATTAATAAACCTATAAACTTTTATAATTTTTAATGTTTTGAATATATTTTAATAAATGTTGTGGTATCTTGTGAATTAAAAATATTTATGTGGTATACCTTGAACTATGTTTATTAACAAATAGGAGTATTTTGGTCTTAAAAAGTTTTGGGTTAGTAATTTGTGTTATCTGGTGAATTAAAATTATTTTTTGTGGTATCTGGAAAACGTTTTTAAAAACTGTAACATTATTATGAATAAACAAACATTTTAGTGGTATCCCATGAATTTTCCCAAAAAATATTGGGGAAATTCACAATATACCCCTTTGTTTGATACCTTGTCCTTAGATACGCCTAAAATCTTTCAAAAATCACAAAATGCCCCTTTTTTGTAACGACCGTCAACTCCACCGTTGACCCCACCTAGAAAATGACATTTTTAACATGCCTTTTATTTTAAAATTCATGATATACCTCTAAAAACTTTCATAATTCAAAATAACCCCTTTTTTAAAAATACATTCACAAGTCCTTTTTTTACACAGGAAACGTTATCCATGTGTCCTCTTAGTGTGTCAATCTCCCTAGCCTTGGTACCTGAAAAAATAGAAAAGCATATCACATAGTTAATTATAAGCCTCATTTGAAAGGGGACATCTACCATTGAAGAAACAGGAAGCTTCCTCCAACTTATTGACGTTGTTCCACATTAAAATCTAACTATTAACATTGAATAGAGTAGCAGTCATCTATATTATGTACCAAAATCCGTTGGAAAGGAAAAGCAAAAGCTTACAACCGTACTCCTAGATTACATAACAATTTCTTGACAATTGCTTCTTTCTTATGAAGCATGGGATTTCCACAACATTTAATACACTCTATTTCTCATCATTAACAACTTCCTACAAATCTTGTCCTTGCATATATAACATTATGCAAGTAAACCAAGAATTGTAATTATTGTTGTTAAGCTTTTTAACTCCACTGAAAACTTGAAAATCGACCATAATTCAATACTTGCTATAATATTTTCACACCTCTTTTTTTTCACAAAAGAAAAACAACTTGTCTCTTTTTTTTCTTTAATCGCACTTTTTGTTTACTTGAGGGAAGTTTGATGAGAATGAATAAGTGAGCTACACGCTATCTTTATCCTTTTCTTTTTTTTTTTCTTTTTTTTTCTTTTTTTTTCTTTTTTTTGTTTCTTCTTTTTTTTCAGCCTACTATCTCTAACTGAATTTAAGTATCCAAACTCACTTGTTTTCTTTCGATCAACAACTTTCCTAATATCTCTTGCACTGTTTCCCTCTCTTTGCTTTTTTTTCTCTCTCTCTTCTTCTTCTTCAACAAAGCAGTGCTCTCTTCTTACTCTGTTTTCCGAACTGTTTTCTTTTTTCGAACAAAATACCAAAGTGAGTAGATGGACATTGAAGTAAATTAAGAACGACATTGTTTTGAATTTTCTAGCGGATGAGTTTGATGTGTAGGCAAGGAATTTTGAAAACACAAATTAATTTAGTGGTTTAAGCGTACTGACGAAGAAGCTCGTGGAAAATGGCTCTGATACCAGATTGTTGAATATAGGCATACAAAAGCTTTCAAAATGAAGGTAAGTGTTTGGATTGGTAAGGGATTGAAGATTGTGGCTGGATTTTGCAGCTCTAAGGCTTACTGGCTTTGATAGATTGTGCTTTAGATTCTACTAGCTCGAATACCAAATGTTGAACTTATTTTCCGATAGTAGAAGAGGTATATTTGGATCTAAGAAGGGATAAATTTATTTATCTTAGTTACATCCTATTTATAGCAAACTTTGTACATAACCTAAGCTTTTCTACTCACACGTTTTACTTATGCATCTCACTTATTCAAATAAGGTAGGCTGGACGGTGCTTCCCTTCTACCTACTACTTCTAGATGGAAGTTGGTGTTGAATGTTTAACACTCCCTCTCAACATCAACTTCCTATTAATCTAGTACACGTGTAGCTTTTATATGGAAAAACTACAAACCATATAATTCAAGTTGTTGTTATATGGCAAGCTCTTCATGATCTTTGTAGAGAGTGCATCAACGTCCCATAAGGCAAGCTCCTCTTCATGTACTGCATAGAGTGCATCAACATCCTCAAGGGCAAGCTCCTCTTTTTCTACACATGAGAGGGCATAAACGTCCCATTCGTCTTCATTCCTTGAAGTAGCAACATTGTTCTCTATCCTCTTCTTCCTTAACCAAACACTCTTTTAACCATATGACCTTTCTTGTTACAGTTGTAACACTTTCCTTTTTTGACTATTATCGTAGTCGTTCCAATATGCTCTCGCTTTTGTTCGATCACTTCACTCACCTTGATGACTCATCTCTTCGTGGCTCTTCTGTCTGGATCCATATTCAACTATTTTCTTGGAATTCCACTTGCCTTTCGTAGCATAGAGTGCCTCTTCCTCTGTCTTCAACGAGACTCCTCCATTTGCTTAGCCATCGCTTCTTGGCTAGCTAGCAAGTTTTCAAATTCGACAAGCGATGGCTGCACTTGCCAACCTTGTATAACAATAATATAGCTCCTGAATTCAGGTTTCAAACCATGGATGATGAATCTTTTCATCCTGGTATCACCAATTTGAGCTTCCGGATACTCACCAATTTCTCGACACAACAACTTTACTTTTTGAAAGTATTGTGCAACCGTCATGTCACGTGTGCAATTGATAATAGCTAAATTTTCAAGAGTTGCAGCTTCGTGTCATTCTTTTTCAAGAATAACTCCACAAGCGTATCCCAACGTCTTTGGGAGTCTTTGCGTCTCGGATGTTGAAATACCCCAAACCTTAATATATTATGAACTATCTAATTAGGATATACTAAGGCTAGAAAGTGCCTTAGAAACATTGGAATAAGTGTTAAACAACAATTTACACCAAAACATTCTTTAAGAACAATTAAAGAAAAAGGTGTTTTAAATAGCACAAGTAAATTAGGGAACTACCAATAAGTTCCCAAGAGATTTCAAATGTGAAATACCTCAAAGATTAGTAATACGCATTAAGAGGAATTAGCGTTTAAACCGAAAACGCACCTTAGAGCACAAAATGTGCTTTATGGAAAAATATGCTTTAAGAAAAAATGTGCTTTAAGGAAAAATGTGCCTTAAGCATTTATACATGGAACTAAAAGGATAATGAGCCTAAATACCAATAAGGAATAAGGGAACAACAATAAAATGGTCATAGGAACCATTACGTGTACACACAAGTTAAGTATACAAGTCCACACAAAAACCGGTACTAAACTGACGAAAGTCAAGGAGAAACCACTAAACGACTTGGTTTAAATTGGAATGAGCAACATGCTATTTCACGAACAAAGTTTCTAAAGGTTGTAAATGTACTAAGAACACATTTAAACTAGCCAAAACAAATTGCATAATCAATGTGAACCCGGAAGCACATAAAATGTGTTTTAAGGCATTTTTGGCTATGTAACATACCTAACACATGGTATAAGTCATTATGAACGAGTTTAATACATAAAATGTTACATAAATACAAGGAAAAACAAAAAATAATCAGGTAAAATGAGACCCTATGCTGCCGAAATCAAGGATGAGTCACCAAGTCCAAAATACTTTAATTTCTACTATTTCAACAACCAAGACTTCCTTGGATGGCCATATCATCTTGTCCCCTGATTAATTCATTAATCAGACTCTTACCTGTCAAATGAGAGCTCCCAAATTCGTAGCTCATCCTCTCTTGAAGAAACAACAACAAAAAAACTCCATGTTCTTAGTTTTGAGCCTTAAAGAACACCTTGCCTTGTAGAAATCATAACTTTCTCGTCCTAACAAATCCAAATCACAAGCTTGATAGCTCGTTAGAATCCTCTTTTCAAGAGCTTTACAACCATAGCTCATGAGCCCCCAGATTCTCAGGAAAAACCATGAAGAAGTGCCTTTGATTCTCGAGGTAAAACATTGCCTTCTGAAAACTTCTTGTTCTTTGGTTTTTGTACAGCCGATTGGCATGGGATACTAACCCATCTTATTCTTCATCTTGCTGTATATTTTGGAGCCAATTTCTCTAGCAAATTTCTGTCAAAATTTCTAAGGAAATCAAGCTTAAATATTAAGCTAATGGTTAATATACAAGGTAAATCCTACAACTACCTATTTCAAGGTTCTAATTGTTAATCTAAATGATCTAAAATATTGTTCATCTTATTATTTATTGCCGAAAATTTGGGTGATGAATATTCAGTTTTAGCTATTAAAGTTAATGAAATACCCCAAATAGTTATTACCTTAATTAATAAGGACTAATTTAATCATGAGCATTAGTTGCTACAAATATCATTGTATAAGTATATAGTTCAAAATGGACACTAAACCATATATTAATCTTTAATCAAAGAGAGAATATTATTAAGGAGAAATGAACTCCTAAAATTAATATCACATGTAACATACTAGTACATGTATTAAATATCATAAATATCACTCATTAAACTATATAAAAATATTTATATAGTCAAAACAAATTGTAAGTGCTATATATACTTATATATACACATTAAAACATGAAATAAAACATGTTACCACCTAATATATAAACAAGTCAATCTTACACATTAATGTACAATATTAATGTACAAAAATCAGAGAAACTCCCTCATTAGCTACACTCTCGGCACATATATATATACCAATAGGAAAGAGATTAGAAAAACAAATATTGGGAAGATAAACAAGTACAATTTAAAGAATAAAAACATGAAACCACTTGTAATTATCCCCACAATTTCCTCCCGTCTCCTTTCCATCTCTCCCTTCTCAATCTCGGCTGAAAACACTCCAGCCCTTTCTTTTGTTTGCCTGCCATTAATAAAAGAAGAAGAAGAAATCAAGATTATACATTAAAGCAAAGTAAACAAGTACACAAGCGTAAAATATGGGAGCATTGTACCTTACCTACCTCCCACCTTTCTCTTACAATTCGGATGAATTTCCATCCCTTCTCCCTCTATGATTATTGGCTGCTACAAGAAGGAAGAAGATGACTAAACAAAGATGTACTTTAACCATCATTTCCCTCACTTTTTCCTCTTATATTATGGCTGGCAAAGTCACTTGATTTCTCCACATCCCATCCGGTAATATACATAGAGAAGAGCACCAAAAGTAAGTCTAGGAAATAAGAAAGGTAAACAGTAAACCTACCTTGAACCTTGTGAAGACCTTTCTTCTTTTGTACCACAACTGCCATGCCTTTCCTCTCTACCATGCCCCATCTCCCTCTCGGTACCAACCTTCCCAACAACAACTCCAGCTTCTTTTTTTTTCATCTCATGCGTCAACACCCCACTCATTCTTCCTGCATTACCTCAGCAACTCCTTTCCCTTCTTACTGGCGTCAACAGGCAAGGAATGCAGCAAGAATAATAACAGCAGAACAAAAAAAAACAGTGAGCTTCTTTCCTACCTTACAGTTGATCCTTCCCTCACCTTGCTATCTACATCGCCAACTTTCTCTCTTCCAACACATGGCACCATCAGCCCCACTCTTTCCCTTCTCCATTCGACAGTAGCAGCAGGAACAGACATCTGCTCCTGTATATTTTCTTTTTCCCTTCAAGCGGTAACAGCAGCAACTCTGCTCCCCTCTTCTTCTTTTCACACACCGCAGAAGAAGCAGTTTTTCCCCTCCTCCATTATCGGTAGCTGCAGTTCATCTCATACAACTGCCATGACAGCAACAACTACCACCCATTCCCCTTCCCATTTCGGTGATAGCAGCAAGGCTACAACAAGGAGGGAAAAAAACTGTTAAGATAAGGTAATAAAATGTACATTTTAACACACCTATCTTCCTCGTTATATACATAACCGAAACTGCATTAATCTCACACTTCCTCCTGCTCTTTTCTGCACAAAACATGGAGCTGTCCCAGCCCTCTCATTAAGCAAACAACCCCCCAAGAACACACCATTTATGGAGCTGGAAAACAAGGTGAAAACCGATGCCTCTCCTCTGTTTTGGGCTCTTCCTTTTTCTCATTTTCTGCATGAAATGAAACCATATTCTCCTTGCTGTAGATAACCGAAAGAGAGCTTGAAAGCCTCATCAAGTAACAAGGTAAAGCTTCCTCTCATAAGACCCAAAAACCATGCTTTAAGCCCTCTTAAATTTGATACTTAAATCAGTCACTAACTAAGCTCCCTTCTTTGTGTAACTAATGACCGAATGGTCAGTTGCTTCCTCTAAAGTGCCGTGGAAAGTGGGGCTAAATTCCAAGGGAGATACCAACTACAAGAGGTAAAATGCTGATATATATATTAAAGGTCATGTTAGTGTTTTAGTGAAAATTTTCCTAAACAAAAAAAAACTAACGCATTACACCTGTGAACATACCCAGCGGTGAGAGCCAAGCTTGGTGTGGCTGAGAAGTTGCTGGAAAACCTTTGTGTTCATACCAAGGTAAACCCACGTATTACCTTGCCTTATACTTCAAAAAAAACAGCACTCTAAAGCATAATATAAAACCGAAAATCTTATGTATAGTATATGCTGCTTTAAACCGTGGTGAGGTGTAAAGGATAATGGAAATGTGTATAGCTAATGAGTTGAGGTGGTTATGACCTTTTTAAGTCAAATTATGAGCTTACAATGGGGGAAAGAAATGTTTAAGATCGTTGTATACAACCTGTAGGAAACCGAGAGCATGTGCATGGCATATGTGTAATTTTTGAACCTTAAATATATATAGAAACTAGTAGTCAAGTGCGGGATTAGTAGGACTAGAATTAATGGCTTGTTTAAATACATTGCATAAGTAAATATGGAAGAAAAAGGGGTTTGAAAATGTCAATAACAGACTGTACAAGCCGTGAGTAAAGATGTACAGTTAAGACATTTTAATGTAATTTATAAGTAATTCTATGTTAGGCTTAAAGCCACAATGGTTAGGCTATTTTTATTATGCTTATTTTAAGCTTCAAATATTGATTATCAAATTTAAAGTGATTAAATGAACTATATAAAACATTCTAGTGCAGAAATATAATTTTGGTGGATATAACCACCTAGGAATATTTTAAGTGAGTGAATATTAGAGAATTTAGGTATTTCTTAAATTAGATATAAAGTTACAATATAATTAAATGAATTTTATAAGTGTATAAATAAATAAAAGACCATTTACCAGGTCGAAATGAACTTTAGTAAAAATATGGGGAGTTGAACAAAAAAACAAGGGAAATGTTTTAAGAATTTTAGAAAAATATAAAATACAATTTAAGAAGTAAAATGTGTTGGATGTAAAATAGAGAAATAAAAAGGGTATCTTCATAATTGTAGCAAATATGGGTCAAAGGGATATTTGGGGTGGTCAACATTGACCACATATGACATTGACCAAATTAGAAAACTAAATAAATTTATTGGTAAGTAACAAAGTATTAAATTGGAAATGAAATTTATAAAAACTATATGGGTGTTTTTATAATTTCTGAAAATTCTATGCCTATAATGGAATTAAATGACCACTAGGGGTCTGTTTGTAATTTGGATGAATTTTGGGTTAATTTAGTAATTTAGTTAATTAAGGGTTATAATATATAGTTAAGTATCAAAGTATAACAACTATAAAAACTTTGAGGGCTAGAGTGTAATTACCGAAAAAGGGACTTTGCCTTTGAGGTGGTCGCACCCTGGGCGGGCTGCCTACGTACTCAATTCTATATTGAGATCAGACCATACGTAGTTCGATTCTTTGTGGGCGAGGCTTTGGTGAGGAAATGGCTCCTGTGTAGCCCTAGGGATGGTCTCAATGTTTGAGGATGGCTCCCGCATGGCTCCAACTTGGCTTTGGGAGTGGCACCGACGAGGCTCGAGTATGACAGTGAATAACTTTGGGATTTTCTTTATGTGGCTTCGGATGGCTCCCGTTTGGTCTGATATAGTTCGAAGATAGCCCAGGATGACTCCAAGATGGTCCGATCTAGCTTGGTGATGACCTAGGATGGTTCTAAAGTGCTTCAATGTAGTTCGAGGATGGCCCGGATGGCTTTCATAACGATTTAACGTAGCTCAAAGATAGCCCGGAATGGCTCCAGCTTGATTTCTTTGATGGGAAGTTTTACTTCAACTGAAGTCGACTTTCAGCGAGACTAGGCAGAATTCTTACCAATCAGATGTTGGTGGTGGATTGCTTATGATGCATGCAAATATTAAAGGCTAGATACGATGAAAAATGCATATGTAGTTTTTGGAGAAAAGGTATGGCCCTATCTCTATTAATATGAGGTTTACGAATATAAAACATCTTCAGATCGATCTTGAGTGATTGGTAAACTCGAATGTGTGAATCACTTTCCTCTCACAGAGGGACGCGGGTCAATCTCTCGTGAGTTTGGCTGTGTGTGCAAAGCGGTGTGATGATACTCTCGATGCTCAGAGCAGTATTTTCCCGAGAATTTCCTTTCGAGGTTCTGGACTTTCCGATCCCTCACAAATTCCTCACTTGCAATGGGATTAGCTGTTTTATGATTTTGGTGCTTCGATCGAAGAATCATTCTCACTCGAAAGACCTTGTAGGGTAAGGTCACACTTCTCCGCTCATGGTCCCTTTAGATGATGGGACATGTTGATAACGATATGAAGCATATGATTCATGTTTCAGATCCGGTACTTTCAGTCAACGCTCATTAACTTATGAGTCAGAGGGTTTATGGGGTTTATTGTAACGGGTGCTGATGGGTATGGTGTATGTCGCACGGGGACGGGAGGATCAATTTGGATTTGGGAGCTTGTGTGCAATAGAGGATATGTTTCGCCTTTGCCATGGGTGGAATGATTAGAGACAGGTTTCGATAACCTTTTTGTTTCTGTTGGACATCGTTGGTCCTTTGGATTCGGCTTTGCTTCTTGCCTTTTCTGGCGTTCGATTTGAACTTTCTTCTCATTTTATTTTTTGAAATTGAATTAGGTTCATCAACTTTCTTAGCGTTCTCAGCTTTTTATTTTGGCTTTCAGATTTGGAGTTGCATTGTGCTCACATCGATCTTCTGAACATTTGGTGTTTCTGGTGTTCTCTTTTTTTTTTGTTTGACCTGGAGTTTCGTTGACTCACTGATTTTTCTTGAACATTTCATTTTTGTTTTTTTTTTTGAAGATGGTGGGGGAGAGACCCATGGCTCTGGCTCCTTCGAGATCCTCTATTGCAAGGGCAAGTATATATGTACGTGGCATATTGTGGAGTTTTTTTTTTTGTAGAAAAAGTTTTTCCTGAATGGCTCAGCGGGCTCACTAAGGAGTTATGTTCGGGAAAATCAAAGCTTTTTGGCCTTGTGAAGATTTTGATCCTAAGTGCCTCGTCATTCTCATCTAGTTAATGATTGTTTCCCCCTACTCCTTTCGGATCTTAGCATGAATCACAGTTCTTTTATCTCATTATCGACACTGATCTCACTATTTATTGTGCCTCTCCATGTGCTGAAGGAATGCACATCGCTCATGGTTTTTACCTCGATTGATTGGATCTCTCTACCTTCCCTCGTCGCTCAGTGGATTGTCCCATACCCTCATTTGGAATTCCAAGGAAATACTGCTCTTCCACACTACTCACTTGGTTTGTGGTGCTGATTTTGATTGGACCCGGTGTGTCTTGATGGGTCGAGGAGTTTAGTGGTTCACGCACTCCGTTCAATCATTCTCTCAATTTTTTCGCAAAGATGTCTTTTCGATACGAGAGTATGCAAACACGGCTGCTACAATGCAATCTTCTACTGTGGTTAATTGGAATTACTACGTATAAGATGCATGAAATGCTGAAAATGATGAATGAGGATGGTTAACTTTGGATTTTGACTAATTGTGTGTGTGTGTTGTTTTTCGTTTTGGATGCAATGCATGCGTGGTAAGGCTACACCTAATCCCGCTTGAGTCAAATTCAGCTTATGGTTCATGAAGCTCATCCCACTACTGTTGGCCTTGGAGAGGGTCTAGCTGTTGGGGTGCGATGTCAGGGGTAGTGACTCTCAAGTGAGGCCGGGTTGGCGATTGGTTTTTTGGATTTCTAGGGAGGTGACAACTCCCTGGTAATCCCCACGGTGTGACACGCTCTTTCCCTTTTAGTCACGGCGTCGTGCATGGTGATCCTGAGTAGATGTGATGAAATTGAAGTTGAGGATGGGTCTTCTTTTCTATCGTTTTGAAGACCGGGCTCGTGGCGGTCGAGATATTGGGATGAAATTGTGTGGCTCAGTGACAGTTGAAACATTTGGAAATGCGGGATGCTGTGAGTGTGGACGAATTCATGATGCGGGTGGCGAGGTTGGAGTGATTTGAACTTGACTGAAAGTGCATGTGACCCATTTGTCATGAATCAATGCATGTTCTTTTTTTTTTTTTGTCCGATTGCATTTGTTGGCGTTGTTTATTAGGGGATGCCTCCTGTAGACCGTGAATTTTCACACCATAACAAAGCAAAGTTGCTGAATGACGTGTAGATGTGAGGGGCTCGTCCCTTATTCGTTCTTTTTATTATACGTGCATGCCGCCAAAGAAACTAAGTTTTAGAAAAACAATTTCGAAAATGCGTGTTTTCAAAGTGGTGGATTTTCTCAATAAATTTTGACTGCTCGTCTCATTTGCAAAATAAAATAGGGAGTGGGGACCCTATACACATTGATCTAAATAAATTCGAAAGGAATGTTACACCTATACATGTACTCTATTTAGAAATGAACAAGAGAGAAAAGAAATCATAGGGGGAAAACCTATACATCATTAATTCTAAAAAATTCATTAAAATGGGAGTTTTAAGCTAAACTTCTTATGAACCCTCCCGGTCCCGTCTTCGGGCTTCTGATGACTGCTATCGCTCGGCCCCCTGGTTGGCTGCTCGCTCGCCTTTGGGTTCTTGACCGGCTGCTCGCTCATTCTTCAGGCTCTGACCGGCTGCCCGCTCGTCTTCGGGCTTTGGCAGCGTAGCAAAACGGTGATCAACAAACGGGTTTGTGTTCTTCTGATTTTCAACAATTTGAACTCGACCAGTGTCGCTAGTCTTTATGTCACTTGACTCGGGTTGGTGCAACTCTGATTTTATATTTGAACGGTTGGTGTTGGCCTTCCTGTCGCTCGGCTAGCTCCACGGGTTGGCCTGATTGTCGCCTCTGATTTTCCGGCTCGATTCGCGTAGTTGATTTCATGCTGCCCCTCGTTTGCTCCGTCGTGGGGAATGAGGGATATTTTTGAGAAAGGAAAGGTGAATGATTGAGCACAAAATCATTGTGAAAATCTACCACTTTTGTGAAAACACGAAATGACTAGTACGCTCCACGGTAATGGCCGCTGCTCTTGAAGGTGGGATGAACTTCAAAAATAGCGGGTCACAACATGGGGACTAAATCATTTATTTTGAAATACGTTTGTGAAAAACAACTTGAAAAGTGTTTTCAAAACAATTTTGAAAGAATGTTGGTGAAGAATGTTGTTTGAAATTCATTTGTAGAAAGTAGGTTTTCGAATCAATTTTTTTGAAATAGTTTCGGAAATAGCATTTTAGTGAAATAAACCTTTTAAAGGAGAATTGACAAATTTTGAAAACCCTTTATGAGTAATATTTTGTGGACCTTTAATTAAACGAGCTCGTAAAAACGGCTTTTAAGGACATGCAAACGAGAATTCCGAACATTTTAAAACGGATTGGTCTGAAAAAGTGATTTGCACACATGTATAACATGAAGTAAATCGTGGCTATATTTGATGTGGAGCTGTAAGTGTTAATGTTGGGATAATCACTTTCCAGGTCAATTATGACTCCGTCTCACCGGGGGAACCGTCGTCCCTTCACTGTCATCTCTCGGGTTTTTTCTCTGCTATGCCCCTTGCGAGCACGTTATCAAGAAAGTCCGGAGTGCTTAAGTTCGAAAGGTCAGGATACCCGAAGTGATAAGGAAACATACGCCACGGCCAGTGATGATCCGACAACGCCCCACTTTCGGGAAACTCGGGGAAGTACTGCATGGGAACGGGTCTCTCATCACCTACACGGTCAAGGTGTGTCTAAAGTCCAAATTATTCACTGACTACGTTGTGCCATGTATGGGTATCCGGTAAATACGGGATCCTCTATGGACGTATAGCGTGACATTGGGCTTTAGAGACACCTGTGGTGCAGATGAACAATGGAGAACTGAGCCCATGCAATCTTCAGGGTAAGGCAGAAGGGTGGTCAGACAGGCGGCATACAAGGGGTGACTCCCATAAAACCCGTCATAGACACCGATTAGGCAGCTGGACACTGAAGGCTCAGGTTCACTATATGCTGGCCTAGACTCGGGTAATGGAGGATATTTTTGGATCATTGAGCTCAATGGCGTTGTCTGGTCTGGACCGTATTACCGTCTCGGGGTAACTCCTTCTAGGAAGGACCCGACTCATGGGGAATCAACCGTGGACCGGTTGGGGATCCCGTGACATGTGGATGAAGCGGGTGACACAGAGGAATGCATGTCTTACGCTACCCGATGCACAATGGTGGTTGACTCCTTCTAGGAAGGCCCTTACAAAAGCATAAATAAGCAATAACAATCAAGTATTATTATGTCATGCCATGTAAAGCAGACATAAGACAAACAACACAACACATAAACACACAAAAGTGAAGCATGCAAATAGTAAAGCACACATATGGCACTCAAGGCCAATCTCGAACTCTGAGCTCTCATCCTAACTATCTTCTTATACACACTCTAAGTGTGGAGTAGAGTAGTCCTTGTGGCTTTAGAATGAATCTCTTGAAGGTTTTGAAAGAAGTTGGGGAATCCTGACAATTTGAATGGAGTTCATTTCGATCCCCAGCAGAGTCGCCATTCTGTGGAGGGTGATTTTTTTCGGTATGAGGGGGGTCTATCTAAATGGTTCTGACTAAAAAGCCTAGATCATAGAATTGCCATTCTGTGGAGGGTGAAAACCCGTTATTCTGGCATCCCTCAAATACCTACTACATCGTCCGTCTTCCCAAAAGCTTATGGGGAATGCTAGTGAGCACTACACCGCTCTCAATGGCTCCACGCGGACTGATGCCTCTGTAAAGCGGATTTGGTTAGAGTCGCCACCTAGTTTGACCTAAGGAACTAGGAAGGGAAGAGGAAGATTCTAAGACCGTTAGTTGACTCTGAATTTGTTGCTTATGGATAGGACTTAGCTGGTCGCGTCAGAGATTCTATTGTGGGTTCGTACCGGGTTACACCCCTTAGAAGTGGCAACGACCACGACTTCGGATTGGTGCCCGAGGAAACCTCGGTCTCCAATTGTCGGGATTGCCCTCTTTCAAAACCTTTTAGAGAGATTCATTTAAAAGCCAAAGGATAGGATTGAGCGTGGGTTGAGGATTATATGATTTAGAAGATTTGAAGAATAGGCTGGTCTTGGAGTTAGTTTGGTTGAAGGGTTGAGAGTTTTGAGAGGTATGGAGAACATCTTAGAGGGGAAAGGGGTTTTTTGTTTGGAATGGGGTCGCACCCTAGATGAGCTGCCTACGTACTCAACTCCCTATTGAGATCAGACCTTACGTAGTTCAGGTTTTTGGAGATGTTTGAAGTTTCGGATTTAAGGGGGTAGTCTGTGAGACGCTTGGGTCTATGAGACGCTTGAAACCTTGAGGCGTCGAAGTCTGTGAGACGCTCGAATCTGTGAGACGCTCGGGTCTGCGAGATGTTCGGGTCTGTGAGACATTCGAATCATTGGGATAACACAGTCTGTGAGACACTCGGGTCTGTGAGACGATACGGGGTTGTTTGGAGGTGAGGTGGTTGAGTGAAAAAAGGGATTTTGTTCGACGTGGGGTCGCACCCTGTGTGGGTTGCCTACGTACTCAACTTCCTGTTGAGATCAGACCTTACGTAGTTCAGATTTTTTGGATTTTGGAAGTTTTGATGTATGTGGAGCTTGAAGATACTTGAGGTGTTCGAGATTTAAAAAGGTTCGAAGTTTCGAAAAGTTTCGGGTTTGGATGCTAGTCTGTGAGACGCTCGGGTCTGTGAGACGTTTGGTGAAAAGAGATATCGAAGTCTATGAGGCGCTCGGGCCTGTTGAGACGTTTGAATCTTAAAATGGTGGAGAGATTGAAGTGTTCGAGTCTATGAGGCGCTTAGGCCTATGAGACTTTGGAAGCTTGAGAGAAGCTAGAATTTGCAAGATGATTTGAGTTTAAGGTGAATTGGAGTTTGAATGATGACTTGAGTATGTGAGGCAATTGGAATTTGGGAGAGATCCTGGGTTTTTTGGGTTCGAGGTTCGAAAAGAGTTGAGGTTTTGGGATATTTGGGGTTTGAAATGAGATGATGATGGGTTGAGTTGTTTGGAGGAATGATTGTCAAAATCGTCTCTCTTAAAGTTTAAAACCGAAAAGTCATTTTTGTTGTAAAAGGGCGGATAATCCTGAGGGATTACCCTATGTACCTCCTCGAACACGACACTTAATTAATGGTAAGTGCCGAGGCTCGAAAGATGGGGCAATGAATTTTGTCGAAAAATAGGATTTAGAGAGAAACACCATGAATGAGATGTTCTCGGTCAGACCCTAATACGTCTCTAACTCCCGGTTTTAAAATGTTAAAAACCGAAACCTTGAAATCGAGCGGAAGGGAGTTAGACGATTCTAAAATCCCGGCTGCAACTAGGAAGGCAGTTACATCCCTAGCACCCCGCCTTGTAAAAATCTAGGCTGCAATTAGGGGAGGTTTATCACCCTAATGCCCCGCCTAAAGAGATCCAGACTGCGACAAGGGATGTTACGACCCCAGTGCCCCGCCTCGGATTTTTATTTGGAGGAGAAACAAGTAATGTCTAACTAGGAAGAAAACGTTCTTTGAAGGTGTTAGACATCCTATGTTCCCCGAAAACAATTTATTTGGGTTTGAAAACTAAGTTAGGAAACTTGTGAAGTTGTTCGGAATTCTCGATGAAGAAACACTGATTTTGAGAAATGATTTTAGGAAAAAACTTTCTGTATATATGAGAAGAACTATCTGCATTTGAGAAGAGTTTTCTGTGATTGTGAGAAGAGTTTTTTCCTTAAAATTCCACAAAATGGTTTTTTTCAAAAAACTTGATGAAGTTTAAATAAAATGATTGTTTGAACATTTGAGAGAGAACCTTCTTTCGGGATTTTTGAATTAAAGCAGAATACGGAGAAATGTTTTTGAATTTTTGGAGTTTGAATGGGATTTACAAGTTGAGTTTGAATCGGATTGAAGTTTGATTTGGATTGCAGTTCGGGTTGGGTCAAGGTCAGGAGGGGCCAAAGTTAGATTGGTCAAACTTGGGTCAAAGTCAACACTCGATCAAGGTCAAAGTTTGATTGGTCGAAGTATGGGTCACTTGATTGGTCAAAGTTCAGGTCAGAGTTTGATTGGACAATGTGCGGGTCAAAGTTTGATTGGTCCATGTTCAGGTCAAAGTTGGATTGGTCAAAGGTAAGGTCAAATTGGGATTGGTCAACATTTTTTGGTCAAAGTCAACATTTTGGGTCAAAGTCAACATCTTTCGGTCAAGGTCAACGTTTCTTGGTCAAGGTTGACATTTTTGGTCAAAGTTTGACATTTGTAGACTTGGTTTGACTTTGTGTGGACTTGGGTCGGTCTTGGGCTTTGGGGCCGAGTTGTGGGGCTTGTTAATGGGCCGAGCTGGGGCTTGATAATGGGCCGATTGGGCTTGGGCTTGGTAATGGGCTGATTTGGGCTTGGGCTTGGTAATGGGCCGATTGGGTTTGAATTTGGTAATGGGCCGATTGGGCTTGGGTTTGGTAATGGGCCGGATTATTTGGAGATGGGCCAGTTTTGAAATTTGATTCAGATTTGTGAGTCCGAAAGTAGATTTTCCAAAATGGGCTGATTTGAAATTTATTGAAAATTCTTATGTCAGGCTTTCCGATTGGGTCGGGTTTGCGAATTGGGCCGAGCTATGTGGAGATGGGCAAGATTATGTGGCCTTGCTCCCTTAGGGAGAAACGGTTTCATTTTAGTTTTCTGAACTTGACTAAAACTAGTTGAAAAAAATTGTTTGACTTTATTTTTGGAAAGAATTTTTGTTGATTGTGCATTTTATTCTGATCTTAGGGGATGATTTGGAAAATTTTAAGGAAACGGGTATTCCTCACATGGACCGTGTCTAGGACCCGTATGCATTGAGGATACCCAATCCTAAGGCTTTTCTACAATGGGTGACCTATAGGCTATCTAAGGTTTTTTATTGTCTTGGACCTCTATATTGGGCTGGGCCCAACAGTTGTCAAGCTAAGATCTATAACACGTAATGAATAAGGGAAACAAATCGCACTAGATAGAACTAAGATAGATAAACAATAAATACAACATGATGTTCAAATCTGGAAAGCTTGGACAGTGCATTTGTTTCTCTTCCTTCGGTTTTTTTTTTTTTGGATTCAAATTGTAGCCAAAGCCCAAAGCAATTATTAAATCAACGACCAACCCAAATTCAGTTTAAAATAGTACCGGACAGACCGAGACCTAAAATTACATGCTGTTTGTTTATATATATCTATATATCCGAGGCTCTAGCATGAATCTAGGTTAGCTAATTACCAAACCTGAAATCAGTCTCAAAGTGGTCGCAATCTTATTCTGCTTTTGCCTATAGACACACATCTACAATGACCACACTGAAAGGACTTAGTCATAAAGAACAGAACATCTTTTTTTTTATGAAATACACGACTTATTTTCCCCTGTCATGAATCAATATACCAGGTCTTTTTTTGGGTTATAATAACATGACAATGAATAGAGTTTGAATCACACTGAAATACACGACTTATCTCCCCACGAGTTTGAATCAGCAAGCAGTAGTATATTCATTAGGCAACACTGATGAACAAATAAACGGTCCATGTCGCGTAACCCTCATTTAAACAGCAATCAGAGAAGCATTTGGAGAGGAAAATAGTCTCAGGACATTGAAGAACCAAACAGAGAGTCAATCCTCAGCCAAGATTAAACACGCATTTGTTATAGTTCAACAGGAAACTTCAAACTCCAACTTAGATCTGTTCAGATGAAGTGGAATAAAGCATGGGTGCGACTTATTTCACTCAAATCAGAGTGTTGCTAACATGTGAAATAGATGAAAACTGGTACCAAAACAATTAACAGATTTTGAACAAAACTTGAGCCATTCTTGCGAGAAGAAAGGGGCGGTTACCCAAGATAACGAAGAGTGAAGTGGGAGTAAATTGCAAGAGTGAGTTAAATCTACATCCTCTTACACATTTTCTCGTTTGCACATGCCGTATACACTCGAGAAGCCATACTGGGTTTGATATCTGTTTGGGCATGCTTAAGCAGTCCACTCTCGCTGGCTTCATCCGTCAGAAGTAAGTGGATCCAATTTCCCCCAAAACCAATCGGACTCATGTGAACTTGGCGAAGCTCAGAATCGGCTACAAGTAGCCTATGTGCGTGAGTCTCATCCCAAGCCAGATTGCATATGTACCTCGGTTACGACAGGAGATGAAGGAAACCAAATAAGATGAGGCAGACAGAGAAGTTGTTGCAAACACAAGGATATTATCAGTCAAAACATGAACGATGGAAGGGTAATCCTTCTCAGGCCAAATACCGAACACGCTTTCTAAAAACAAGAGCACAAACATACAAAGAGCAAAAACAAAATTTCGAGTGTCCAAACACCAGTGATTGTTCAGGATTTAATTCGACTGCAAAGAAACTGTACTATCACGAGAATGGTGAGATTGGAAGCGTATTGTATAAGTCGAAGTAGTCAAGATGAAATATACATATATCCCAGTACACCAGTTGGGTTTATGAAATTACCGTTTGAAAGGGATTGAAGAATATAGAGTTCGTATTTCTTTTCTCGCCAGTTAGAAAATTACCGTTTGAGGAGAATGAAGAGGGAGCGAAGCCCACTGTTCTTTGTGCGCTGGTGAGAGAATGAAGACAGTGAGCTTGTGTGTTCCTCCTTTCCGTTCGCCAGCCGGATCTCATGGCGGTTTTGATGCCCCCGACAGACGTGAATGACGGCGGTGACGGTTCTTCATTCGAAGATCGAGAATCGGAGATTCTTAGGGTAGCGTCGGCTGGGTTTTAGTAGAGAAGAAGAAGATGAAGGTGCTGGGTTTTTTTGAAGAGCATCCAGGCTGGCGAGAGAATGATCGAAGGAAAGAACGAAGGGGAGAAGATGGTAGTCGGCTGGGTTTTCTTGTTTCGACTGAGGAAGAAGGGAATTGGTGGTGAGTAGAAGGGATCATCGGGGGAAGAAGCCGGGCGGGTGACCATTCGAAGGCGGAAGAGGATTCTCGCAGTTGATTCCCCTCGTGTTGGATGAAGGAGAGATCACATTTTAAAGGGGTTAGGCAATCTTCAAAATTCTACAGCCTTCTTGAGTACCGATCAAACTTGCAGAGAATGGTCGGGGATGTGAATTGGGCGTTTCAAAACAAAACCCATGCTGCAGGTTAATCGAGACTGAGAGGAGTGTGCGATGGCGAGCTTCAAAAATGTCGGAGCGTTGGGGAGAGCAGATTCAGGTGGTGGGTGTATCTTGGGGAAGAACAACAGAGGAATCAGGAGTATGGACGTCCATACTGTAATGTTTTGATCCACACTTTCAAGAACATGCCCCATACTTGCAGAGCATGTCGTCGGCCCATTCAAGAAGAAAAGAGATGCTCATACCGAGGGTTAATGAAGACGTAGTGGACCGACACAAGCAAGAAAATTAAATTAAAAAGTCCAGCCCATACACAGGTAGATAAAACGGATTTTGCTATTACCAGGATTTGAACTCAGTATTCCCCACACCCCCTGCACACTTAACCGATTGAGCTGTAGCAAATTTCAGTTCTTAACCGTATATAGTAAAACAAAAGTCGTATTGCAAGTTAAACGGGAAATAAATAAAAAGACACTTAGCTAGGAATCGAACCCAAACCGCTGGGTTACATGGAGAGTATGCTAAACGGCTATGCTGAGTCGGAAATCAATATCTTCATGGGAGAAAATAATACTAGAGTTTTTAGCCCGGACTGGGATGACTATTCTAAAAACGCTACGAGTTTACAAGGAAAAAAAAAAAGAAAAGAGAAGACTAATCTAATGGCATGAAATTATGGAATGTAAATAATAAGATAAGTAAATAAAACAAGATGAATGGGTTAAAAACGAATTTTTGTTTGAAAATTCATTTTTTGGAAAATCGTGTTTTTTATGAAATGCTTTGAAAAAGGTTATAAAATGACGGTTTCGTTATGGCACGCACGCTAATATGTTTTGAAAAATAAAGGCGACGACCCCTCTTATTATTTCGAAATTTGCTTTATGGGGTGAGAATTTTTGGTGTCTACAGATGGCTCCCCTTGATTCAATTCTACAAGCCCTTGTAGAATGGATCAAGGTTGACGGGACGCCAAAAATTCTCACAATGTTTAGTGGTGCATAGGGATGCGACCGTGAGTGTATGAACGTGATTGAAAGTACGAGGACTTATGACGAGCCTCAGTTAGACTTCTTGACATTTAACTCTAGGACTTATGATGTGCATAGGATACTAACAATAGGGTATTTTGGTGCACGAGGACTTAGGAGTGCCTCAACTGGACCTCTTGATATCCAGTCCTAGGGCTTATGACGGGCCTAGAATGCGATTGAAAGTACGAGGACTTAGGAGTGCCTCAACTAGACCTCTTGATATCTAGCTATAGGACTTGTGACGAGCCTATAATACTAACAACCCGATTTGGTTTAAGGTGCACGAGGGCTTAGGAGTGCCTCAACTGGACCTCTTGATATCCAGTCCTAGGGCTTAGGATGAGCCTAGAATGCGATTGAAAGTACCACACTAGTAGCGCAATAGCTGTAAGTGGGTGTAAAATGAGGTGACCGTACTAGTAGCGCAATAGTGTCTAGCAGGTGTAAAATGAAAGGCGACCGTACTAGTAGCGCAATAGCTGTCTAGCAGTGTAAAATGAAAAGTCGACCGTACTAGTAGCGCAATAGCTGTCTAGCAGGTGTAAAATGAAAGACGACCGTACTAGTAGCGCAATAGCTGTCTAGCGGGGTAAAATGAAGGTGACCGTACTAGTAGCGCAATAGCTGTCTAGCAGGTGTAAAATGAAAGGCGACCGTACTAGTAGCGCCATAGCTGTCTAGCAGGTGTAAAATGAAAGGCGACCGTACTAGTAGCGCAATAGCTGTCTAGCAGGTGTAAAATGAAAGGCGACCGTACTAGTAGCGCAATAGCGGTCTAGCAGGTGTAAAAAAAAGTCGACCGTACTAGTAGCGCAATAGTGTCTAGCGGGTGTAAAATGAAGGGAGACCGTACTAGTAGCGCAATAGCTGTCTAGCAGGTGTAAATGAAAGGCGACCGTATAGTAGCGCAATAGCTGTCTAGCAGGTGTAAAATGAAAAGTCGACCGTACTAGTAGCGCAAAGCTGTCTAGCAGGTGTAAAATGAAAGGCGACCGTACTAGTAGCGCAATAGCTGTATAGCAGGTGTAAAAGGAAGGCGACCGTACTAGTAGCGCAATAGCTGTCTAGCAGGTGTAAAACGAAAAATTCAACCGCACTAGTAGCGCAATAGCTACCTAGCGGGTGTGAAAATGCGTCGGATAGTGAGCAAATTTGTGGGTATATGCAGATGATATGTGATGTAAGGTGTTCAAGAATAAATGTATTAATTGAATCAAACTCCCTGTTTGTGGATGAAGACCTTTTGTGCGAGATGATGGCTTAAGAGTTGCTTCAAAGCTTCGGGATGGCTCCGACATGGCTTCAAAGGTTTGAGATGGCTCTAGCATGCGTTGATGGCTCCGGTATGCGCTGATGGCCCCGGTGATGGATTTATTATGGTTTGATGGGGTTTGTCGTGGACTTCGTAGTGAATGGATGGTTTTTCGTGGGTGAATGGCTAAACAATGGTGAAGGCCTAAACATGGTTGGATGCCTTCGGCGAAGTTCCAATCATGGCTCCGGGATGGCTCCGATATGGTTCCGGGATGGCTTCAATGATGATAACGATGAAGAAAAAGGAACTTTTGCCTTTGAGGTGGTCGCACCCTGGGCGGGCTGCCTACGTACTCAATTCTATATTGAGATCAGACACATAGTAGTTCGATTCTTTGTGGGCGAGGCTTTGGTGAGGAAATGGCTCCTGTGTAGCCCTAGGGATGGTCTCAATGTTTGAGGATGGCTCCCGCATGGCTCCAACTTGGCTTTGGGAGTGGCACCGACGAGGCTCGAGTATGACAGTGAATAACTTTGGGATTTTCTTTATGTGGCTTCGGATGGCTCCCGTTTGGTCTGATATAGTTCGAAGATAGCCCAGGATGACTCCAAGATGGTCCGATCTAGCTTGGTGATGACCTAGGATGGTTCTAAAGTGCTTCAATGTAGTTCGAGGATGGCCCGGATGGCTTTCATAACGATTTAACGTAGCTCAAAGATAGCCCGGAATGGCTCCAGCTTGATTTCTTTGATGGGAAGTTTTACTTCAACTGAAGTCGACTTTCAGCGAGACTAGGCAGAATTCTTACCAATCAGATGTTGGTGGTGGATTGCTTATGATGCATGCAAATATTAAGGCTAGATACGATGAAAAATGCATATGTAGTTTTTGGAGAAAAGGTATGGCCCTATCTCTATTAATATGAGGTTTACGAATATAAAACATCTTCAGATCGATCTTGAGTGATTGGTAAACTCGAATGTGTGAATCACTTTCCTCTCACAGAGGGACGCGGGTCAATCTCTCGTGAGTTTGGCTGTGTGTGCAAAGCGGTGTGATGATACTCTCGATGCTCAGAGCAGTATTTCCCGAGAATTTCCTTTCGAGGTTCTGGACTTTCCGATCCTCACAAATTCCTCACTTGCAATGGGATTAGCTGTTTATGATTTGGTGCTTCGATCGAAGAATCATTCTCACTCGAAAGACCTTGTAGGGTAAGGTCACACTCTTCCGCTCATGGTCCCTTTAGGATGATGGGACATGTTGATAACGAGTATGAAGCATATGATTCATGTTTCAGATCCGGTACTTTCAGTCAACGCTCATTAACTTATGAGTCAGAGGTCTTTATTGGGTTGTAACGGGGCTGATGGGTATGGTGTATGTCGCACGGGACGGGAGGATCAATTTGGAATTTGTGGAGCTTTTGTGCAATAGAGGATATGTTTCGCCTTTGCCATGGGTGGAATGATTAGACAGGTTTCGATAACCTTTTTGTTTCTGTTGGACATCGTTGGTCCTTTGGATTCGGCTTTGCTTCTTGCCTTTTCTGGCGTTCGATTTGAACTTTCTTCTCATTTTATTTTTTGAAATTGAATTAGGTTCATCAACTTTCTTAAGCGTTCTCAGCTTTGTATTTTGGCTTTCAGATTTGGAGTTGCATTGACTCATCGATCTTCTTGAACATTTTTGGTGTTCTCTTTTTTTTTTGGTGTTTGACCTTGGAGTTTCGTTGACTCACTGATTTTTCTTGAACATTTCATTTGTTGTTTTTGTGAAAGATGGGGGGGAGAGACCATGGCTCTGGCTCCTTCGAGATCCTCTATTGCAAGGGCAAGTAAGTATATGTACGTGGCATATTGTGGAGTTTTTTTTTTGTAGAAAAAGTTTTTCCTGAATGGCTCAGCGGGGCTCACTAAGGAGTTATGTTCGGGAAAATCAAAGCTTTTTGGCCTTGTGAAGATTTTGATCCTAAGTGCCTCGTCATTCTCATTAGTTAATGATTGTTTCCTACTACTTCTCGGATCTTAGCATGAATCACAGTTCTTATCTCATTATCGACACTGATCTCACTATATTGTGCCTCTCCATGTGCTGAAGGAATGCACATGTCGCTCATGGTTTTACCTCGATTGGATCTCTCTACCTTCCCTCGTCGCTCAGTGGATTGTCCCATACCCTCATTTGGAATTCCAAGGAAAATACTGCTCTTCACACACTACTCACTTGGTTTGTGGTGCTGATTTTGATTGGACCCTTGTGTTCATTGATGGGTCGAGAGTTTAGTGGTTCACGCACTCCGTTCAATCATTCTCTCAAGATTTTCCCAAAGATGTCTTTTCGATACGAGAGTATGCAAACACGGCTGTCTACAATGCAATCTACTGTGGTAATATGGAATTACTACGTATAAGATGCATGAAATGCTGAAAATGATGAATGAGGATGGTTAACTTTGGATTTTGACTAATTGTGTGTGTGTGTGTGGTTTTCGTTTTGGATGCAATGCATGCGTGGTAAGGCTACACCTAATCCCGCTTGAGTCAAATTCAGCTTATGGTTCATGAAGCTCATCCCACTACTGTTGGCCTTGGAGAGGGTCTAGCTGTTGGGGTCGATGTCAGGGTAGTGACTCTCAAGTGAGGCCGGGTTGGCGATTTGTTTTTGGATTTCTAGGGAGTGACAACTCCCGCATGGTAATCCCACGGTGTGACACGCTCTTTCCCTTTTAGTCACTGACGTGCATGGTGATCCTGAGTGGAAGAGGTTTGAACTCGGTCTTCTTTTCTATCCCTCTAAGACCGGGCTCTGGCGGTCGAGATATTGGGATGAAAGTGTGTGTGGCAAGTGACGATGAAACATGTGGATGCGTGATGCTCGTGAGTGTGGACGAGATTCATGTGAGGCTGATGATTTGAACTGACTGTAAGTGCATGTGACCCTTTTGTCATGAATGCAATGCATGTTCTTTTTTTTTTGTCCGATTGCATTTGTTGGCGTTGTTTATTTAGGGGATGCCTCCTGTAGACCGTGAATTTTCACACCATAAAGCAAAGTTGATGAATGACGTGTAGATGTGAGGGGTCGTCCCTTATTCGTTCTTTTTATTATACGTGCATGCCAAAAGAAACTAAGTTTTAGAAAACAATTTCGAAAATGCGTGTTTTCAAAGTGGTGGATTTTCTCAATATAAATTTTGACGCTCGGTCATTTGCAAATAAAATAGGGAGTGGGGAACCCTATACACATTGATCTAAATAAATTCGAAAGGAATGTATACACCTATACATGTACTCTATTTAGAAATGAACAAGAGAGAAAAGAAATCATAGGGGGAAAACCTATACATCATTAATTCTAAAAAAGTCATTAAAATGGGAGTTTTAAGCTAAACTTCTTATGAACCCTCCCGGTCCGTCTTCGGGCTTCTGAATGACTGCTATCGCTCGGCCCCCTGGTTGGCTGCTCGCTCGCCTTTGGGTTCTTGACCGGCTGCTCGCTCATCTTCAGGCTCTTCACTCTCCGGCTGCCCGCTCGTCTTCGGGCTTTTGCAGCGTAGCAAAACGGTGATCAAACAAAACGGGTTGGTGTTCTTCTGATTTTCAACAATTTGAACTCGAACCAGTGTCGCTAGTCTTATGTCACTTGACTCGGGTTGGTGCAACTCTGATTTTATATTTGAACGGTTGGTGTTGGCCTTCCTGTCGCTCGGCTAGCTCCACGGGTTGGTGCGCCTCTGATTTCCGGCTCGATTCGCGTAGTTGATCTTCATGCTGCCTCGTTTGCTCCGTCGTGGGAATGAGGGATATTTTTGAGAAAGGAAAGGTGAATGATTGAGCACAAAATCATTGTGAAAATCTACCACTTTTGTGAAAACACGAAATGACTAGTACGCTCCACGGTAATGGCCGCTGCTCTTGAAGGTGGGATGAACTTCAAAAATAGCGGGTCACAACATGGGGACTAAATCATTTATTTTGAAATACGTTTGTGAAAAACAACTTGAAAAGTGTTTTCAAAACAATTTTGAAAGAATGTTGGTGAAGAATGTTGTTTGAAATTCATTTGTAGAAAGTAGGTTTTCGAAATCAATTTTTTTGAAAATAGTTTCGGAAATAGCATTTTAGTGAAATAAACCTTTTAAAGGAGAATTGACAAATTTTGAAAACCCCATTTATGAGTAAATATTTTGTGGACCTTTAAATTAAACGAGCTCGTAAAACGGCTTTTAAGGACATGCAAACGAGAATTCCGAACATTTTAAAACGGATTGGTCTGAAAAAGTGATTTGCACACATGTATAACATGAAGTAAATCGTGGCTATATTTGATGTGGAGCTGTAAGTGTTAATGTTGGGATAATCACTTTCCAGGTCAATTATGACTCCGTCTCACCGGGGGAACCGTCGTCCCTTCACTGTCATCTCTCGGGTTTTTTCTCTGCTATGCCCCTTGCGAGGCACGTTATCAAGAAAGTCCGGAGTGCTTAAGTTCGAAAGGTCAGGATACCCGAAGTGATAAGGAAACATACGCCACGGCCAGTGATGATCCGACAACGCCCCACTTTCGGGAAACTCGGGGAAGTACTGCATGGGAACGGGTCTCTCATCACCTACACGGTCAGGTGTGTCTAAAGTCCAAATTATTCACTGACTACGTTGTGCCATGTATGGGTATCCGGTAAATACGGGATCCTCTATGGACGTATAGCGTGACATTGGGCTTTAGAGACACCTGTGGTGCAGATGAACAATGGAGAACTGAGCCCATGCAATCTTCAGGGTAAGGCAGAAGGGTGGTCAGACAGGCGGCATACAAGGGGGTGACTCCCATAAAACCCGTCATAGACACCGGATTAGGCAGCTGGACACTGAAGGCTCAGAGTTCACTATATGCTGGCTAGACTCGGGTAATGGAGGATATTTTTGGATCATGAGCTTCAAGGCGTTGGTCTTGGACCGTATTACCTCGTGGGTTAACTCCTTCTAGGAAGGACCCGACTCATGGGGAATCAACCGTGGACCGGTTGGGGATCCCGTGACATGTGGATGAAGCGGGTGACACAGAGGAATGCATGTCTTACGCTACCCGATGCAACAATGGGTTGACTCCTTCTAGGAAGGCCCCATTTACAAAAGCAATAAATAAGCAATAACAAT
Source organism: Limonium bicolor (assembly GCA_023374045.1). Lineage (NCBI taxonomy): Eukaryota > Viridiplantae > Streptophyta > Magnoliopsida > Caryophyllales > Plumbaginaceae > Limonium > Limonium bicolor. The sequence continues at coordinate 294,076,043 of CM041777.1, forward strand.
CAAGATATTATGTCATGCATGTAGAGCAGTAAACATAAGACAATAAACACACAACAATAAACACACAAAAGTGAAGCATGCAAATAGTAAAGCACACATATGGCACTCAAGGCCAATCTCGAACTCTGAGCTCTCATCCTAACTATCTTCTTATACACACTCTAAGTGTGGAGTAGAGTAGTCCTTGTGGCTTTAGAATGAATCTCTTGAAGGTTTTGAAAGAAGTTGGGGAATCCTGACAATTTGAATGGAGTTCAGTTCGATCCCCAGCAGAGTCGCCATTCTGTGGAGGGTGATTTTTCGGTATGAGGGGGGTCTATCTAAATGGTTCTGACTAAAAAGCCTAGATCATAGAAATTGCCATTCTGTGGAGGGTGAAAACCCGTTATTCTGGCATCCCTCAAATACCTACTACATCGTCCGTCTTTCCCAGAAAGCTTATGGGGAATGCTAGTGAGCACTACACCGCTCTCAATGGGCTCCACGCGGACTGATGCCTCTGTAAGGCGGATTTGGTTAGAGTCGCCACCTAGTTTGACCTAAGGAACTAGGAAGGGAAGAGGAAGATTCTAAGAACCGTTAGTTGACTCTGAATTTGTTGCTTATGGATAGGACTTAGCTGGTCGCGTCAGAGATTCTATTGTGGGTTCGTACTGGGTTACACCCCTTAGAAGTGGCAACGACCACGACTTCGGATTGGTGCCCGAGGAAACCTCGGTCTCCAATTGTCGGGATTGCCCTCTTTCAAAACCTTTTAGAGAGATTCATTTAAAAGCCAAAGGATAGGATTGAGCGTGGGTTGAGGATTATATGATTTAGAAGATTTGAAGAATAGGCTGTCTTGGAGTTAGTTTGGTTGAAGGGTTGAGAGTTTTGAGAGGTATGGAGAACATCTTAGAGGGGAAAAGGGTTTTTTTTGGAATGGGGTCGCACCCTAGATGAGCTGCCTACGTACTCAACTCCCTATTGAGATCAGACCTTACGTAGTTCAGGGTTTTGGAGATGTTTGAAGTTTCGGATTTAAGGGGGTAGTCTGTGAGACGCTTGGGTCTATGAGACGCTTGAAACCTTGAGGCGTCGAAGTCTGTGAGACGCTCGAATCTGTGAGACGCTCGGGTCTGCAGATGTTCGGGTCTGTGAGACATTCGAATCATTGGGATAACAAAGTCTGTGAGACACTCGGGTCTGTGAGACGATACGGGGTTGTTTGGAGGTGAGGTGGTTGAGTGAAAAAAGGGATTTTGTTCGACGTGGGGTCGCACCCTGTGTGGGTTGCCTACGTACTCAACTTCCTGTTGAGATCAGACCTTACGTAGTTCAGATTTTTTGGATTTTGGAAGTTTTGATGTATGTGGAGCTTGAAGATACTTGAGGTGTTCGAGATTTAAAAAGGTTCGAAGTTTCGAAAAGTTTCGGGTTTGGATGCTAGTCTGTGAGACGCTCGGGTCTGTGAGACGTTTGGTGAAAAGAGATATCGAAGTCTATGAGGCGCTCGGGCCTGTGAGACGTTTGAATCTTAAATGGTGGAGAGATTGAAGTGTTCGAGTCTATGAGGCGCTTAGGCCTATGAGACTTTGGAAGCTTGAGAGAAGCTAGAATTTGCAAGATGATTTGAGTTTAAGGTGAATTGGAGTTTGAATGATGACTTGAGTATGTGAGGCAATTGGAATTTGGGAGAGATCCTGGGTTTTTGGGTTCGAGGTTCGAAAAGAGTTGAGGTTTGGGATATTTCGGGGTTTGAAATGAGATGATGATGGGTTGAGTTGTTTGGAGGAATGATTGTCAAAATCGTCTCTCTTAAAGTTTAAAACCGAAAAGTCATTTTGTTGTAAAAGGGCGGATAATCCTGAGGGATTACCCTATGTACCTCCTCGAACACGACACTTAATTAATGGTAAGTGCCGAGGCTCGAAAGATGGGGCAATGAATTTATGTCGAAAAATAGGATTTAGAGAGAAACACCATGAATGAGATGTTCTCGGTCAGACCCTAATAACGTCTCTAACTCCCGGGTTTTAAAATGTTAAAAACCGAAAACCTTGAAATCGAGCGGAAGGGAGTTAGACGATTCTAAAATCCCGGCTGCAACTAGGAAGGCAGTTACATCCCTAGCACCCCGCCTTGTAAAAATCTAGGCTGCAATTAGGGGAGGTTTATCACCCTAATGCCCCGCCTAAAGAGATCCAGACTGCGACAAGGGATGTTACGACCCCAGTGCCCCGCCTCGGATTTTTATTTGGAGGAGAAACAAGTAATGTCTAACTAGGAAGAAAACGTTCTTTGAAGGTGTTAGACATCCTATGTTCCCCGAAAACAATTTATTTGGGTTTGAAAACTAAGTTAGGAAACTTGTGAAGTTGTTCGGAATTCTCGATGAAGAAACACTGATTTTGAGAAATGATTTTAGGAAAAAACTTTCTGTATATATGAGAAGAACTATCTGCATTTGAGAAGAGTTTTCTGTGATTGTGAGAAGAGTTTTTTCCTTAAAATTCCACAAAATGGTTTCTTTCAAAAAACTTGATGAAGTTTAAATAAAATGATTGTTTGAACATTTGAGAGAGAACCTTCTTTCGGGATTTTTGAATTAAAGCAGAATACGGAGAAATGTTTTTGAATTTTTGGAGTTTGAATGGGATTTACAAGTTGAGTTTGAATCGGATTGAAGTTTGATTTGGATTGCAGTTCGGGTTGGGTCAAGGTCAGGAGGGGCCAAAGTTAGATTGGTCAAACTTGGGTCAAAGTCAACACTCGATCAAGGTCAAAGTTTGATTGGTCGAAGTATGGGTCACTTGATTGGTCAAAGTTCAGGTCAGAGTTTGATTGGACAATGTGCGGGTCAAAGTTTGATTGGTCCATGTTCAGGTCAAAGTTGGATTGGTCAAAGGTAAGGTCAAATTGGGATTGGTCAACATTTTTTGGTCAAAGTCAACATTTTGGGTCAAAGTCAACATCTTTCGGTCAAGGTCAACGTTTCTTGGTCAAGGTTGACATTTTTGGTCAAAGTTTGACATTTGTAGACTTGGTTTGACTTTTGTGGACTTGGGTCGGTCTTGGGCTTTGGGCCGAGTTGGTGGGCTTGTTAATGGGCCGAGCTGGGGCTTGATAATGGGCCGATTGGGCTTGGCTTGGTAATGGGCTGATTGGGTTGGGCTGATTTGGGCTTGGGCTGGTAATGGGCCGATTGGGTTTGAATTTGGTAATGGGCCGATTGGGCTTGGGTTTGGTAATGGGCCGGATTATTTGGAGATGGGCCAGTTTTGAAATTTGATTCAGATTTGTGAGTCCGAAAGTAGATTTTCCAAAATGGGCTGATTTGAAATTTATTGAAAATTCTTATGTCAGGCTTTCCGATTGGGTCGGGTTTGCGAATTGGGCCGAGCTATGTGGAGATGGGCAAGATTATGTGGGCCTTGCTCCCTTAGGGAGAAACGGGTTTCATTTCTAGTTTTCTGAACTTGACTAAACTAGTTGAAAAAATTGTTTGACTTTATTTTTGGAAAAATTTTTGTTGATTGTGCATTTTATTCTGATCTTAGGGGATTTGGAAAATTTTAAGGAAAACGGGTATTCCTCACATGGACCGTGTCCTAGGACCCGTATGCATTGAGGATACCCAATCCTAAGGCTTTTCTACAATGGGTGACCTATAGGCTATCTAAGGTTTTTTTATTGTCTTGGACCTCTATATTGGGCTGAGCCCAACAGTGTCAAGCTAAGATCTATAACACGTAATGAATAAGGGAAACAAATCGCACTAGATAGAACTAAAGATAGATAACAATAAATACAACATGATGTTCAAATCTGGAAATCTTGGACAGGTGCATTTGTTTCTCTTCCTTCGGTTTTTTTTTTTTTGGATTCAATTGTAGCCAAAGCCCAAAGCAATTATTAAATCAACGACCAACCCAAATTCAGTTTAAAATAGTACCGGACAGACCGAGACCTAAATTACATGCTGTTTGTTTATATATATCTATATATCCGAGGCTCTAGCATGAATCTAGGTTAGCTAATTACCAAACCTGAAATCAGTCTCAAAGTGGTCGCAATCTTATTCTGCTTTTGCCTATAGACACACATCTACAATGACCACACTGAAAGGACTTAGTCATAAAAGAACAGAACATCTTTTTTTTTATGAAATACACGACTTATTTTCCCCTGTCATGAATCAATATACCAGGTCTTTTTTTGGGTTATAATAACATGACAATGAATAGAGTTTGAATCACACTGAAATACCGACTTATCTCCCCACGAGTTTGAATCAGCAAGCAGTAGTATTCATTAGGCAACACTGATGAACAAATAAACGGTCCATGTCGCGTAACCCTCATTTAAACAGCAATCAGAGAAGCATTTGGATAGAGGAAAATAGTCTCAGGACATTGAAGAACCAAACAGAGAGTCAATCCTCAGCCAAGATTAAACACGCATTTGTTATAGTTCAACAGGAAACTTCAAACTCCAACTTAGATCTGTCAGATGAAGTGGAATAAAGCATGGGTGCGACTTATTTCACTCAAATCAGAGTGTTGCTAACATGTGAAATAGATGAAAACTGGTACCAAAACAATTAACAGATTTGAACAAAACTTGAGCCATTCTTGCGAGAAGAAAAGGGGCGGTTACCCAAGATAACGAAGAGTGAAGTGGAGTAAATTGCAAGAGTGAGTTAAATCTACATCCTCTTACACATTTTCTCGTTGCACATGCCGTATACACTCGAGAAGCCATACTGGGTTTGATATCTGTTTGGGCATGCTTAAGCAGTCCACTCTCGCTGGCTTCATCGGTCAGAAGTAAGTGGATCCAAATTTCCCCCAAAACCTCTCGACTCATGTGAACTTGGCGAAGCTCAGAATCGGCTACAAGTAGCCTATGTGCGTGAGTCTCATCCCAAGCCAGATTGCATATGTACCTCGGTTACGACAGGAGATGAAGGAAACCAAATAAGATGAGGCAGACAGAGAAGTTGTTGCAAACACAAGGATATATCAGTCAAAACATGAACGATGGGAAGGTAATCCTTCTCAGGCCAAATACCGAACACGCTTTCTAAAAAACAAGAGCACAAAAAACATACAAAGAGCAAAAACAAAATTTCGAGTGTCCAAACACCAGTGATTGTTCAGGATTTATTCGACTGCAAAGAAACTGTACTATCACGAGAATGGTGAGATTGGAAGCGTATTGTATAAGTCGAAGTAGTCAAGATGAAATATACATATATCCCAGTACACCAGTTGGGTTTATGAAATTACCGTTTGAAAGGGGATTGAAGAATATAGAGTTCGTATTTCTTTTCTCGCCAGTTAGAAAATTACCGTTTGAGGAGAATGAAGAGGGAGCTAAGCCCACTGTTCTTTGTGCGCTGGTGAAGAGAATGAAGACAGTGAGCTTGTGTGTTCCTCTTTCCGTTCGCCAGCCGGATCTCATGGCGGTTTTGATGCCCCGACAGACGTGAATGACGGCGGGTGACGGTCTTCATTCGAAGATCGAGAATCGGAGATTCTTAGGGTAGCGTCGGCTGGGTTTTAGTAGAGAAGAAGAAGATGAAGGTGCTGGGTTTTTTGGAAGAGAGCATCCAGGCTGGCGAGAGAATGATCGAAGGAAAAAAAGGGGAGAAGATGGTAGTCGGCTGGGTTTTCTTGTTTCGACTGAGGAAGAAGGGAATTGGTGGTGAGTAGAAGGGATCATCGGGGGAGAAGCCGGGCGGCGGGTGACCATTCGAAGGCGGAAGAGGATTCTCGCAGTTGATTCCCCTCGTGTTGGATGAAGGAGAGATCATCACATTTTTAAGGGGTGTTTAGGCAATCTTTCAAAATTCTACAGCCTTGAGTACCGATCAAACTTGCAGAGAATGTCGGGGGATGAAATTGGGCGTTTCAAAACAAAACCCATGCTGCAGGTTAATCGAGACTGAGAGGAGTGGTGCGATGGCGAGCTTCAAAAATGTCGGAGCGTTGGGGAGAGCAGATTTCAGGGGTTGGTGTATCTTGGGGAAGAACAACAGAGGAATCAGGAGTATGGACGTCCATACTGTAATGTTTTGATCCACACTTTCAAGAACATGCCCCATACTTGCAGAGCATGTCGTCGGCCCATTCAAGAAGAAAAGAGATGCTCATACCGAGGGTTAATGAAGACGTAGTGGACCGACACAAGCAAGAAAATTAAATTTAAAAAAATCCAGCCCATACACAGGTAGATAAAACTGATTTTGCTATTACCAGGATTCGAACTCAGTATTCCCCACCACCCCCTGCACACTTAAACCGATTGAGCTGTAGCAAATTTCAGTTCTTAACCGTATATAGTAAAACAAAAGTCGTATTGCAGTTAAACGGGAAATAAATAAAAAGACACTTAAGCTAGGAATCGAACCCAAAACCGCTGGGTTGACATGGAGAGTATGCTAACCAAGGCTATGCTGAGTCGGAAATCAATATCTTCATGGGAGAAAATAATACTAGAGTTTTTAGCCCGGACTGGGATGACTATTCTAAAAACGCTACGAGTTTACAAGGAAAAAAAAAAGAAAAGAGAAGACTAATCTAATGGCATGAAATTATGGAATGTAAATAATAAGATAAGTAAATAAAACAAGATGAATGGGTTTAAAAAACGAATTTTTGTTTGAAAATTCATTTTTGGAAATCGTGTTTTTTATGAAATGCTTTGAAAAAGGTTATAAAATGACGGTTTTCGATATGGCACGCACGCTATATGTTTTGAAAAATAAAGGCGACGACCCCTCTTATTATTTCGAAATTTTCTTTATGGGGTGAGAATTTTTGGTGTCTACAGTGTGTACTACAATATATGAAAACCTTCGGTTATAAATAATAAGTAAGGTTTTAAATGTAACAAATATGACGTTTGGTTGAAATTGCATTACTCAAAATTAAATTGGACGTATGTAGATTTCCTAAAGCTATAATGATTGGTGTTGGAGTTAGTAGACAGATTGTAAATAAGTTACATGTTACAAATGTGACGTTTTGCTACATTATAAGAAATATCTATCGTTGAGGGATTTACTACGTCAGTACAATTATACCTTGTAAATAATTACGCAAAATGATAAGTTAAGTTTTGGAATTATTAGAGAGTATATTATATCCTAGGAACCGTAAATCGTAAGATGTATAACAATGTATAACCGTATATTGTAACCCCGGGAAGTCGGGCTATTATAAGATACGTATGGATCAACGATACAAATGAACAATATGCATTCTACATGGAATGACAAGATAAGATTAATATGAAATTTTAGTATGGGATGGAAAATATCACATGACTTTGTAAGACAGATATTCTATATATATATATATATATATAGTTAGCACATAATGTGCGCAAGTGTATATATATATAGGTTTATTGAAATAACGTGACATGAAATATGATACAAGTAAATACGAAAACGTTAAATGTTACATGTAAGTATACGCATACATAACCGTACGAGGAATGAATAACGTAGACCGTTAAATAATTACCGTCACGCAACGTGCAACGAAATGACGACGAGTATTACATATCCGTACGTACGAATCTATAATCATACATGAATATAGATATGTATGTATAAACACGTGAATATTATACATACCGTAAATGTAAAAATACGTAATGATACAAGGACGAATAATCGCGACGGGTATCATGACAACCGGGAATATAACCTCCACGTAGTGAGTGAAATACGGCATTGAAACAATGCATATACATAGTTAAACCGTACGACAAATATGAATCGAAAACGTGGATACTGATAGTAGTGTACCTTACAGTATAGCGGACTACGGGATTCAAACTCCGGGAGAATAGGAGGTAGGCGTGCACTCGTCCGGTTGTGCCCTCGTCGGTGTAACGGTATGTGAATGTGTGGTCTGAAAACTCCAAGGGTTTCCTTGGGTTCCGGACGTAATTGTGTGCTTGCATGTCAGATAGACAAATGTTATGCATGTGCTTGTATGTGTTTATGTTTTCCAATCGTCAAAGCGTTTATTAACGGTGCGCGTACGTCGTTCAGACTTCTGTGATGTCAATTATCACCTAACTGTTATGAACTAATAGGAGAGGGACTCCAATTATCACCTTATGAGAGGGAAATACTCCTAACAGTACTAAGTGAGGAACTTAGTTTAGAGACCCGGTATAACCGTCTCTAGAGTGATGACTCGACCATTGAACATCACAATAGCAGACTTCTAGGTTGTGTGTAAGACCCAATAGGGCATCCAATAAAAATGTGTTTTTTCCACTCTCATAACAGATTGAATCTCCAGGAGACTAATTAAATACGCTAACTTATGAGAGTGTGATAATTAATTAATGAAACAATGTTCCTAAATCCTGGTCTGCATTCGTTCCAGCAGGTGTGCGCATAGTGATCACTAGAGTTTTAACACCCGTTTAGGGTCTACTCTTGTTTATCTAACGAGCCGGATACGATCGTTAGTCGGAGTGTGCTACCGTTGGCACCATACACCCTGGCTTCGGCCTAATGGACATCTACCACTGTAGATAAGTGAGTCTATCTACCCACTGTGGATGGCATCGGACTACTGTCCAAAATATTATTGTGTGAGGTTGAACGGGGAATTGTCCTTAACATGACACCTGTATGTTTATGTGAGATTGTGGAAGCGGGGCTTCATGTGATGGAAATAAACAAGTGAGACTAACTGGACTTCAGCTAACTCTTACATTACCATCGATTGAACTTAATTGTTCAATTATCAATGTCGTAATAGCATGTCTTGATGTGCGAATGTTTGAATACCTGTTGTGTGTTTTTAATTCCGTATTACAGTTATGTTATAAGCATGTAAACGGTACAGCATGAAACGAACCCCATGTTAATCAAGATGGCTAAAACGACCTAAGTGGCCTAAAGGGTCTAGGATCACATTTAGCATACCAGCAGTTGGCTGAGCCTTTATGGCACCCACATTTCAGGACTTAATCGAGCTATGAAGCCGGAGTGCGGGTCTTCGTTCGGGGTAGTCAACGACGTTACTTATTTATTCACTGCACTATCAGAATTAGTTTATTTTCAGTACGATGTAAACATTGAAATTACCTTAGATGCTCACTTACCTTATGTATTAGTTTTAAACTAGGATGAGGTAGTACATATCTCGTTCATCACTGCGGTTAATTATTGTCGATGTGTTGTTATATTCCTTTGTCTACTTCTTTACTCGCATGGGCGAGTAATGGCATGTGACACCCGAGTGAGAATTATTAGTGATTAACTTCCGCTGTGAGACGTCTTTAATTATGCTACGAGAGTGATTATTACGCGTTTAATGTGAGGGGTGTTACAGTTAATGTTTATTAAATCTAAGAATAGATTTATACTCCTTATGATATAAGCTTCAATATAAGCTATCATAATATACAAGAAAAATTCATAAACTATGGTTTATATTATGGCCGAAAATTAAGGGTTATTAATGAGTTAGAAAAATTATCTACTTAGTTAAATTAAAGGAATTAGTATAATTAAGAGTAATATGTAAAAATTAAGAATTTTTAGTACCTAGTGGGATTACCGAAAATATATGAGGTCAATATGGAATTTTTGAGAGTTTAGATGATGAGGAAATAATTGTAGAATTAAGTTTACAATTTATAAAGAGTTTATAAGTGTTATAAGGAATTATAAGGTTTTTTGTTTTTGGTATATTTAAGGTTAATAAAGGATGGTATATATATACTATAACATTAGATAATTAAATTCTGGTGACTTAGAGATGTTTAGAATGATTTTGATGTTCAAAAATCTGTAGGAAATTAGTAGTTACGAAAATTAGAAATTAATTAGAGTTAAATTGGATAATAAATGAGTTAGGATAAAAGAAAAGACCATAAGGGTAAAATACTGGTCAAACGTGGTCAAACGTGGTCAAACTTGGTCAATGACAGTTTATAAAATGTTTAGAGGAGCTAGAATAAGATTTGTAGCAAAGATTAGATATTAAAAGGATAAAGGAATAAAAGTTAAGTTAAATAACTTTAGGGGTAATATTGTAAATTATGGAAAGTTAGGGGGTTTGACCATAAAAGACTGGTCAAACTTGGGTATATTTTGGTATTGACCAAAAGTATAAAGAAATTAATTAAGTAAGACTTTGGAAGAAATTAGAAATAAAAATAACAAGTTTAGAACTTATTATGAGTAAGATAGAAATTAAAGGGAAACTATGGGTAAGGAATGTAAATAACACATTTTTATGTGTTTAGAAGGTTAAGGAAATCAAATAAAGAATTTAAAACAAGTTGAAAAGAAACAGAGTTAAGACAGGGTTAAACGAGACCCGTATATAACTTAAGGTATACGAGGGGTATACTCGTAATTTAATAAGTATAGGAGAAATCAATACTTAGAGTATTTTTAATGAAAGTACAAGTTATATTGGAAAAAGAAATAAATACGTATGATACGGAGTATCATACGGACGTATACGAAAATTTTTAGTGTACATGAATAGTACTCATATACGTGAATAGTATACGTATACATGAATAGTAAATACATATATATGAATAGTAAATACGTATACATGAATAGTAAAATAGTGAATAGTAAAATACGAGGCCGTATAAATGAATAGTAGCATACGAGACCATATAAATGAATAGTGAAATACGAATGAATAGTGAAAATACTAAAACCTAATACAAGGTCCGTATAAGTCTAAAGTTGCTAATTGTGCAACTAAATAAAGCTAACGACGTTAGTATGTTAATGAATTGGAATTGAGCTTGAAAACGCTCCTAAATGAACGAACCCGTTTAACGGTATACTATTATACCCGGTTAACCTAGGAAGAGGTTTAAGTTGAAAAGAGAACCAAATTAGTTCTAAGACACATGATACTAATACTAGTTCTGGTTACAGATCTAGATAAGTCAGAGGCGTTCGGCTGATTAGGCGAACGAGGGATTAAGAGCTAGCCAGTCTCGGTGTACGGTATGGGATTCTTGTAGCTTGTTTGCTAACGAGGTCTACCTCGGTTTGTGTGCTATGTGTTATTGTGATACGACCAAACAGGATTAAGCATGAAACCGATTTACTGTATTGTTATTGTGTGTCCATTGTACACTAACACGACTTGACTCAGAGCTTGTTCATTAACTATGTTTAGTACAAATTGTACAAGGTTATAAATACTCCAAGTTGTTAGTAGGTTAATACCGAGAGAGGTTTAACTAACCAATTGTCAATGAGACTTCAACTAACTGGAACTTGTGAGGAGAGGAATCCGGGACTGACTCCGGTCATGCATGTTTAGGATAGGAGGTCAGCATCTGTATCAGATATGTCTTCCGCATATGGCTCGTCTACGACTTGTCGCCTAGGGTCGACAAACTGACCCGACCAGCTCGAGTGAACAGTTCAAGGTGGGAGGCAAATTCAGGAGGCGCGGGAGGGTCAAGCCTACAACCCCTCATAACTTAAGAATTAATGTTTATTAAACCAATGGAGCTAATAACTCATTGGCTAGGGTTACTTTGACCAGACAAAAATAAACAATTCAGTTAGAGAACAACCAATTCTACTAGGAGAATAGTTGACACTTATAAGGTACGGTCAAACACGAGAACTAAACAATTCTCAGGCCTCGGGAGTTAGGAATCTAACTTACTCATTAATGGGCGTCCATTACGACGTTCGATTTATTTGAGCTGTGAATGTTTCACATAAATGTGTTGTTTGTTATCGTACTTCTTATTATTACTTGTATGAAAAACAATTGCATGTATACGACAAAGTAGTCGTGTGTAACCTTGCTAGCTTGTGGGCTGCACGTTTTCTGTACCAGTCATGTGCTGAGCCCCTTGGGGCCTGTGATTTAAACTTTGCAGGTAGGTGCCAGACGAAGACTCAACCTGAGAGTAGGAGCGGGTAGAGTACTTCGGGTTGCTTTTACATTTGTTACACGAGTTGTGCATGTACACTCGTTTATTGTATTACTGAGATGTTAGTATGATGTATTAGGATATGAGATACTCAGTATAAAGTTGTGGTTCGTGGATTGTAATGTTTTAGATGCTCGAGTAATTATCCGGTTAGTCAGACCGTGACTTGTTAAGAGAATAGGCCTAGTTAGTCACGTGGGTGACTAACGGCGGTAACACCAATTTAGTAGAACTTTTCCGCTGCGTTGTTAATGTACGAGATGGACTTAGGGCGACAATCATTATATTTGGAGATGGGGTGTTACAAAAAGTGGTATCAGAGCGTAGTTACTCTCTGATGACTGGAAATTATCGAGCTTAGGAATTACCGAGTTAGGAATAGTAGACTTTGGGATAAGGGTTGAGTATTAGTGCGAGAGGTGCGTTAGTTAGGATTCCCCGATGTGTATCGGATATCTATAATACCTGACCCGCCCTCCGCGCCTCTGGTTCTAAGATACCAGAAATGAACGCCAGAGAGATGACAAGCTTTCTCTTACTCGGGAAAACCCGATCTGGCAGTTACTTAGCATGGTGCAATACGAGAAACACCTCGTTATGCAATAGTCTTTCAAGACTTGAAGGTCCTAATTGGAGAGCAACATTGAAATAGGCACTACCAACGGATTCTCACCAATGAGAGAATAATAATTACCAGTAACTTGGGTCGACATGCTACGCAGTCGATATAACCCCGCCATACCAGTAAGAAGGAAAGCACTACGAGTGCAATGGAGGACAAGAGAAGCGACAGAACACCGGACAACAGTCCAAAAGGGCAATAACAGCAGGATAATACCGCGCAAGGGCATAGGGACTACCTAAAAGTCAATTATGCAGCGGATAACTCCGAACTTATACCGTGCACCGGGATTATAAGACCGTGGAGTATGAATCAGCTAAATTCTCTGGCGATCCTCGAGACGCCTCTAACAATCTATCAATATGCATCACACTATGCATCAGCATCTCGTACTAACAATACACTACGGCACCCCGTACCATTACTAATCCATCCCGGTTATTCCCTGTTGTTAACTATTAACGTTTGTCGGGTTTTCGGTTTAACTCGAGATTAGGAAAAATGTCATATTTCATGCGTGGTTACGTCGAGTATATTAATATACTTAACTTTAAACGTTTACTATCGCATGTAGTTTAATACACATTTGTCACTATATTGCATGTATAATCATATGCAATAATACTTTGAATTATATAAATCCTTATTATTCCATGTATACTCCTAACATTAGAATTTCCATATCTAATGTTTGTAATTCTTTTCTCTTTATCTTATATCATTTTAATTATGATAATATATGGTTATTGAACCATATTATATTTTTTCCACACCATAACATATATTTATTTATATACATGTATTATGGGACCATTTATTATGGTAAATCTTATAATATATTCATTCTCTTTTAATGAATATTTCTTATATGATAAATGTTATAACCTTTATAACATTGAAAACCATATTATAAATTTTGTTCTAAAATCCCATTATTTCCAAACGCACCCATGTTCTCTATTATTTACAAAATCCACCACATAATTTATATAATGTTATATCATAGTTATATAACATATATATATTATGACATTTATGTCATTAAAACAATTATAACCTATAGTTATAAATTATTATAAAATACCAAATGTACCATAGTATTCTCGGTTTTATTTAATTCCATACTTTCAGATTTTACAAATCAATCCCCAAATTATATTCCATTGTCACACTTATAATATTTACCTTATATTATAATCCTTAAACCTTAATTATTATAACCTATGGTTATAAAGTCCAAACCCTCGGCCTATTCTAAATTAATTTCCAACCCTCCAACTTTCCATAATAACCAAATAACCCCATTTTATAACATATAGTTTCTAATGTCATTAAAACTATATATTATACATATACCTTCATAAAACCTCATATATAATTCCAAAAATTACCAAACTATACCAAAGGTTATAAACATCATTCCTAACCTTATACTTTCAATAATTACGGTTTTCACCACATATGTTACCTATATGTAACAATGATATAAAATATCATATATATATTATACTTATAATCCATATTAACTCCAAATTTAACCAAATAAATTCCTAAAAATTCCTAATAACCCATAGGTGTATAAAATACCATTTTATACCCTAAACTTTCGGTAATCTCATATATACCCATATGTTATGTAATTTTTTACAATTTAATACATAACTTAGTATAATTTGATAATTAAATTAATAAATCATCAAATCTGGTCAAAGTCTTTTGCTTGGTCAATGTTTGACTTCCAAACATCATTTTGACCCCACTTTCTCGGTAATTACATAGATTACCCCAAACTTTCCAATATTTACAATTTCACCCCAAAAACTTTATAAATCTTATAATTTTTATTTAAATACATTTTAAATCCCAATTTTTGGCTATATTCACCTACAACCCTCTAATGTTTGATTATTTACGGCTCTGACCCCTTACTTAATAGTAAGTGCATAAATAAATTAATTAAGCTTTTAAACTTAAATAAAATGGCCTAATGACATGGCCTTATTACAACTTTGCTTTATAACATAAAATTACACATAAATAGCTCAAAATAACATAAGCTCTCGGCTTGCTGTACTTATTTATTTTTCCACATAATGTCATAATTTGACCATTATGTTAATTAAATCACTTAAATGACTAGCTTAATTTATCTTAGTCATTTTTTTTTCATACTTAGGTTAAAATCACCCATATAAATACCTCCACTCTCGCACATAATTTATATAAGCTAAGAAATCATAATAACATAAGTTTAAGGTGTTTATACCTTGATTTATGTACTTAAAGCCCTTATACCCATTCGGAAGCTTGGAGGAAAATCATCACAGCACTCACACATGTTTAATACACCAAAATAAGATATGGTTACACTCCAAGCATGAGCTAACCATAAGGAACAATTAAATGTAATATTTAAGGCAAAAATCACCTTAAAAATGCTAGGTAGTCTCCAAAGGGTTTCAGCCTGAATTAAACACACCACATGGTGTTAAATTCACCATAAATACATGGGAAATAGATAGAAAAACAACAAGCTGCTATGGTAATAGGTTTTACCTTGGCAAAATGCCTTAAAGAATGATATTTCCTTTGATTTTCGGCCACCCTTGCTCCAAATGGTTAACCAACTGAATTAACATGTAAATATGAAGATTATGAGTGATTAAACTCATAGAAATCAGAAGGAGAAAACCGGATGGAGAGTAGAAATCCTTAAGGTATGTTTTTATCTTATAATGTAATTTTGACCACCTGGGTCCCAAAGCTTGCTTCAGCCGAGATTGATTGTTGTTCAAGGTTTAAAACACTGAGAATGAGCCATGGAAAGTGATAGATCATGAGCTCCAAGTGTAGGTAATGAAGAGATGAAGAAAAAGAGCTAATAAGCCTTAAACCATTACCTTAGGTGCAAAAGAGATTGATTTGCCTTCCATACTCAAGAACACAGCTTGAGAGGGTTTGGAAGTGCTGATGGCTCGGCTGGAATGGGACAAGAACAAAGAGAAAGAAAGATAATGTGTTTTAATGAATGAAAAGTATAAAATGGAATAGTAAAATGGTGATTCACCAAATTAGCTAGATATTTAGCATTAAAGTTGAATGTGCTGTCTTCCATTCTCCATGGCTGCCGACTTCATAAGGGTAGGGATGGTCATTAATTGACCATTGACCATACTTAGTCAATTTTGCTTAAAAATGCACTATTTGGGTTACTATTCACAAATGAATGCCATATTTTTGATTTTTTTAAATCTTGGATTTAGACCTTCTAATGTGGTACATTATAGTACATTAGTATATCAAGGTCTAATCCAATGCCTAACACCACTCAAAGCCCACTCAGAAAGTCAATTTTCTCAAAAACGTGCTTTAAGGAATTTTAAAGCACATTTTGTGTTAGAACATGTTTTAGAGCTTGGTTTCCTTTGAGAATGGTTTTATAATGTTAATTACTTCATTATAATACTTAGGAATCCACTTTGGATCCTATTTGAGGCCATACAATCTTTATGGTGCTTTAAAGCACATTTTTGGCTTTACCGATCTTAAGGCATGTTTTGCCTTGTTGAGATCTTTAGATTGTTCCCCCAATGGTATTTAGATGTTTATTAACCATATTAGATAATTAATAGATCATTTAATTATGTTTTTAAGGTTAAGGGTATTTCATCTACCCCCCTTAAAAAGGCTTCATCCCGAAGTCCTTCTTCATAATCAGTTCACCTAAGGAATCCAGTTCCACTAAGTAATCACAGACAGATCATCACTAGGGAGTACATTCCACTACGTTCAGACCAAGTCTAATGTATCACAACTGACACAGCATCAATCTCATTCCATATAGTTAGTAATCATGACACATTCATTCATAACAGCACTAAACAAGGTGCAAAACTCATTCATACACAGCACTAGACAAGGTGCAAAACTCATTCATACACACACTAGACAAGGTGCAAAAATCAATAAAGTACTCAAAGGTGTTTGCAAGGGATACTCCATGTATCCCTATCTACATGTTAGTATCTCGCGAGGATACTCACCCATCACTCCACATGTATGTGTGTACATATATTTAACGATGGCAAATCACGGGGAAGCAGTCTTCAAGACCAGGACTTGACGATTCCCAACCCCATGCTAACCAACGTCTACTACTACCTGTGGGCACACTGGTTTAATAACGAAGTACACTGCGGTCCACGGCTCCTCGGATAGTATGACCTAATTTCCTCAATCACCCGCAGACACACCGGTCGAATGACAAAGGGCTCTGCGGTCCACGGCTCTTTGGGTGATGTCACTCGCAGACACACCGGTCTAATGACGAAGGACTCCACGGTCCACGGCTCTTCGAGTGACGCCCTAAATTCCAATTTCTATTCATATATGTGTCCACTTGTAGGAAGTTTCGAGAGTCATTCAACCCCGACGTGGTCAGCGTCAGTGTTGAATCATCTCTCACCTCAATTTGTGTTCGGTTTCGCTTGATCGGACCAGGATCAAGTTCAACTTTCCACGTCAATTTCAATCAATTAATTATTTTATTCATTTCTAATCTTATTTCCTCTTGATATTTGCCACCTTGTGTTCTATATATACACAAGTCAACTAGTGTAATTAATCTAGTCATTGGCATATAGGATCATGTATCCTAACCATGTACCAAGTTCCCTCGACTTATAATTATTCATACCACTCCTAGAGGTTTTACCTCCACTAGGTTACTCATCGGTCTCATGCCGATTCACTCATCGCATTTCAATAATCGGTTTCATACCGAGTCACAAATCATATAGTATGGAGCTTTCTACTCCTTCTATTTGAAATCTCCCATTGGAGCTACCAGATAGACCTACTTGAACTCTCAACCAGCTAACAAGCTAGGCGTTTATGTGTTTAATGTTCGTAACGTTTGCATAAATAATCGGAAATAGGATAAGAACACTCTATCTGTTCTCCCTTCCTATTCGCCACAACTAATGCGAACTAAAAATATATATTTTCATACACATAATACATCACAATATTACCTCAAGTAATTAACACAATCATAATATTTGTACTCTACGTACAATAATAGTTTGCAGCATGTGTACCATGTGCTACGTACTCCTACGTACGGCATATTTTAAGCGTGCGAATTGCTCTACCCCCTCCTTAAAAATGATTACGCCCACGTAATCTACGAATGTATCATCTTGAAGTAATAAGTTCAAGATGTTCCACTCCAGTGGAATTATTCGTGCACTAATGTGCTGCATATTACATTACCCCCCTTTTTTCTAGGGTCGGGCTTTAGCCCCTCTGGCTATACTGCCTATCTCGGTTAGGTGTATGTATGTTCATATACAGTTTGATCGGGAGATGTAAACACATCATTGTTTTTCCAAAGCTGCTAGGTATTTCGACTAGCCTTTATTCAGTCACACTAACCTCTATACATGCTCATGGTATATTCACAAGAGTTCATGCCACCCTACCGAACTAACCTTCGGTGTAAGGGTTGTCGAGCTATGCTCTAGCACCTAGTGCTTGCAGTAGTTGTGTCTAAAATATCAAGACGAGTCTGATATGCGCAACTAACTGGTGCCTCATGACTCCAAGTTATTTCCCTCTGGAATGAGTTCGTTCCATAGGTACCTTGTAGGTCCTCTTTTGCTGGTGTGAACTCGTATCCCTCGTGTGTTGGTACTTTAGTACCCACACATATGGTTCATCCCTCTTCTCAATTAGGGGAATCCATTTGTTTATCTGTTCTTCTCTTCTACGTTCTGCTTCTCACCAACATAATTCGGTTAACAGTTATTACAATGGTCGCTTGTTGCGCACCATGTACCGGTCGATTAGACGGTTATCCGCTATTGCGGTTTGCATGGAGTATCTAATCTCCAGCTTAGAGTATCTCTTGTAATGCTCGCTTTTGCCTTTCGTCTGTTGTAAACATACAATACGACTATGGGTTTTAGCTTGGCATTCGTTTTTCTGTTCAACCCTAATTGGTACTAACATACTAACGTTTTATGGCTTGAGCATGTGGTTATTATTGTTTAATGTGACATCATCGCGGCGCCCTCAGCGCATTATATAACTCTTTCTGTGCCCCCCTTTTTGGGTAGCATCTATAATCTCACAAAGGTTTCTCTAATATAACTTCCTAAGATACCACAATTCCTCTTCTCATTCATGGGTTCACCTCACCTTTACCATAAAGTAGGCCTTGGCTTCCTTGTTTACTAAAATCTTCAAAACTTGTGTTCTAATTCATTCCATCCACTGTGGAGTTGTGACCTTATGTCGTTTTATTATCAAGCTATCCTTGATTTCCCCATCCTTGTTGGTTTGACTGAGATTTCTCTCATCAATTCATGGTTTACCTAGTCAGGATTCCATTCACTGACTTAGACACAGAGTTGATTACCTCCTGGGTCCTCACACTACTCGTTTACATACATGGGGTACCATACTGATACATTACTACTTACCCAACTAACTTAAAGTAAGTTTTGTCAGGCCCACAAGCTCCTAGGAGTGTGGTCGTCCCATGTCTCGTTTAGTGCACTCGTAGCGTTCGTACCCGGTGGTTATCGTACTCTTAGTCCCGGTAATTTAAGTTGAAGTAACTACGTTGCCAATTCTTAACCTTTAATGTCAGAATGGCCTTAGAGGGTTCTTTGGGTTCTATGGGTTCCTTTATTAATGTATATATTTTCCTTACCTTCTCTAAGATAGGTGTTTGGGACTTATCGCCCAAATATTGGTTTCCATATGCTCGTCATTTGGTATCTGTGAGTGGGGATCAGTAACTACTTACTATCTCTCCCGTTCACTCCTAGGCTGTTAACGCCTTCAGATATTGAGTTTTCAGTTCTCGAACTCCACCAATCCTTGGGTTACACCCTCGGTGTAGTCTGGACTCCATGATAAAGGTTGACACCTCGTGTTTCCCCTGCCTTATGGTAGCCCTCTTAGCCTGATATTAATCAGTATTTGTGATTCATCACCTTTGTTCTCCTAGTTTTGGATCATTTTGGTGGTACTAAGGGTATCCTTCCGTAGGCCTACCATACGATATTCAGGTTCAGTGCTTATTCTGATAGTTAAATGATTGTTGGTCTTGCTATTTAATTTTAATCCTAGTGGTTCTAATACTTTCCCCTAAGGTTACAATTGTAATACCCACAACTTAGTGGGTTCCGCTAATCATCGCTCTACATTGTGTAGTCCTTGCTCTTATTCAACTCGTATTTCCTCCATCCTCTTCGAGGTACGGTATATTCCGTCTCCTCAAGCAATTCAATGTTCAATTAATATCCACTGCCCTCCATACGGGAGTCTAGCAGCATAATGGATTCACAACACCCCGGTGTGTGTGGTGCGGGCATAACGTCGGCCCCTTTATTGTACGTTCGCATCTGCCTAATCTTTTCTTACATTACAAAATAGTTTGCCATAACAGCACTTGTCTAATATTTCCCCAAAACTATATACACCTGAGCCGTTCTCTTCGGCCAAATCAGGATGCCCAACTCCAGACTTGGATGGGGTAAGCAAGTTCAGCACTCATTGGATCCCAGATACCATGTCCACCTCACTTGTTCCCTCACTCGAGTTATAAGCTGACGTTACTCAGCTTGGTTAGGTTTAATTAAAGTCTTGACTCGTATAGCTCACTTCTTGCCTCTGGCAATGTTCAATGGTAGTGGTTTTAACCACAAGTGTCGCGCACTCCCAAAATATGGTTATGCTGGTCCTAAAGACTCGACACTCCTCACCGGTAATGATTGACGTTTAATGTTCATACCGGCACTGGGGTTAGGCTTGTGGGCACTAATTACCGTTGTTCTCATTTACTCCCTTTTTCTATACTCTACTAAATGTTGTAACATTTTGGTTTAATGGTCAGACCGGCTAGGTCTTCCCGAGATTTTATCGACCTCAAACCCAGGGTTTCGTACCCCTGCCTTAAGAAGGCTATGACCTGCTTCATTGCATTACGGACTCATATAAAGTTTAGTGTTTATTGGTAACCGCCTGGACCACTCGGTCCTTTAGGGTTAGTTTACCGTCGCTGCACTTGCTGTAGCAAGTGCGCAAGGCAGGTTGAAATTTAATACTTTGGTTAGTTTGGCACTCGCAGTGGCAAGTGCGCCATGCAGACTGAGTCACCGGTACGGCGGTGTTTCAGTACAGTGCTATCCCCTAGTCGGGTTTCTGTTCTTGTTGAAGAACTTCTTATTCAAACTCATACAGTCTCATACCCGCACTCGTTCCCACAAGTTTACCGTGGTAATAAGGTCTTACTTCCCTCAAGAGGCGGCGTTGCGTGGTAGCGACTTAGCGAGTTCTTGTTCCTACAGCTCTCATGATCTCTCTCATGCACGTCAGGCCATCATGAACCTTCAGTATTGCATGGATTAGAGTTACTCGCTTCGGGTGAGACTTCTAAAAGGTCATCCATTCCATCTGTTACATATCTCATAAACTAATCATTACTCGTCGTTTCCACTTCCTTTCCCCCCAAGCGCACTTACCAGTGCTTTCCTGGATGTAGGACAGGGTTGCTTTGCTTATAGCGAGCTAGCCCCATTAGTCCTACGGGAATTATCTCCTTATCCTCCGTTTAATATTCATCTTATACTCGTATGGTAAACATTACGCCATTTCCAGGACCCCCGGTCCTAAACAACTCATCACCAAGTTTTATTTTCTACATTTAACATAATTCTCATAGCATCCACATCGAGTCTTCCCGATCAGGAGAGTTATCTCCGTGGTGCTTCTCATTTCATTTTCTCACTAGGTAGTACTCAAGGTACGGGCTGCGGCGGGTGGGGTACCATTGCAAATTTCCCGGATGCTCTCCCATCAGTGCGAGCGGTTCATACCGTCTTCGCGTTACTTGGGATTGCTGGACCTTCACCACCTTCCGCTGCGCCGCGTTCTTCCTTAGTACTGTTACCCAGACCCCTCCCTGACATATGTCAAGAGGACGGGTTAGACCTTTACTCGGTCTAATACCGCAGTCTCGGTCGTTTAATATTGAAGTGCCTCTACGGCTATGGTGTGCAAACCTTAAGCATTGCATCAACCCCGCAAGGTCACGTATCCTTACAACGTTTCCCGTATTCCCAAAACCTATGCTCACTGTATAAATCCTACTATCTCTTGTCCTCAGAGCGGTACTCCGCTCTGATACCACTTTTGTAACACCCCTACTCTAATCGGCTCCTAATCATCTTACTAACATTGTAATCGCAGCGGTAATCTAAACAATGAACTACTGGTGTCACCGTTCTCACTCGCCCATACGAGTAATAACGTGCTTACTGATAAATATAAATACGAAACAATTTCCTACAGTGACAACAAGAGATAGATCTAACCTTCCCAAACCAATATAAAATACATTCACAGTGAGCATTCTAAGTATCCCAATCCTATACACATTTCTAAGTTCGTATCAAAATGCAACAGTGCATATTTTAAACAACTGTGGCTAAACTACCCAGCGCGTCCCGCTCTTTGTCGACACCGGAAGCTGCATACCTGCAAATGTTTGTTTGTGGTATGGAATCAGCCCCTGCTGAGTATGTTACTACATGCCCGTCATGCCCCCTCGGACCCTCAGTTAATTGGTCGAGAGCATGCAATCATTTTCATGCAAGTAGTTTAATATAAAATCTGTTAAAGCAACAACATATATTGCAGTAAACTCAATTAGCAAACAAGGCCCCGGCTTCACACATCGCATCGCGGTAAACCACTGAAAGCGTTACAACGCTTATATGAGTACAGAGACTCCATTCCAACAAACACTTGATAGTTCATAATTGAGTACGGTGACTCACTCGACCAAACAATCCATAATAATCCACTCACGAGCACAGCGACTCGACTCAACCAGTTCACAATACAGACAAAAGTACAATGACTCAATCAAACCAATTCACAACACACAATATGAGCACAATGACTCGTTTCAGCAAATCCACCAACATACAACACATAACCACAAGGCACAACCACTGAGCAACAAGGCGAAACAACGAGAATTATAAACAAGTATAATTTCCCGTCTTTGGCATACAAGCCCAAATAGTGTTCGCCTAATGTACGAGCTAACATAGTCGTTCGTAATTGTTCAGTCATGCCTAATGACAACGTCTCGTTAGAACGACATGTCTCTAAGTTACCCTTCTTCTATGGCGGGTCACCCACGGCAGTAGACCACTCCAGCGGTAGAGTCTCCGACCGACGAACCATCTGTAGCCCGTTGGAAATTTATCCTGATACTTACGGATACCCACACGGTATCCTAGTATCGTTAAATGATCACAGGTCACAGCAAGAGCCACATCCTCTTGATAAACTTATCTATACCATCGCATCGATTTACTATTTTTCCTAACACAGCAGACTAAGGTCGTTAGTCCAATCCTGAGTATGTCGACTCGGGATCCAGTGTTAGATACGAGAGCGGCGTTAAAGAGGCCAATGCTCCGTATATAAGTCTCGGATAATATATATATATATATCTTATTATCCTAATGCTACAACGTTTTACTTATGTTCCTTATATTACACATGTAAGATAACATCATTGCCGCTAGTTCGTTTTATAATATGTTAATATATACGAACGGTACTGTTATCGTACAACAGTAATAATAATAAAGCAGCATTAATACACAACTCAAGCATATTAATTCACCCAAGCAGACATTCAATCTTAACACATATTTTCACACAACGTCTGAACTGAGGAAATCCTTAGAGACAATCAAGCCATATAAATAACATACCGTGCACCGGGATTATAAGACCGTGGTGTATGAATCAGCTAAATTCTCTGGCGATCCTCGGGACGCCTCTAACAATCTATCAATATGCATCACACTATGCATCAGCATCTCGTACTAACAATACACTACGGCACCCCGTACCGTTACTAATCCATCCCGGTTATTCCCCGTTGTTAACTATTAACGTTTGTCGGGTTTTTGGTTTAACTCGGGATTAGGGAAAAACGTCATATTTCATGCGTGGTTACGTCGAGTATATTAATATACTTAACTTTAAACGTTTACTATCGCATGTAGTTTAATACACATTTGTACATTAATAGTTTATCACTATATTGCATGTATAATCTTAATCATATATTATACATTTCACCTTAGTATTTATTTTCTTAAGGTTTGTTTTTCCAAGTTTAATGTAGTATAATTCATATGTAATAATACTTTGAATTATTAAATCCTTATTATTACATGTATACTCCTAACATTAGAATTTCCATATCTAATGTTTGTAATTCTTTCTCTTTATCTTATTATTTTAATTATGATAATATATGGTTATTGAACCATATTATATTTTCCACACCATAACATATATTTATTTATATACATGTATTATGGGACCATTTATTATATGGTAAATCTTTATAATATATTCATTCTCTTTTAATGAATATTTCTTATATCATAAATGTTATAACCTTTATAACATTGAAGACCATATTATAAATTTTGTTCTAAAATCCCATTATTTCCGAACAGCACCCATGTTCTCTATTATTTACAAAATCCACCACATAATTTATATAATGTTATATCATAGTTATATAACATATATTATGACATTTATGTCATTAAAACAGTTATAACCTATAGTTATAAATTGTTATAAAATACCAAATGTACCATAGTATTCTCAGTTTTATTTAATTCCACCATACTTTCATATTTTACAAATCAATCCCCAAATTATATTCCATTGTCACACTTATAATATTTACCTTATATTATAATCCTTAAACCTTAATATAATTATAACCTATGGTTATAAAGTCCCAAAATAACCGAACAGACCCTAGGCCTATTCTAAATTAATTTCCAACCCTCCAACTTTCCATAATCACCAAATAACCGCATTTTATAACATATAGTTTCTAATGTCATTAAAACTATATATTATACATATACCTTCATAAAACCTCATATATAATTCCAAAAATTACCAAACTATACCAAAAGGTTATAAACTTCATTCCTAACCTTATACTTTCAATAATTACGGTTTCACCACATATGTTACCTATATGTAACAATGATATAAAATATCATATATTATACTTATATAATCCATATTAACTCCAAATTTAACCAAATAAATTCCTAAAAATTCCTAATAACCCATAGGTGTATAAAATACCATTTTATACCCTAAACTTTCGGTAATCTCATATATACCCATATGTTATGTAATTTTTTACAATTTAATACATAACTTAGTATAATTTGATAATTAAATTAATAAATCATCAAATCTGGTCAAAGTCTTTTGCTTGGTCAATGTTTGACTTCCAAACATCATTTTGACCCCACTTTCTCGGTAATTACATAGATTACCCCAAACTTTCCAATATTACAATTTCACCCCAAAACTTTAAAAATCTTATAATTTTTATTTAAATACATTTTAAATCCCAATTTTTGGCTATATTCACCTACAGCCCTCTAATGTTTGATTATTTACGGCTCTGACCCCTTACTTAATAGTAAGTGCATAAATAAATTAATTAAGTTTTTAAACTTAAATAAAATGGCCTAATGACATGGCCTTATTACAACTTTGCTTTATAACATTAAATTACACATAAATAGCTCAAAATATAACATAAGCTCTCGGCCTTGCTGTAGCTTATTTATTTTTCCACATAATGTCATAATTTGACCATTATGTTAATTAAATCACTTAAATGACTAGCTTAATTTATCTTAGTGGATTATTGGTTGAGCTGTTGAGCGTTTAATTATAGCATTTACAGTTTCATTGTATATTGTAAAACGGAATTGCATGAAATGAACCGCATGTTAAGACGGCTAATTGACTTAAGGAATCTAAAGGATTCTAGGATCATATTTTAGCATATTCAGCGTTGTGCTGAGCCTATACGACAACATATTACAGGGACTTGATCGAGACTTGAAGCCGGAGTGCGAGACTTTTGGGTAGTTAACTTTAAACTATCTTTTGGAGTATACTATTGTACTATAAATTTGGATGTATGGATGTGTGTATAAGATTTTGGATTAGATTGCTCACTAGTTGATGAATTTTAGTACATTGTATAGAATAATATCTATCGCTTGGTCATCATAGTGGTTTATTATGTACGGAATTGGAAGCCTGGTTACTCACATGGGTGAGTAACCCGAGTTAGAGTTTCATTGTATTTATTCCGCTGTATTATTGTATTTAAGTTTGGACAATTTGCATCGAGTTTATGATTTAATGTGAGTTTACGAGTTATGGGTGTTATAGTAACCCCACACAGAATCTCTGATATGACCAAATAAGTGATGTCCAGAGGCAATAATCTCATAGTCAACTAACTGCTCTTAGATACCCTCTCCTTCCTTCCTAGTTATCTTAGGTCAAACTAGGTGGCGACTCTAGTCAATTCTACCTTATAGAGGCACCAGTCCGTGTAGCGCCCATTGAGGGTGGGTGTAGTGCACACTAGCATCACTGTTAAAGCTTTCCGGGAAAGACAGACGATAAAGTAAGTATTTGAGGGATACCAGGATGACGGGTTTACACCCTCCATAGAATGAAAATTTTTAGGATCTGCGTTTTTCAGTCAAGAACCATATTTAGACCTTCTCATACCGAAAAATCAACCTCCACAAAAATGAGTAAATAAATATACAATAAACATACAAAATATTTATCCTTTTTAAACGCTTAAAGTTTACAAATTTTTTTTAGAAAAAAACTTATAAGGATATAAAACCTAATTAAATATATAAATTTTGTTTACATATATACATCTTTATAAATATTAGTAGTCAAAATGGGAACCTTAAAAGTTGGGGACCCTGCCACGGACAGGGTCGGGGGGGGGGGGGAGGGGGGGGCGCAACCTAACCTTGATGAAGTATCCCAGTTATCACAAATACTCCTCTTTTATTTTTCTATATATTTATTTATGTAATAGGTATTTGTTGACCCCCGTATAACATTGTAAAATATCACCATGTCTCACTACATACTAATATTAGCATTTTTTTCTATTAATATGTATATTTTTTAAGAATTATATGTAAAAAAATCATTTTTAGTCTATACTCCCTCCGTTCAACAATAACTGTCATTTTAGAAACTTGCACACTTATTAAGAAAAGTAGGACAATGACGCATGTGCCCCTACTTTTTACTTTTCCATTAAATAATATTACTTTTATATTGAATAGTAGGGGTAAAAATGGAAAGAAGTGAGTCAAAAAGCTAGAATGACAGATATTTTTAAACAAGAATCACATCCTAAAACGACAGATATTAATTAACGAGGGAGTATTAGATTAAAAAAACTCTTATTATTTTTATTTTAGCAATATAGTCTAAAGTAAAATTGATTATTATATTGGTCTAAGTATAATGTACCGGTCTATCTATAATAGAGGTGTTTTCATTTTTTATTACAGATTTCACAAATTAAAATAATATTATAATTACTCAAAATAATTTTTAAATGATGTTTTAGAAAAAAACTACTAGTTTATAACTATTGGTCTATAATATTGGCATTAACATATAATTTAGTATACCAAATTTATAAACTTTGAATAAAAAGGTAAAACAAACTTTTTTATATATTAATCTATATATTTCAATTTTAATTTAATTTTAGGTGAAATTTAATATCTAATACAATTTTATAAAATATAACTATAAATATTGAACATTTATATTAATTCAAATTTTAAAAATATTAATTAATATTGTTAAAAAAAATTCCGGCCTCCCTTAAAAACAAATCCTGTCACCGCCCTTGGCCACAGAACATGTTAGATATGTTCTGAGCCGTCCCTGAAAGGGCACAATTTAAATTAATTACAACCTCCTAGCATAATTGAGCTTCCTTGAGCTCTAATGCCGAATCCTAGTTTTCATCTTCGTCGTTAATGGATTAAAGTTGGAAGTAAGTGGAAGACCGAGATACCTCACAGGTAATTTCTGCTTCTTACTTTAAAATTTGGAACAAATTAACCTTCTTCTAACTAAGACACCCCCTATGAATGTTATGCATTTGTTGTTATTAAACATCCGCCCAAAGTCTTTAGAATACTCATCACTAGAGCGTTTTTAGAGCTAACACATACTTTGTAAATCCCTTGCAGAATAGAATTAATTCATTTGCAAAATCAATGTGCGACAGGTAAACGCTTTTGTGGTGCGGATGATGAAATTTAAGGGCCCTCTAAGTGACATGTATTATATAGGTAGAGGCGTAGAGCAAACAGGGGTAGAGACTAAGGGCCCCCTTTCCCCTAAAACATTCCTAAGCTGTCATTGATGATAATTGAAGAAACAGAGGTAGTGTAACAACTAGTATCCCCCCTAAACAAAATTTTTATGGATCCACCACTGCATAGTAACCGTGTTAATTATTAGTGAATGGTTTTGGACAGAATCTTGATCATCAGATTAGGAAATATGACAATAGACGGTTGATTAAATTTGCTGATTTGGTAATTTAGTTGATAGTTTTTCTTTATTATCACTTTCTTTGTCAAGTCATTCCCGTTCTCACAGTTTCACTCTGGGCCTCTCTTCATTCTCATCCGGTGGATGCGCCTCTGCAGAGATTAAGAACTGGAACTCCTGCATCTTGCATACCAAACTGAAGATGGAAAAATTCACGTCTTTGTTTTCTTTACTCACGGTAATTTTACAACCCTAACTGGTGAACAAGTAACATATATGCTCTACACCTCTCTTCAATTTCATCTTGTGTTTTCAACTCTGCAGAGATTAATGGTTGTAACTGCTGCATCTCGCACACTGGACTGAAGATGAGGCTGAATTCAAGAAAAACATTCGCGGTTGTCTTCATTCTCTTCACTGACGATAAGTTTGCAACCTTAACTGTTGAACAAGGAACATCTTTGCTCTGCAACTCTCTTCATTCTCTTCCCGAATCCAGGAAAAAATTTCACGGTTTTGTTATTCTCTTCACCAACGGTAATTTTAAAACCTTAATTGTTGATCAAGGAACATCTTTGCTCAGCACCTCTCTTCATTCTCTTCTTGTAAGCCATTGTTTTGTTGTGACACTGATAATCCATCAGTATTCTTGGGCTTTCCCTGATGACCCTAGCTAATCTAACCCACACTTCTCAATATTGCAGTACGGTAAAATAGCAGGCTTGTTTGAAGTAGAGACATGGTAGGATACTATGGCCCAGTTCGTGAAAGAGCTCATAGCTGATAGCTGATGACTGATTAAGTAAGTTGAAAGCTGATATAATTAGTTTAAATGACATTAGCTTATTGCAAATAATTTGATAATGTGTTTGCCGTTGCTAAGCTTATTTTAACAGCTTAGTGTATAATTAGATTAATAAGTAAAATTATATACATATTAATATGTTATAAATAATATAGTACAATTTAAAAATATGTTTGAAATACTATTATACAATTTTCAAATATGTAACTAAAAATATTCAACAATATTTATTCATCATAATGACATATATGTTGATATTAACATAAGTAATAAACAATGTGTTACATAAATTTTCTATATATATTACTAATTATTTAATTAAAATAATTTTTTTAATGTTGTATATCATAATTGCAGATATCACATATGTATTCATAATCATATAAATAATAAATAAATGTGCAACATAATATTTCTACAATACATATATTGCTAATTATTTAAGTAAAATAATATTTATTAATATTTATATATCATAATTACATATATAACATATGTATACATATTCATATAACTAATAATAATGTGTAACATAAAATGTCTATAAATATTACCAACTATTTAATATTAAAACAATGTTTACTAATATTTATATATCATAATTACATATATAACATATGTATTCATTTTCATATAACTAATAAATAATGTGTAATATAAATGTCTATATTACATATTATTAATTATTTAATTAAAATAATATTTACTAATATAATTGTTGCATCACAGTGAAATATATTGGTATTACAAAAGCAATTTACGGTAGTTTGATAACCATCTATCACAAAAACAATATGTTGGTATGAGTTGAAGTACGTGGAGTACAGGTTGACGTAGGGAACAGACTTAAACAAATAATAGTTTAAATCATTTGAAAAAGGTATTATGGGTTGCATTTTTTTTCTCACGAACTGGGCCTATATATACGCGAGCCCACTTGTGAAGTTTACGGCACATATTATTCTCAAATTGGTTGCTGCTTTTGGGCTTTGGCTTACCATGCATTATTAGGCTCCAAGTGAGGGCCGATAAACACTGTCCTTCAACAGGACTCGGATACTATATTATTCATTTTGTCTGTATTGCAACGTTCTTCACATCTATCATCTATGTACTTTTTGTTGTTTATATTCCATAACTAAGAAAATTTAGTCAAAAGTGAGATTGTGGAGTTAGTGAGTTATCCTCTATCAAAGAAAAAATTTACAGACACGATCCTAATATACAATAAGATTCTAATTCAAAAAGAAAAAAATTATAAGCATGATTCTAATATACAATATCGGGTGGGATTGTCGAAGATGTGACCTATTGTCACAAGCGAAGAATAGTTCACCAATTCAGCTATCTCACTTTTGAAGATAATTAACTTATTATCCTTTGTATTCATGGAAGTATCGAACCTGTGACCTGTTGTTAGCGTCCTTTTAACCTTTTTTCACTTTTAATTTAGGGACAATTTGTTTTTTAGCATAGCGGACAAGATAAAGCAACAAAGCGCAAGATAATGCACCATCTACTTGTAAGGTAGTTAGAGTTGATATTATATTACCTTTTCTTATGGATCTATGGTAACATGGATATTAGTTAAATTTTTCATGTTTTTGGTAGGACAAAAAAAATTGACAATGTTAACAGTGTATAGTTTGTATGTTCAATATTATCTTTAACGTTCATTCTTGGATAATATGGAGTGATACTATATATTTCCTTATCCATTTGGATGTCCCAATATTGTACACTAAGCTGTGGTGAGAATGTGGTGGTGAAAATCCGCCGGTTCTTGGGCATCATAGAGGACGTCTTAGTAGGCCGCATCAATTTCATCTGACTGAAAGTCTCGCTCAATACTCATCTCCCTTTTCGTTTCTTCTAGTTTTGTCGATGCACTATGACGGCTCTGATCTTGTGTTCACAGTTACCTACGATGATATACTGGATATTTGTGTGGGTTATGGTCGGCTTCTGCATGACTCGGGCGCTTTCCCTTTTAACAGAGTTCCTGGTTATGGCAAGGTCTCTACGGAAGATGGCTCTGTATAGATGTGTGCGTACCTTGCCCACACAAATCTCTAGAGCTTCCTCTCGATCCCCTGACTGAAGCTTTTTCCCATATGCAAGTGACTGACTATCTCATCCCACTTACAGTATAGTCTCCAAGATGTGGCTCTCTCACCTGTAAAGACTCACTCTGCCTCCATGGCCGCCGCTGAGCAGGGAATTTCCAAGAAGCGTGCTCATGCCCAACTTTTGGACATCGGCCCCGATGATCAAGAGACAAATCCGACAGGGTTTAATACTGATCAAAAGAGAAGAAGCCTATGATCATTGACTCTCCTTAATCATCCTGGATGCGGAACATCGCCATAGATTGTTCACTTCTACTGCTCAGCGTCTTTGGTGACTCCCAAGGGCGCCAATAGAATGACTGTCTTTTGGGGTTGTACGATGCAATCGTGATTTCTTCTCGGAGTCTTAACTTGATACATTATTGTCACCTAGCTAACATCTACTCTCCTTTGGCCGTTTGAGAAGCCAGTGGCTTTTTTTATTATTAAGATCACTACTCCTATGATCATTACTTATTGGGTGCTTGGGATTTACCACGGCTTAAGCAATCTTTCAGATTGTCGATTTGTTATTTCATGGGTTGTTAGGGTTTGTAATCTGGGTCACCTTCGAGTTTAAGTAATATTCATTGTTCGACAAAAAAAATTGCAGATATAGCGTTCATGACGAGGTCGGGATAGATGAGTAGCCTCGGCCATATATGTTATACAACATGCATGGTCAAAGTGAACATGTCTAGAGGTATTATGCAACCAGTTATGCGTATGCCCTGGCTTATGAACGAACCCATTCCAATGGCATGAATCCATTTCCAAGCTTCCATCCGACAAAACTCACATCTCTTCTCCAAAATTCTAATATTTTGTTATCACGAAATGTTGAATGTGATATCAGTGGATGCTTCACATTCTGATCAAAGTAGGTCGTCGATGACCCAACCCAGTCCGATAAAATCCCAAATAACCCGGTCTGAAAGAAAGACCCATCAGTTTTAGATAAAAAAAATAGACCTGAATAAAAAACCAAACCAGCTTCAATAAACTTTCATGCTCATGGATAAACTCAGCCCAAATTTGTTATTATATATATTTTTAAAAGTATATGATATAATATATATTTGCATTGAATTTATATAATATATTTAAATTATTATAATATATTTAATTTTTTAAAATATAGTAATTATGTAAAAGAAATATATAAAAGCGGACTGAGTGATCATGGCACCTGGCTGACAAAAAAATCCAGGCATTACCCGGCACGAAGTTTTTTAAAAACCGGCGTAGATAAAAAATTTGTCCCAACAGGCTTAAAATTCATAGTTGATCTGACCCGCCCAAATAATCAACTCTACTCATATCTCATCGTCAGAATCTCCATAGCCAAGAAAATCTTAAGGTTCGCACAATACCACCAGAATCAGCTTGCCATGAATTGCTCCTCTACACTATCACTTGCCATTATGAATTATCTTTCCAAAAAAGTAGCTAAAGCAAACATTATGTAACTGTCAAAACAAAAATAATGGGGAGGTAAAGCAGCAAATGGTGTGAAGATTCCAACCCAAAAATCACACTAGGTATACAAGTCACGCTGTTGAGGATAAGAGCATCATACCAATAAAACGTACTTTCATTGATGACAACAGTAAGACGCCAATGCGTTCTGAGCACCAAGTTTAAAGCATACAAAGCATGAAAAAAAATAACTATCTCAAAGACGTAGAAGCTAAACGTGAAACCAAAACAACATCAGCAAAGATGCCTGTTCATTTCATCAGTCTGAATCAGAGTCGGGATATATTGACGATCTCACACTTCTACGTCTACTATCAGATTGGTCATCATCTTCCTCATCCTCCTCGTTTTTCTTCTGGCTTATCATTCCTGTAAAAATAACATGTCAAGGACTAGTAGCAATTGAAACAGATGACCGTAAAGCAGAATCAATATTGAGCAAGTGGATAACCTTTCTTCGTTAATAGATTCTCCAGAGCCCTCGCAGAGAAATCATCTTTCCCACCCAGATCTTGGAAACCAATCAATCTATCAACTGCAATACCATTCCTGCAAAGGACAAAGATTTTGAGCTAATGGACTTGTATTGCACGGCAAAAGCCCAAAATGTACCAAACAATTTCGGGATATGCCGATTGATCAGTCTTTCACCATCTTCCAACTTTGATCACACAGAAAACAACTTATATTACCCATCTTTAGATTATAATCTAGTTTCCAGCGGGTCCATTCAACACAAAGGTAACTGCTGCTAGATGTCAACATGACCCTGATATGTTGTGAAGGCTTCGATGGAAATGGACTAGTGAAATACTAACCTGAATAATATAACGCATGGCAAAGTCTTCACTGCCAGCTTTGATACAAAGAAGGGTGCATTCTGCAAATCAGAACAAAGCCAACAGTTGGTCAGATTGTGTCCGTGATTGAAATTTAAGTTTCCAGACAAAATCAGAATAAAAGTAACTGGAAGCTGCTTAGTTCATGTTCAAGCGCTCATAGGGCAAGTATTGTGAGCAAAAAAATAGCACAAAGGATTAACAGAAAGCATGGTAACCTACCTCCGCATCCAACTTAATGAACTTGGTTTCAAAATACTTGGGTGCAAGAGCCTTCAGATGCTTATCCATTATCCTGGGAAGTCCATACAAAATTCAGCATCAAAACTAATATGTCCAACTCTTCTTCTAGACAATTTCAAGTGTCGATCTTAAACCAGGAAATACAATGCGTTACGGATCAGAAACTTCTCCTAGCAATTGCCAAAATCAATTCCTTCTACGACATCTTTTACAATTTTGTTAGAATGTTACAATCTTATCCTATTCTTCACTCTTCTGGGTGTCACAGCTGATTAAACAATGTATAAAGCAACAGAAAAACTGTTATTAACAAGAAATTACAATGTAAAGAAGCCTCCAACAGTCCCAGATCCTTCAAAAACTCCAAATCATCTTGGGCAAGACCTAGGTCAACAACTCCAAGTTATGTACGTTAAGTACCATTAAATGCATCCTACCAGAGCATAGTCGGACCCTTCTAGAAGATTGAAAAAAAAAACACCCAAGAACAGCAAGAACCAAATTCGTACTGAGTACATGGCTATTAACCAACAGTGTAAATGATAAGCATCTCGACACTGGACTTCATAAGCAGGGAACCATTTTAAATGGCAACTGGGCGTAAATCTATTAGCAGAGAGGAGGTAAAAAACAGGAGAAAGGGAGCCAGAGATTTTACTTGCATCGGTAGAATTCTTTATGATAGAAGTGGCAAATCGTCAACTCACTCCCAGTTACTTCACCCAAGAAATCTCCCTCAGTTACCTCCCTATATTCTCCATGCCCCTGCCTCTTCAAGGCCTGTCGCTTCTCGGCTTCTTTCTACAATAAGTTGTTTCGTAAACACACCAACAGTAAACAGAAAAAGAAGAGACTGAATGGATACAATACCCGCCATCTAAGAAAAAATAAACATTAGTAGGGCATACCTTTAAAGATGCAATCCTTTCAGCAAGCAGCTTATCTGCCTCGGGATCCTGATAATAAAAAAGATTCCTGTTATTGACAATGAAATAACAACGATGCCCAGGAGTATTAGAGCATGAAAAAAATAAGCAGCCACCCACGTTCATCAAGTCATCCAGATCTAGTTCTACATTAGCCGAGCTGGACGCTTGAACCTTCTCCTCAGCGACCATTTCCTTCATAGTCAAAACATAAATACGTTAACGCCAGACATCACAATTGTGGAGAAAATATCAAGTCACCTACACGCACTGACGAGCCACAGTAGAATGATATCTTTCTTAAAATCATTATACCGACTTAATTAACACAACGCACAGACATATACTACACTTCGTTCTTCAAAAACTCCACGGACGATTGGAGTCACCCAGCTAACTAAGCACATCCCAGCCTCCTATTATTAAGGGAACACGACATCAGGAACAGGCACCCAAACCAAAATTCAAAGTTCACTATGGTTTCTTTCAGACCAAGAACCCACACACTTTGCCACGAAGAGTACATCTGAAATCGAGCAAACTTAAATATGAATCACAGCGATTTGAATCAAGGACGGACCTTTTGAAGATTACGAGCAGCAGCAGCCATGACCTGGCCATAAGCCAAATTGGTAAGAGTTGATTTTACAGAATCCGGATCCATCTTCTTCACCTCCCTCCCTCCCTCCTTCTACACTGGTCTTGATATGGCGAACAGGCGATGAAAGAATAGCGCTTGGAAGGAAGAACGCAAGTACGCTTTGGATGACAGATCTTCTTCACCCTTCTCTGGAAGTGTTGTTTGTAATGGCAAAGGACTACTTCATTTTACTTTTTCGGCTGCTGCGTTTGAAACAAAGCTACTTTGTTAAATTTTACTAGTAAGTATTAAGTTAAATTTTAGGCAAATTTGACGAGATACTAGGATAACTCCTGATGTTTTCTTATTTTATTATGAGATACCTTAAATGTTTTATTAGTTTTATTAATATACTTCTGAGATTTCATTTTTATTTACAATATACCTTAAGAATTAATTTGATTACAAGATACATGTTCGTTCAGATTTTGATATTTTTTTATCATAAAGGAATACTTCCTCCTATTCTAAAATAAGTCGTTTTAGGCTTTAGAATTATGTTCAAATTATAAGTCGTTTAGAACTTTTTGTATCTATCTTTCTAGGTTTTTTTTTGTATCTACCTTTTTAACCCTTTCTACTTTTTTAATTATTTTATCAATGCAGTCTACTTTTTATCTTACCAATAAAGTATACTTACTTTTTTATTCTCCCAATACAAAAAGTAAGGGTATGCAAGTCTTTTTAAACTCTTTCTTAAAAATAGTGAAAAAGTCTAGAACGACTTATAATTAGAACAGGAGGGAGTACTATTTATTAGCTGGTAGCTTTAGGAGTGAGATCCTTAGCTAGCTCCATCAAACAAGATACATGAGGGTCCTCAGTTATGTTGCACCCTCTGGCAAGTAAGGCTGAATTTAGCTATCCTATCAGCAACCTCATTACAACTCCTATCTATTCTAGATATGATACACCTTTCAAAGTTAGAGGTAATAGCCTCACAAGCTCTACAAATGCCCTCAAGGGGATGATTCCTATCTCAAGTCCTATTCAACAGACCCAAGCATCGTTTGAATCAGTTTATACTATAATACTAATAAGTCCCTATCTGCAAGCTAACCGCAATCCATCATAGATGACCCACAACTCAGCTTCCAAAACTGAGCTGCTCCCCAGAAAATGAGTAAACCCCATGAGTCAGGTACCCTTGAAGTCCCTAATACAGCCTCCTGCCGCCGCCATGCCTTCTCTACTGACTGCAGCATTCACATTGATTTTCACAGTACCACAAGGAGGAGGAAGCCATTTTTGGATAGGAACTTTAGAACTAGCGACAGCACTTGAAACTTTCTCCAAAGGACGCTTCAGGAGACAATGCAAGTTAGACAAAAAAAAATTCAGTGGAATATCTGAATCTGGCAAGTATTGGTGGTATCTTACATTCTCCATTTCCATACAATGTAACAAGTAGCAGCAAAGATGCGGGACCAACAGGTATTAAAACCATGATGAATTCTGTTACAATTCAGATTTTTAAGTAACTGTAACACCCCTACCGCTAATCCAAACATTATCCCCTAAACCGTCTCAAGTACCAA
Source organism: Limonium bicolor (assembly GCA_023374045.1). Lineage (NCBI taxonomy): Eukaryota > Viridiplantae > Streptophyta > Magnoliopsida > Caryophyllales > Plumbaginaceae > Limonium > Limonium bicolor. The sequence continues at coordinate 294,112,690 of CM041777.1, forward strand.
TAACAAAGCAGCGGAAATTCACTTACAAACGGTGGGTGATACAATGCCATTAGTCTCCCACGTGACTAACGAGGCCAAATCCAAATACCAAACTACTATCGGTCTGATGAACTTGAATATACCGAGTAAGCTATTCCAAACAATGCAATTCATTCCATAATAAAATCACAATCCAATGCAAACTTCAATTCAATACTATACCGAGTCTCTACAATTCCCAACTTGCCGGTAACATTTCGGTCTTACAATCCAACAATTACAACATAAATACAATAGTTCCAAAATTAACTACCCATGCTTAAGTAGCAACCCCGTCTCACACTCATGGACGGTGATCGGCTTCAAAGTACCTGTAAAGTAAAAACGGTACCCCAAGGGGCTCAGCGAATTGCTGGTATGAAATTCGCATACCCCGCGTGTGAACGGGGGTACGCCGACTACTTTGTCAAGAACATGCGGTTCATTTTAATTCAATAAACATGCACGCATTCAAAGTCATTCAACAAGGAATACAATCACACTAACACAACAAGTTTGCTAGTTAGTATTAACTTACTCTTTGGCCTTGAGGGTTTTTTAACCTCACTATGCATTTGTTCCTCATTCATTATCTTAACCCATTCTCTTGGGTACTCTCACTCAAGTTCTCTTATTCTCAATCTCGACTCTCAACTCCCTCCCAAGTTCTCAATCTCAATTCTCTATTCTCAACCCTCAAGTTCATTTCTTAAACTCTCAAAGTTTTAATTCTCAAGTTCAATTCTCAAATTCTCAATGGATATCTTTTAAAATCGGCACCGAACTTAGTACGGATTTGACCAGAGTTAACCTCCCAGCAAAGGATAAGATTTTTCTCTTCCAACCACTAATCCTATTCTGGACCTTTTCAATCAGATCCTTAAAATTCTTATTATAGGTTCTGCTACGGTAAACATTGATGCCAAGATATTTACCAAGATAATCAGCATAGGAATCCCTATACTTCTGCTAATATTAACTTTCTGTTCGGGATTCACATTCTTAGAAAACATGACACGAGACTTGTCAAGACTAACCTTGCCTCCTGACATTTCACAAAAGCCCAATAAGGCAGTCATCATATTTGAGAGATTGTCTTTAGTGGCAGACCCTAAAAGGACAAGGTCATCGGCAAAAAAGAGGTGGGACAGCTTGGGACCATTCCTACTAAGTCTAATAGCATCCCATCTACCCTCTTGGACAAAGATATCAATCATATGAGAAAATCTTTCCATGCAGAGAACAAACAGATAAGGTGACAGTGGATCACCCTGTCTAATACCTCTAGAAGGGGAGAACTGAATAGATTCACAACCACATTCCACAAGACCTTCATGGAAACATATTCTACACAGGACATAACAAGTTCTACAAAACTAGGAGGAAGGTTAAGGCAATTCAAAGTATCACGTATAAACCTCAAGGAAAGTCTATCGTAGGCTTTCTCCAGGTCAATCTTAATGACTGCCCAACCTTTCTTATTCTTCACTTTATTCATGGAATGGAAAATTTCTTGCATAATAATATGATTATCCTGGATACTTCTACCAGGAACAAAGCTGGTCTGAGTGGGGGAGATTACCTCAGGGAGGAATACCTTGATTCTGTTAGCAAGTATTTTAGCGATAATTTTATAAGTAACATTGCAAAGAGCTATGGGCCTGAAATGCTTCATGTGTTTAGGTGTAGAAAGCTTTGGAATCAAACAGAGAGTAGAGTTGATGCCAGGATTAACTCTGTGAGAACTAAAGGTGCTCAAAATCAGATCATAAACATCTTGTTTAAGTAACTCCCAATGGTGTTTATAAAACCAAGCATGGAACCCGTCCGGGCCAGGAGCTTTATAATTATTCATACTCATGATAGTATTATCAATTTCATCATAAGGAGGGGACCTATTACACTGGTCAAATATGTCTTCAGATAAGGTGGGGAAATTATGTCTAACAGTAAGGTATCTATCAGACAGATCTTGTCTAAAGAGATTACTAAAATACTCTACTGCCAGCTCCATAAGGTTTCCCTCACCAACAATAGTGTTACCCTCATTGTCCCTAAGAGAAGTGACCTTCATTTTGGCACGTTTAAGGAGTACTTTCCTGTGGAAATATTTGGTGTTCTATCCCCAAACTGAATCCAATTAACCCTAGCTTTCTTGAACCAGATGATTTCCTCTTTAAGGAGGGTAGTTTCCAATTCTTTAGACAGGGTGGATTCCAAATTCTTAAGGAAAGGGGATTGACCTTTCTCTAAAGCTTTCTGGGTACCTGCTAGTCTTTGGAGAAGTTTCATTTTTTGAGCAAACACATTACCAAAAACAGATTTATTCCAGCAGGAAAGTTCCCTAGACATATAGTGTAATTTCTAGATTAAGGAACCCCCATCCGGCCAAACATTAGTAATAAAAGAGTCATACTTCGGGTGAGTAGCCCAGACAACCTGAAGTCTAAAAGGTTTAGGAGCAGGGGCTGATAAAGGCTTTTGGTAAAGATAGGTCAGAATAGGAGAATGATCAGAACCGGATCTAGGGAGAATGTGAAGCCAACTATCAGGGAAAAAATCAAACCAGTCATGGGAGACAACGGTTCTGTCCAATTTAACAAAAATTGATTTATTGGTCCATGAGAAATTATTTCCTTTACTAGGGAGGTCAATAAGTCCATTAGTTCTAAACCAGCTAGCAAAAGCTTTACTACCCCCCTATTCAAAGACCTAATACCACCTTTCTTTTCATTGATAGAGATGATAGAGTTAAAATCTCCAGTCAAGCACCAAAGACCCGAGAAACTACTTCTTAGGGAATTCAAATCTGACCATAAAGCTACCCTACTACAGTCATCAAGCCTAGCATATACAAAGGTACAATGAAAAAAAGTCTGATTACAAGTAATAAGGGCATGAATATACTGAGAAGCAGAATTCACAATAGCAACAAAACAGAATTATCCCAAAATAGCCAGAGCCCCCCACTAAAACCCCTAGCTTCAACACGGAAGTGATTCAAAAAACCAATCTTAGAGCAAACAGAATCAGCTTTTTCACCACTAATCCTAGGTTCACAGACAAAAATAATGTTGGGGTGATGGATATTAATCAGGTTTCTAACATTGGGGAGAAAATTAGATTTGCAGCCCCACAGACATTCCATGACAACATTTTCAGATTAGCCATCATAAAACAAATTATATAAACACATAAGTATCATAAAACATCAGGATCCGGAGGTTCCTTATCCTCAGGTAGATCCCACGGAGTCCCTACCTGTGGCTCTGCAGGGGGCAAAGTAGAGACATAAGCATTCCCAGAAACATCAGAAAAGATACTAGCATTTAGAGATTTACCAAGTCTCCCAGGTTTTGATGGAATCAAAGAATTATCCGCAGGCAAATTGTCTATATTGCACAAATTATTAGAGTTAGGAGATTTACAGAGCTCATCAGGAGAAGGAATCTGCATCCCTATAAGGTGTTTTGGCGTCTCAACTACTCTTTCTATCTCAGAGATTCATTTTCCTGCATCTTGGAATCAGTAACAGCAGCTTTAGGAGACTACTCTTCTAGATCCTCATCCACCTTGTCAAGAGCTTCAAAGCTATTACCTAGGGGAGCATTGTCCTTATCTGTGTTAAAAAACCATATTTTTAGTAGCTATACCTCCAGGTCTGTTTACCACCGGTTTCTTTCCTTTCTCAATGTCAGACTCCTTTGATTTGTCATTCTTGCTAGGTCCTCTTTTCCTTCTCGGGGCTTTCATCCATGGGCCAAAGGAGTCATTCTCTGCCATCTCTAATTCCCTCTCTCCCTTCTGTTCAGACTTTTGAACCACCTTAAACCCATCAGACTCTGGAACTACTTCCTTGCTGTTCAGAGGGCAGGAGGGCATCTGATGTCCAAATTTACCACAACGAAAACACAGGCTATGTATACCCTCATACACAACACGATGCACCTTATTCTTAAATCTAAATTTGCCTACCAGAGGTTTTGACAAATCTAGCTTAATACATACTCGACCGAAAACAATACTCCCATATATTCGGATTAATTTTACTTTCTGGACTTTACCCATCTTGCTGCCGATAAGAGATAAGATGCTCTCCTTAAGATAAACAATCTTTAGGTCAGGGAAATTTACCCACACACTCAAATCTTTTAAAGTTTCAGATTCCGTATCAAAATTTTTAGAGAACTTCCTAATAGTTAGATAATGATAAAAAATAATCCACGCTCCTTCACTCATAACAAATCCCTATCCTCCTTATTATCGAATTTGATAACAAATAACCGTTACCTAAACCAGCAATTTCGAATTTCTTTGCTAGCCTTCATCTCTGTGTAAGCCTCTCAAACATTATCTGGATCGGAAAACTCTGGCCCAGAAGCTTCACAATCACTGCGTTTCTCCAATCTTGGCTCACCTCACGCTCCATGTCTTTTGTAAGCTGGATAACAGGACAAAGGGGGTCATCCTCCGCTAAGTTCACTTCCTCCAACATTTCTTCATCGTCGGACCAGTCGTTTTCCGACTCAACCACTACTTCTAGGGCTGGAGCTGTGCCAAGAATGTCTTTAAATGATCTTCCTTCTTGAAACCCGCAGCCAAACTTCTAGGTTCAGCATCCCCAAACGAAAGACCCACATCTTGATTATCTTTCAAATCTAGCCGAAGTCGTTTTCTCCTGTTCGTAGAGCTACTCTCTCCATCCTCAACAATCGCTTAGAACTTAAAAGTTGGACTCGCTTCGAATTCTAATTCCTATTGGTTCGCCATGTTTATTGGTCCCAAATTGGAGAGGCTTAGGCCGAGACTCGAACGAAACAAACTGGAGACCGCAAGTCGGACTTGGACCCCTGGTTATACCAGCTGTGATATAACCCGGAGATGAAGTTGAAAGGAGATTTGAAACGCGGAGAAATGGAGATGGGCGTCACCGCCCCAGGTAGCCCCAAGCACCGTCGACAAGGAGAGAAGATCAAAGACGAAGAAATTGGAGGGAATCGACAAGATGTCGATACCCTAGATTAGGGAAACCACGCGCCCCGCGTTCCACTCTTCTCTCATTTCTCGCTCATATCTGAGGAGAGATTCTATTTAAGAATATTTGTCAATCCCAAACCTGCTGATTCTGTTTGTACAGTTTTCTTTCCTTTCAATATATACTTGCCTTCTTTCAAAAAAATAACTTTTATCATACTAAAGTTTTGTACTCTGACGCCCTAATATTTTAGAAATTAAATTCCTCACCCTCTTGGCAAGGAATAGGACCAATTTTGGACTCTGCATCAAACATACATATAGCTTACACTGTTTTGTCAGAATAACGTTATAAGTGTGAAACTTTTAAAGTTGAAATGGTTAAAAAATAGCAAACACAAACAAGAAGGTGTTTTTTAGGCCTTGTTGGTTCACCACCTCTATTTTTGCTCTAGATTATCTAGCTTTATATGACACTTGTCCTCATTTTACTTGTTATTTTTCTACTAGGTCCTACTCTCCCTCTCACATAAGAGCTCTATCTAAAAGCAGCTATTTGCTGCGTTTAAAATTATGTGAGATTGTTGCGAGAGAACATAGCCAAAGAGTAGCTCGTTTTAAGCTAGGTATAAAGGCCTTGCAAAGTTCTTTTTCTTTTACTGGAAAGTTGGTTGAGATTTAAAACTCACTTTCTTATGTCATCACCAACACACCTAACAATACCTGTTACATTGATATATATATTACATGTATGGAGAGAGAGAGAGAGAGAGAGAGAGAAGAGAGAGAGAGAGAGAGAGAGAGAGAGGGAGGGAGGGAGGGAGGAGAGAGAGAGAGAGAGAGAGATCGATCTTTGAATCAATAGGTATAGTATAATATCAAATCATCATAAATTAAATGGAGCAAAATTACAGCTGATAAACTCAGCAGATAAAATCTCATTCTCTACACCAGATATACCCCGCCCAACTGGGCCTCACTTGTTGAAGAACAGGCTTCTCCTCTTCTTACCTTTCCTTCTGTCCCCCGCCTGTTGCAATCAATAAGAGTAGCTTTCCATCACTAACATGGCTGGAAAAGAAACATGGGCACATAAAATTTGCAATTTTCTAACAGTGACATCCCCCATGAAGCCAGAAATCAGATGATGCAAAGAGCACAAAAAAAAAAGACAGATTATCTTAATCGAAAAGGCAGCTTTCAACTGCTCCATTATCTTATACATACAATTAGAATTATCTTGGAGCAACTTATCGGAACAGTATGGCTAATAAGTACAATGAAGGATGGAAAATGAATGCAGAAGAACAACTAAAAAAGGGGGCATAAGATTTTACCTTCCGCATATAACAATCTCAATGTGAGGACGATTAGGTCTCTCAAGCTGCAAAATACCAAATTAGATACGACAGTCACATACTCGAATATGCAACACCAAGAAAGGGTTATAGAAATTAGAGCCTAGCACAATAAACCATCCAGAGCATGTCTTTTTCCCCACTTCCAACTTTTTTTATTTATTCTTAAAATCAGTCTTCAATACAACAATTTGCCAGATTTCTCAGTAGCTGCATTTGGATTCAACATCAATATATTGGACCAACCATTTTCACAAGCCCCATCTAGCATTAACCCCTAGGTTTTCCTCAACAGAGAATGTCTAAAATGAAAAAATGGGACAAGGAGTACCTTGCAATATCTGGTGCGGGGTTTTCAGCTCGCAACACTTGGATATCCCCACTCGCTGTGATAATGGAGAATTCTGACGCGTGCCCATACATGATGGTAACCTGCTTCCAGAGGTCAACTAAAGATAAGAGACCCCAAATCATACCAACCTCATACTTAAATAGATTATTGGTCATGACTGTTCATCTGTTTTTCAAAGTAAATACTGTTCACGACTGATTGTATTTTGTGAAAGAATAAGTTCACGCATGCACAGTTCACAATAATACAATAATGAATAGGCCCAAGATAGGCTTTCTTCCAACTCAACAAAAAGGAAAATATTCCCAAAAAAGATACATAAGAGCTTATGATATAAATCTGGAACACATACACAAAACACATCAGCACAGTTTACAAACTCAACCAACAAGTCCAAAATGCTCGGAATGAAAGAAGGATTCATGATGAAATAAGGTTACACCACACCCTAAAAGTTTCAGATTCCCTTAAGCAGCTATTACTCTGAATTTTGAAATGAACGTCGCGGCACAATTGAGAAAATGACAAGAGGCTAGGATCATACTGCAGTGGCAGGAGAAAAACTTCTCAGTAACAACCACGCCACTAGGCCCACTGCACTTGATGCTGTAACCTTCACGCTTTATCGTCAACGTAGCTGGCTCCCATATATCAAGATAACCAGTCTGAATAAGCAAAGCACTATAGGATTAGTGGCCCTCACACTTCCAGTCCAACACTGAGTGGCAAGCGATTATGAGGAATTTTAAATTTCAAAATAACATTTCATGACTCCCCATTACCGACAAGGAAACTTTGTACGAAGCCTGTCCATTGCACAAGTTCTTCTCTAAGTGATCATGCATCACATCATCTGTAATAGTTACGAGAAACATCAGGAGAATAATCAGCAAACAAAATTGTCAAGACAGGTGCAAGATGAATCTCCAGGAAATCTGTCTAAAGTAATTGACAAACATCTCAGCTACATTAGATCATCAAATGAGTCAACCGCTACTGGACCGATGAAGGTAATGACCGCAAAGGAAACCATTTTCAGCAACGAGGTAGCTCACCTAGTGCAATCTTCCTTTGGTCATTGGCGAAGACCCTTACAAGTTCACCCTGAAATATTATAGTCAAGACTTTAAGAGAAGATTAAGTATTCAAAAGTATGAGAATACTGTTGATAAATAATCCAGAGACGATATTTTCACAAAACAGAAAACCAAACACAGGTGTCATCATCCCTACGAAAACATCTCATGCCATAAACACATAACTGAAATGTCTTTTGTTCCTTAAATATGTCACAAAGGTGAATCCAACAAGGTCAATACACAATCAAAATGAGTTAAGAAGCAAGCACAAGACATGAAACTGATCGTTACCTTCCTCTTCCTATCATCCAGAGGCTGGACTTCAATAGCAAGGAAGGTTTCCACGTCATCAGCAGTCACAAGGTAGACAGGTTGTTTTGCCCCTGCATATGAATCCATGTGAGAAAGCACAATCTCATGAGGAATAGAAAAGTCATTAGACTTTCCAAACCAGAAATGCTTTTTACCATCTATATAGTTCACAGATCCATCATTCAAATGGCGCACCCACTGTTTAACAGGAATGAGAATCATGTCAGATTCATAGCTTCTCATGTAAAAACTATAAGAATGACGGCTCTTTGAGACCAACTTTCATATCAGTACCTCAAAGTTACAGCTGGTAGTTCCATTGATCGAGTATCCACAAGCCTGCAGCTCATGCCCAGGAAAAGGATCCCCAGATATCTGAAGACCCTGAATGCCAGGCAAAGGATCATCATCAGCAGCTGCAAATTCATACCAATTTGTGAGATGGCGAAACTACAATCAATAAACAGCACGAGAAACAATTCTCACCTTCCGAGAAAGAAGATGAAGGTTCTTCGAGAACTGGCTGAAGGTGTGGAGAATATGAAGTACCAGGTTCATCAGTAGTGTTTGTGTAAGGATGAGATCCTATGCCCCAGTTAGAGGGGTGCTCTCCCTCATTATGGCGACCTTCAGCATCTGACTCGTCCATATCTGAGGTACTAACTGGATCCTTGAATTTGACATGTCGGTTCATGGTTTCTGCACTATAATATTGACCATGCAAATCATCCTGGGTGATTGTACCTTGGGAAGACGTATCACGCACAGGAGGATTCCTGAAACTAGATATTTGAGAGAACAAATCATCACAGCTACAAGATAGTAAGAGATGCGAAAGCTATTTATTTGCAATAATACATCCACAATAAGCCCAGAAATGAAAAAATCCTAATTTTCTATTTATTTTCTAGAAAAGAAGCTGGGGGATAGCGGGTATGGGAGAGGAGATGGGCCCTCCATTGCTCTTCAGTACCCCGTAAATAACAATTCAAACCATATTCGAAAAAGCGCCAGTTGACTATTGTAGAAGTCTGTACCTAGAACACCATGCTCCAGGAACAGTCTGAGGGCTCCAATGTAGGCAGCCATACCCTTCAAAATGTAGAGCCTAAATGCAAAAGACCCCTACTTTTTCAGCCGAAATAGACCGCGGAAACCTTCAATGTCTCATAATGAATGCATAGTCTAGGAAACAAGATTTAACTCATGACCTCAAGTTTGGATCCTTTTTATTCTTTTATCCTTATTTATCAGCAATGAGATCTTTACAGAACATTAATAGCACCAAGAAGGCAAGGTACAACACAGTTTCAGAAACAGAAGGATACGACTAGATGGTCTCATTCTAACTTATGGTCAGCTAATATAAAATTTTACCATTTTGAATAACCATTCTCAATTACAAGGAATTGTCAAATCCTGCTATTATATATTCTACTTTCCAAAATAACCCTGCAAAAATTAGGACACGGAAGAATCTACTAAAAAAACTATGCAGGAATAACTAGTGAATTAAAAGCAAAAGAATGAAAGGTATTCCTTCTATTATTCCAATGAAAACAATATCAGTAAGTGAGGTTCAATACAAATCTACATACGCATGCATATTCTTCCATATGTCTCATCAAACATCAGGCTTAGAACTTAGGACCTTAGTTAACAAGGATCAAACAGACCACCTCATTTTCATGTTTTTCATCTTCACACTCTCAATTCTTTAGTACGAGTCTCAAACATTTATCTGCACCAGATGATTAATGCGTTCGAGCATTTATGATGACAAATACTCCCTCCGTTCTAAAATATTAGTCGTTTTATCCAGATTCATCCAAAAAAAGACTACTATTTTAGAACCAATGGAGTATCATCCAGTACAAAAAGCCATTCAGAAATATCCAAGAATGCAGTGACAGAAAATTCATTAAGAGAGGAGGTTTTAGCCATCCACGCCTCATTCCTCTAAGCATGCTATATTAGAGAATAACTAAAAAACTGCAATTAAACAACAATAATAATTCCATTATTTTTAGACTTGTTATGCAAAAGTTATTTTGAGTTAACCATCAAATTTAATAGTTATTTGAGTTTTCCTAGTGTCCAGCATGCTATTTAGTGATTTTGGATACCCATCTTTTCGTACCCTAAAGACAATGTTTCCCAAACTATTTACTAATGTTGATGTTTCAGACTGTGATGTGTGAGAACTTTCTAAACTCTCTAACACAATTTTCTCCAAGTAATACAAGAAACATTATTCCTTTAGCACTCATTCATAGTGACGTGTGGGATCCTTCTTCTGTAGCTAATATCTTAGGGGCACGATGGTTCGTTACTTTTATTGATGATTGTACTTGATTTATGTGGGTTTTCTTGATGAAAAGCAAAAGTGAGGCCAGTATCATTAATCCCATCTTCTGTACCATGGTTCAAACACAATTTTCCACCACCATAAAATGTTCATGAATCATCTTGTCCCTACACTCCTCGACAAAATGGGTTAGCTGAGCAAATGAACCATCACCTTATTGAGATGAGTAGATCCCTTCTTTTTCATACTCATATGCCTAAACACTATTGGGGGAAGCTACTAAGGCCGCATGTCATCTGATCAACAAACTACCTACTCGGGTACTTTAGAATAAATCTCCTCTGGAATGTCTTCAGACATTGTTTCCACTTCACAAACCTTCCTCTAATCTTGACTTACAGGTGTTTGGGTGCACTGTCTTCACACATCTACACACACCTCATAGAGGAAAGCTGGATCCTAGAGTGATCAAGTGTGTCATTTTGGGTTATTCTCCTACTCAAAAAGGGATACAAATGCTATGACCCCACTACAAGAAAGTATTATGTTACTGGTGATGCTACCTTTCATGAATAAACACCTTTTGACTCATCTACCCCTGATTCCACACTTGTTTCACATATCGAACCTCTCAACAAAAAATCTCACTTATCCTATTACTCTTCCCCCATCAGCTCCTCAGAAAATGCCACCTCCTCCACATGATCAACCACCCTCGCATGAAACAAACGCCGAAGATCAGCCTTCGGCTCCTCCGATTGTGCGGGTATATTTGAGGTATCACCGATTCACACCATGGCTGACACAGGACCAATTGTCCACCTCAGGTAATGATCCTACTACTAATACTTCCTCTCCCCCTATTTCCCTCCGCAAAGTTGTTCGTCAATGCACAAAGAACTCTGTTTATCCTCTTGGCTAATTTTGTGACATTTGACAACTTCTCGCCATCTCATGCGTTGTTTGTCAAAGCCTCAATAATATTAAGATACCAGAAAATGTCTCTAAGGCATTGAACCACACTGAATGGCACAATGCAATGGAGGAAGAAATCAAGGCTTTGGAAAAAAAAAAAATCAAACTTGGGTGGGTTATTGTCCCCAAACCTCCTGGCAAACGCATTGTTGACTACAGGTTGATCTTCAACCTCAAGTACAATGCAGATGATCTCTTGAGCGGTACAAAACCCGACTTGTAGCTAAGGGGTACACTCACACTTATGAGATAGACTACCGAGAGACTTTGCTTTGGTTGCCAAACTCAACACTGTTCGTATTCTCTTATCTTTAGCTGCTCATTATGATTGGCCACTTGCTCTGTTAGAAATATTTGGGATCTCTTAAATACTTCCTTGGAATTGAAGTTGCTCGGTCATCCCAAGGTATCTTTATCAGCCAACAAATATATATCACAAATCTGCTAAATGAGACAGGCAAAAGTGGATGCAGACCAGCTACTTCACCCATGGATCCCAATCATAAGCTAGGAGATGCTCTAGATGAACCCAAAATTGGTGTAGGAATGTATCGACGTTTCTGGGGAAATTGATATACCTCTCTCATACTTGACTTGACATTGTGTATGTTGTAAGTGTTCTTAGTCAGTTTATACACGACCGTAGGAAAACTCACCTTGAGGCCGCATATAGGGTTGTGCACTATCTAAATGGCGCACCAGGACAAGGAATACTTTTTAAAAAGGGGAACCATTGACAGTTCAATGTTTCATTGATGCTGACTATGGTGGTTCCCCTATTGATTAGCGATCCACTACTGGATTTTGTGTGTTTCTAGGCGGTAGTCTAGTGACATGGAGAAAGAAGTAAAATGTGGTTGCTAGATCATCTGCAGAATCGGAAATGAGAGCACTTGCCCAAGGTCTATGCGAACTCTTATAGGTCCATATCATTCCCACTGATTTGCGAATCAAATGGGCAAGCCCTATGGAGTTAAGATGTGACAACAAATCTGCAATAAGCATAGCTCACAATCCAATTCGACACGACAAGACTAAGGACATTGAGATTGATCAGCTCTTCATCAAAGAAAGGTGGAGGGAGGTTTGATCAATCTAAACTACATTCCTTCTGAAGACCAAGTTGTTAATGTCTTCACAAGACCTCTAAATAGTCCTAGCAAGTTGGAAATGCAAGATATCTACAAACCCAACTTGAGGGGGAGGGGGAGGGGGGTTATTAGACCTACTTAACTATGTAATGGGCCTTGGGCCTTATTCTTTTACTTGTACATACTAAGGGTATACTTGTAAATTATGCTAGTTAGCTTATTCTTTAAGCCACCTTTTTCTTATAAATAAAACTGTAATCCTCCTTGTTAATACACATCAATAAGAAGTTTCTTCTAACTACAGATACATGTCATGCATTTATCACAATGGAGTTTAGTTGGTTATTATTATTAAACAAAAAGAAACATCTCCCCCATCCTCTAACAAAATCTCATTCAATCGGAGAAATAAATGAAAACTGGAAGTTCAACATTGCACTAGAAATCAAAACTAAACTCTTCTGCAAACATTTACTAGGATTTGAAAAAAGCAGGACAAAAGGGATAATGATGAGCTTATGTTTAATCAATGTTGAAAATTGAGCAGCATATAGAAGCACTATACACCAAGCACTCCACATATATGCCAACCAGCGAAAATCAATCAAAAAGGCAATCTATGGAAGAGTACCCACCAACAAGAGGTAAAGGGCACAAATTGGACTTAATGAACCGTAGCGGATACAATTGATCAGGCTCACCTGATAGTGGTAGGAGAATGCTTCCCCATGTCATCAAGGTCAACACTTCTAGCTACAGGACTGCTCATACCCATCTGCAGAGCCCGCTGCCTCTCAAAATCCCAATCAGTAGCTAAATGACCATCCGAAGTTGCTACATTTGGAGAAGGATATGAATATTGAGGTACAAGCTCAAGACCACTTTTACCCTATGAAAATAAAATACAGTGTTGAGAGCTGCAAGTCGTAAAACAGAACGAGGCACATCAATGAAAAGACAAGTAGCCATACAGAAGCAGGTCCCACAGAGCTGAAATTTTGTGGAGATTGAGGAGCCAAATTAGGACCACTCCCATCACCACGCCATGGAGTCAACTGATATTGAGATTCTTTTAACTTTGACTGGGGAATATGACACATAGTGCTTAGATTAGGACAATACTACAAACACCCATGCCATTCAGAAGAAAAAAGAGCCAAAGAAGTTCAAGAAATCCCTCATAACATCTTTTCTACCATAATACCTCAGTAACAATCAGCTTCTCCTGCAAATGCTTGAATAGGACCTGCTTGTACAAAGTCAAACATAATGACCTCAAAGATATTATGAACTCGTCAACTTGCTAGCATTTTAAGGATAGAATATAGAATAGAAATAAATATGACGTGCTATGGGATGGATATATGAATATAAAGATTTGCGGAGATTCTGTAAACAAATCTGTACTCACCTTGACACTACTAACAATGGACTGGGCATCAGGAACAGGAGGTTGCAAAGAAAATTCTGCAAGAAGAGGCAGTAAAGATGATACAAATATTGTTCTCTCCTGTTGGGCTTCCTGAAATGCCAGCATGTAAAACATTAAGCAGTGCATCTAAGCTAAGGTCTACGTACTATATCATAGTTCCAGAAAGTAAAGTTTTGAACATCTTAAGAGCATTTCATTGAAGTTTATGCTACACATAGGCAACCAAAAAACATTATAGAACTTCTGTGTTGGGATATTGATCCAGTTTAGGTATACAAAAATATACAGATACATAAATAAAAATACCACATTAACCATTACAGTACCATTATTTTACTTTTCTGTAGGGGGAGCAAAATAGAGATCCAGAGATAAACAGAAAATTACAAATTTAGAACTGAAAAATTAAGTACAAAAAAGTGATGCTTGACAAAATTCAATATGTAGACTGTTCCAGCCTCTCTGGGCCTTAATAAACATTAACAGTGACAGACAACAAAAGCTGGGATGGTTTATCTATAAACTACTCTTCACAACATAATTTTAGAAGGGTTACAAAAAAGTAGATCCAATTCATATGATAGTACAACATAGATGCCGGGATAATTTCATTTCATTTGAGCCAGCGTTATAAGATTTAACTATGAAAAATCCTAGTTCAAAAAAAATAATGAAAATCAATAAAGAAAAGTTTAATATATCAGAGTTCTACATCTATGACAGACCACACAAGGCAGCACCAGGAACAGACAACTTGAAGTTAAAAATATACCTGCAAAGCATACGTGAGGCGAACATTTTCCTCAATAATTTCCTGCCGATAGGAAAGAGCTTTGGATGCCGCATCGACCAAATCCTGCTGCTGCTGATCAAATGCCTGATACCACGTACAGACAATTTCTTCATTATCAAAGGAAAGAAGTAAGTGGTGAAGTTCTTAAGATCTTATAAGCCGAGGCCAGACAAATTACAAAGGGCATGAACAAAGACGAAAAGTAGGTCTACCATTCGCATAGCTGCAATTCGTTTTTCTAGGACATACTTCTCATTTCCAATTTGAGCTTCCTATAGTAACAGGGAAGAGGTAAAAAAACAGATAATAGAAGTTGTTCAAATCAAGTTACACAAAGTCAGTTGAGAGGTCTGGACCAAAGATGGAGCAGCAGCAACGCCTTACCTTGATAGAGTGATCTGTAAGACGCCTCCTCAACTGCATAATTTCTTGCTCCTGATCTCTAATCTTCTGAACAATATCCTGTGCAGCAACAATTTTCAAGAAAGTCATGAAAACCTGAACCAACATATAAACATAAGAGAGCAGGAACATCTCAAGCTACCTGCTTGTGGAAATCATCAGAGCTGTCTGCCTCAGCAATTGGCATCAACCCTCGTCTAGTAACATTCATGGTGGGATCGTACTCTATTTCGGCAGCATACCTTGAGCAGAAGAGAAAGATTCAGCGAATTAGCTTCAATAAGGCATTGGCATAAATCTGATGTCCTGCCGAATCAATTTTCTGATTGTTTTTGCCAAAGAAAACAGTACTATTTGCTGGAGAATATTAGAAGAGGTCTTCTTGTATCTAATGTTTCACTTGCAATGAAGGCTGTATAAAACGGTACGGGAGTACTCATTACTTACAAGAACTACGTGACACGAAATTACCGATACGGATGAGATGAGGTACCAACACAGATGAGCATTTAATGACTAAATTATAAAAAAATTATAACTGAAAGATATTACCACAAAGTATAAGATAGATTTGCTCAATCAAATAAGTCATCTATAGTATCATCTGTAATATAAATATATTGCTATACGTCTTAATTTTTGATGTAATAGTAACACTATTAGTAAGTGTAATGAATTTTCATGTTTGAAAACATGAGAAAGAGAGATATATGTTGGTGGACAAGTAATTTATACTCATCTATGAAGGAAGGAAGTAAGTTAAATTAGCTTTAAAAAATCCGTACAAATCATAGTGGACAGAAAAAACAGGGCAGTGCGGGGAAAAGAAATTGGATTTGTTACCTTTTCTCCGTCTTTCTCTGTTCAAACTACGACGAACAAGTTGGTATCTCAAGAAAACCACTAGGTTCATGGTCGGTTAACCGGCTATTGGTTAACTGTTTAACCAATATAGAAGTTAGAAAATTTCCTAACCATTACCGTTCCGTTTAAAGAAGTTAACAGGGACCGATTATACACATCACACATCATGGTTAATCGGTAAAAACCAAATGGAAACCCACGGCGAGGAGAATAATACATGGAGCTAGCATCAGAAAGCCAAGATTAGGGAGCACGAAAAGATATGACCACATATAATGAGTTCTTGTCTCACGTTGATTATATTTAATAGATGAAGACACAACTAGTCATTTCCAACATTGCAATGTGTATCCATGTTAATATTCTATTTGTATTTGATGAGACTCAACTCAACAGCATCAAGAAGAACACGTTAATAATGGGGTATGCTTGTGTATTAGAAGGAAAACTGGCAGTGAGCCTACACACACAATACCCAAAATAGCTAAACAAGGAAGAATAATAATAAAACCGAACTTCTCCCCAGGGGAGCCTAGTAACTCAGGGGGAGAACCCTGCCTAAACCAAAAGATGGCCAAATGAAGTAATATTTCTGATGCCTAGACTAAGCTGCCAATGATCCTACTTATAGTAACTAAACGACAAGAACAAATAAGCAACACGGAAAGGTAGTCCTAACAAACAATAAAGTAGCATAATGCAACACGGAAAGGTAGTGCTAACAAACAATAAAGTAGCATAATGATAAGCTAGCTGATAGTGGTCCCCTTGTCTCTGTTAGCTGCCCGATAGTGGCACCACTTTCTTCTTCTTTCATATGTCCCTCCATTCCCAATCTCCCCTCAGCTTAGACTCTATCATTCCTCCCCGGTTAACAACCACCTTGTCCTCAAGGTGGTACAGGAGCTGTTGATTACAGTACATGACTAATCTTGACAATTTGTGAGCTTGTGTAATTGTAAGTTGTTGTCCACGTGTTGTAAGATTCCCAGCGAGCCCTCCATATGAGATATCCAAGTGAAGAAGAAAAATTTCCTTCTTCTGATTCTGGGTGGCAATAACCTTTGCCGAATCAGTATTGTTAGATTCTGATGCACTCTCAGGCTTTGAGCCCGTTTTTACCCTCTCCGGAGCGAGCTGTGATTCTATACTGGGAACATTTGTAACTTGTGTTGATGGGAAGCAGGTCACTGCTGTGGTGATTGGCGTGACCCAGGGAACCCAGCCGCTGCGCCTCCCTTTCTATTCCGGTGAGATTCGACCGGTCTCAATGTGCGCCCAAATTGATTTAGGGTTTAGAATGGAGAAATAGACGTCGGTTTGGGTTCCTCTAATTGTGGCTTTTCTTGTATATACCAGTATGGAAGACAACGTTCTTATTATTGGGAACTGGGCCGGTTTTATTTAGGGAAAAGAATCCATTCCTAGAGTAACTCTGCCGCAGTCCCTTACCAACCAATTTGTTCGATAATCTTCTGTGTGATTTCGTCTTCCCCTTCCTCTCATGAGCCATCGGGGGCCAATCACCGGCGTCAAAGCATCTTCGAACCTGTCGGAAGAAACGGCCCTGTCTAAAGAAGGCAATTGTGTGACGGCATGATCGAGGGAGGAGAAATGCTCCCGTCTGAAACGCTCCTGTCTGAGGATGGATTTTAGCGTCAACTATTTCTGCTGCGTAACAAATTCTACAGCAAGAAGAACCAGCAATGGTTGCTGAGCATCGAGTCGCTCCAGGCAATCCTACAATCCCCGGTATCATCCTTCCTCTTCCTCTTCTTCTTTTCTTTTCTTCTCTTCTTTTCTTTCTTCCTCCGAATCATCTTCCTCTGTCTTCTTCTCTTGTCGGACTCCGTAGTTCTCGTTAGTTCAATACGCTGAGTGGGAAATGTCAGCTTCTTTTTCTTTTGTTGTCCCTGATTCTCTTCCCTCTTCTTCCCTTTATATCCTTTCTTTTCTCTTCTCGCATTTAAATTCTGGATCGACATCGCCTCCAACCCAACTGGGTTCACCAACCCAGCGAAGTTTCAACCACCACCTGCTCCGAAATGAATGGGACTGTCTTCTTGTCCGATTCCATTTCCAATACCTGCACTCCCCTTTCTCAAAGTTTTCTGAGGGAACTGTCAGAGCCAATTTCCCAGTCATCGCATCTCCATCTCCTTCTTGTCGCCTGTTTCCCCTTCAACAATTTGATATGATTCTCCAGTTCTTCAATCTCTCCACCCTCTTTAATTGTTGATACAAACCTTGGACCGTGGGCGTCGATCCATCAGATTTTCCAAATCTCTCGACCAGGTGTTTCCGAAAATCTGTCCATGGAAGCTCACCGAAATGAATCCACACCCCTTCAAACCAACTAAATGCTTCTCCCTCCAAACACTCACCCGCTGCTTGAAACCAGAAACAATCGGGAATGGATTTGAGGGTGAAGTATTCTTCCACCTTGTACAGCCAACCTCGGGGGTTTTCTCCGTTGAAGATCGGAGGCTCTGAGTGTATTGAATCCATCTCCCACCCCACTAACCAGAATCTAGGCTCTGATACCAATTGATGAGACTCAACTCAACAGCATCAAGAAGAACACGTTAATAATGGGGTATGCTTGTGTATTAGAAGGAAAACTGGCAGTGAGCCTTACACACAATACCCAAAATAGCTAAACAAGGAAGAATAATAATAAAACCGAACTTCTCCCCAAGGGGAGCCTAGTAACTCAGGGGGAGAACCCTGCCTAAACCAAAAGATGGTCAAATGAAGTAATATTTCTGATGCCTAGACTAAGCTGCCAATGATCCTACTTATAGTAACTAAACGACAAGAACAAATAAGCAACACGGAAAGGTAGGGGTGTCAAAATCGGGTTTCGGGTCGGGTTGAGCTCAACCCGAACCCGACCCGAAAATAGTTTTGGTCAACCCGAACCCGACCCGAACCCGGAGCGGGTTGTACTTCTTTAACCCGAACCCGGAGCGGGTTGACCCGAACCCGACCCGTTTTTTCAAAAATTTATTTTATTTTTTAAATTTTGGATTATTTAATAAAATAATATAATACTATATATATTAATTATTATGTACAATATATAATCATATGTAATTGATTAAATGTTTATTTTAGTCATAAATTAATCATTAAATACTAATTAAGTCATTAAATTTAACATATTTTATATTTTTAATTAAAAAAAATTTCGGGTTTACGGGTCAGCGGGTTCAACCCGAAACGGGTTTCAATGACCCAACCCGAACCCGACCCGAAAATCATTTCGGGTCAAAAATCTCAACCCGAACCCGGCTTTTTACGGATCGGTTTCGGGTCGGGTTTCGGGTTCGGGTCAAGATTGACATCCCTACGGAAAGGTAGTGCTAACAAACAATAAAGTAGCATAATGCCCAACACGGAAAGTAGTGCTAACAAACAATAAAGTAGCATTAATGATTAGCTAGCTGATAGTGGTCCCCTTGTCTCTGTTAGCTGCCCGATAGTGGCACCACTTTCTTCTTCTTTCATATGTCCCTCCATTCCCAATCTCCCCTCAGCTTAGACTCTATCATATTTGGTATCTTTTCCCTTCTAATTAAAGGCCTTGTGCCAAAATTTATACTCCCTCCAATTCAAAAAGAAAGGATTTTTTTTGCTTTTCTCTTCAAATTATGAGAATTTAGAATAATCCAAAATACCCCTAGTATTAATAATAATAGGTTTGAAACTACTAATGTAAAATCAAACATGATGCTACATACTTTTTCCCTTTGAAGATTATAAAATCAATTAAAAAAATCTCAACTAACAAATATGTAGGGCATTATAGGAACAAAGGGGGAAAAGCTAGGAAAACTATCATTTTGAAAATAATATTTAGGCTAAAAAAAGCTTGCATTTCTAATTGGAAGGAGTAAAAAGATGAGAGAAAGTTTTCTTTTAATTATAAAAAATAAGTCTCAACCGGTTCCTTGAAAACCACCGACCGTAATTGGGACCGGATTATTTTGCGGTTCAGAAAACTGATATGATCAACTGGGGTTTTTGGTTCAGTTACTTCAGTTTGGTTTGGCGGTTTAGGTTGTTGGGGAACACCCCTACAAAACGACATTGTTGTTAAAAACGATTTTTTTAGAATAGAAACCATAATCTTCTTCTCCTCTTGTTTGCCTCTGTTGCCTGCATCTGCTGGTCTTCCTCGTCAACAGTACCACTTCATTCTTGAGATGGAGCATCAGCAGCCTAAACGGCTATCTTGCCGCTTAACACGGGACCATTGGGGATGCAGTGTCTGGCGCGTATCATGGCAGCAAACACCAAAAAAGCGGTGAGGACGTGCATACGCCTGTACCGTCCTGTTTTTTTTTTTTTTTTGCAATAGTGCTTGCAATGCCTATTTATCATACTAAGGATATCTAAGTTCCTGAATGTCTTGGTCAATAAGGATGGCCTTTATGGGTAATAATAGAAGCATCTGAAAGTGCATCACTTAAGCTAAGCTTCGGTCAGCTATCTTCCTGTCCAGAGTTCTTAACCTGATATATGTAAATCTCAGTGAGCATCAAATTCAAGTACCTTCCAGGCGAAAAAGGCGGGGTGGTGGGAGAAGATAGCTGAGAAGCAGCAGGAGGATCTGCATTTGTTAGCCGCTGAGGAAGTACATTCATGTTCCCATTTGTCTTGTTAGGACCAAATTGACTCTCATTATGAAACTGTCTGCTTGTCCCTCAGAATTCTGTGCTGGATCATGATGAAGAACTGATGTGCCTTGAGAATTAATTACTGGATCCCTTCTGTGGGAAATGAAACACCTTGATCATGCTCATCAGTTGACTCAACAGAGTGATTCTTCTGAACCAACGACCTATCTGATTTCTGCAAAAAAAAAAAAAAAGGATAAAGAAAGATATTACACGTCCAGATTGTTAGGAAAATTCATGAGATGAGAATGAAGCAGAGGCAACAAGAGAAACATCCACATGCAAGAAAATGCCGTTTCAAAAGGGATACAAAGAGAAAAATAAACAGGGCTAGAAGGTGCAAGGTACTATACTATCAATAAGTAAACACAATTGACAGAGAATCTAAAAATGTTTGGTATCAAAGGTGGTTGACAGCCTATGTAGTTTCTTTCGGGAGAGTGATTTTTGATAGATACAACAATTAATTGAATCCTGAAAAAAGGACTTGGAAGTAAAAGATGTAGGGAAACATTGCCACAAAAGAAGCGGTAGTTGAAGTCGCCTATCCATGCAAGGTATAGCTCGTAAATAGCATACAAATGACATTTTCCACACAGCCAAACACGGTCAAATTTCTTGAACTCCAATAAACTAAGAAAATCCGCTAAAAAAACTAGAACATTTAGAAAAGGAATTGAATGAGTAGAACCTTCAAAAGCATCAGAACCCCCAACCCCCCCCCCCCCCCACCCCCCCCCCCCCCCCCCCCCCCCCACACACACACACCCACACACACACAAAGTTAGATTAAACAATTAGTATTTTTCCAATAACTAAGTGAATCCATAAATAACTTCAAATAGTTCTTCATGTACAAAATATCTCAAGACAGATATCATAGGTAAGGCACTTAATTTATAGTCCAAACACTTACATAATTCTCTAGTTGCTGATCTTTTTGTGAAGTTCAGCCCTCAATCTATTATTCTCCTCCACCTGAAAGAAGGCAAGATATATAAATAGTAGCCTGGGTATAAGCACTAGTATTATCATTTGACACACATATTGGGAGTAAATCTGCAACAAAAATGCCATCCCATTATCTTAATCTGCCCACAACAACCAATATCATCAATCGTAGAATTTTTAACTAAAACTTGGTCATGTCTGCACCAGATAATTTTAGCAGATCAAATTACAGATATTAGAAAGGACGGCAGCCAAGCCACTGTTCATATTTGAAGGAACTTCAGCACCTCAACCAAAGTCCACTGGGTAGCAGTTATAATAAAGAAGTATTATCATATCAAAACCAGTTCATGTCTTCGGTAGATCATTTAACAGTTTATCATGCAAGTCTCTGTTTGTTCCTCTTCAGAAGGAATCAGTCACTCTAATCTTCTACACCAAGTATTTCCTAGTGGTTCAACAGGAAAAAAAATAATAGGAAGACTACAATCAGCAATTACTATCCTCTCCCACTGGTATTCTATCTTTTGAACAGCAAAAACGCAGGCACCATGATCACAGTTGCGGGTGAATACGTCCGAGGTTTTTCCATGACCCATACAAGAATTATTTTTCTTCATCTTCAACTCCGATGCCAGAGATAATACCGTTAAAAGAAGAAATACCTCATTCATTATGGAGCCATTATCGCCATCAAATCCAATTCAACTCGGAGAAAACTAGAAAAATTCATGCACTTAGATCACATAAACGCCTTACGTTAAATGTGAATAAATAATAAACAGTATTCAATCAACTAACACGCTAGAAGCTCAAAACGAAATTCGACACTTGAAATAGTAACTTATATAACACACTTCAAGATTTGGCAAACGATACCAAAGGGAATAATTGGGCCGGGGGGGGGGGGGGGGGGGGGGGGGGGTGGAGGGGGTGTGAATGCAAGACCTGCTGCTTGATCGTAGCCTCCGCGGCTTCAACCGCTTTCATGACCTGAAACAAGCTGTTGTCATTTGCATCATTCACGGTTAAACCACCAAATTTATCAGAGAATCCACCATTCTCCATCTCTTGTCGCAGCTTCCCACCCAACAAAATGTTCCCGGTCCCGCCTTTATCCTCTTTTCCCACTCTGAGCAACCAAAACTTCTCTCGTGCAGCCGGTACGTGGAGGATTTAGGGCACACTACTACGGCACAGCCACAAGCTGTCCACCAGTTGTATACACGATACCACAGCAAAATTCTAATTGATTGATTACCCAATCATTTTCTGAAAACTACAACCGAACCAAACCCGGTGAAGATAATGATCCGGCATTGATTATCCATTTCTTTCCCTAGCATTCTCTGTTTACCCATCCGGACGTCTAGCAATTCTTCAACCGCAGTTCCTCTTCCGACCCCTTACCTCCCTCCTTCCTGGTCGAATTTCTATTCTCCAGCTGCTCAAGTATCAACACGACCCACGACACGAACATGCACAAATAGAAGGAACCGAGCCGGAGATCCAGCCGCCGGGAGGAGCCCGTCACTCAAGTTGGCACCTTTTGTTTTTTTTTTTAACAAATACTGCACCTTTTTGTTTGACAGACAAATGGCAGACTTGGGGAAGAAGTACGTAAGATAATATTTTCGAAAAGAATGGACAATGAAAAATGATTAGTCAATTTATGACTATAAATCTGTGATGTTATATCTTTGCATTTAAGGGTATTATTGTTCTAATAATCAATAATTATTGCTTAATTACTGATGAACTATTGCATTATTACTAATGAAGTTCGATCAATGACAAATGTTTATATGCTTTTAGACAATAACTAATTTATTTTTATTACGGCTGATGTACTATTGATTAATATGCTTGTAGTCGACTTGAATGAGTAGATGTATCTTTTTTTTTTTTGAATCCAGAATGAGTAGATGTATTTCAAGTGAAGGTGAAACTATAACATTCTATTAATGTACCAACCCATTATTAGATTGTGCTTCAATAAAATTACAAATGTAACATCATGGTGTAAAAAAGGTAATATCATTGTGTCAAAAAATATATACTGTTTCTGCAGATGGACACAGAATGAGCATGACAGGGAGTCGAGAAAGGAGAAAGATGTAAAAGGAGTGCGAGTACAAAATTGTATTCTTGTCATTAGTGTATAAATGTCCTCTAATTTACTAAAAATAGACATATTTCTTTGTGAAATATGTAGTGTGATACAATGTTTTTTTGGTCGTATTACAATGTTTTTTAAGTAGATGAGTATGCGGACAACTTCCCTAATACGTATACATATAGGTAGATTGCTTGAATAATTATATCGTCTCTGATCTCTAATGTCAGGGTTTAAAAATGTACTACCTCCGTCCCATTTCATCTCCTGTTTACTTTTTGGCACGCTTTTCCACTCCAATATTAAACATATAAGATAAATTAATTTTATAAAATAAATTTTTATAACATATAGTTTTTTACATGAGGATTCATTGAAAAAAATTAGATTTGTAAAATAATATCATCTTATATGTTAATATTGAAGTCAAACGACATGTTCAAATAGTAAACCAGACAGTCAATAAGGGACGGAGGGAGTATTAGAATTATGAGGAGCCATAATGATACTTGCTCTATTCATTTTCTCCAAATAATATTAAATAAAATAATTATGAACGATATAGGTTTGAAAATAAATTTAGCACTTGATTAATTATATGTTCAAGAATTATTTTATCATTTAGGGGCGTTCACTTTGGGGTAATCAACAAAGGGAAACGGAATCATTCCCTTTGTGGTTGTTTATTTTGTATTTTTAATGATTCCGTTTCCCCCACTTCAGGTTTCAAAAACCCCCAATTCCTTTTTGGTGATTCCCCCCAACATCCCAGGGAAAGGTATTCCCTTTCCTCCCTCTTACCCCTATTATCATCTTTAGCATAAACAAATATAATATATAATAGATATAAATTATATAAATACTAATGTATGATACATAATTTTTATAAATATTAATATACAATATTTTATCTAATAGAAATACAAATATTTATTTATACTTAATATAAATATAAATAAGATATCAATATGAATATTATTATATATATATATATATATTATATAAATGTTTAATATATAACATTATAATTTTTAAAAAATAAATACTCCCTCGTTCAACAATAATGTCATTTTAGAAACTTGCACACTTATTAAGAAAAGTAGGACAATGACGCATGTGCCCCTACTTTTTATTTCCATTTAGATAATAATACTTTTATATTGAATAGTAGGGGGAAAGTGGAAAGAAGTGTGTCAAAAAGCTAGAATGAAAGATAGTTTTGAACAAGAATACATCTAAAACGAAGATATTAATGAACGGAGGGAGTAAGTAATATATACTATATAATAATGGTAATATATATTATTTATTTGAAAAAAATGAACAAATAACATATACAAAATATAATTTAATACAATAAAATTCTGAAATAATATAGATTATAAAGAAAGAGGAATATAAGAATCAGGGATAAAGATAGTTTAATTTAAAGAAAGATGAACAAATAGGAGGATAGATCTATGAATATTATAAATATTATATACTTTAAAGAGAAAAAATATAGAGATCGGGAGAAAGGGAAATAAAGAGTAAGAGAGGAGATAATAGAGAAAAGATTAGAATAGTATTTACAAGGAATTAAATATTGTTAAATAATATTATTTAAAATTTAAATACTATAAAACTAAAAAATAATAATAATAAGTATATATAATTTATATAAATTTTAGTTTTATTGTGTTACAGGTAAATAAATATATATAATTATATTTAATAAATATTTTTTATAACTTACATACTATAAAATAAAAAAGTTATATATATATAGATAAATTTTTAAAAATATTACACATAATATAAACTATATAAAATATAATATATGTCATTTTATAATTTAAAAATATTTTATATATGCTATATATTATATAAATATTAGTATATGTTGCATACAATTGATAAATATTAATATATATTATACATAGTGTAAATATGTATTCTTCTCTATTTAGAACCAACAACAACAAAGACACTCATTGAGAATTCTATTATGTTTTCCATGTAGAATCAAACAGACTTCTTGATTCGGGGGGATCCCTTTCCTTTCCTTTCCATTCCCTTTCCTAATTCCATTCCTTTTCCTCGCCTCAAAGTGAACGCACCCTATAGTAGATATTGAAATCATATTGTAGCATATAAAATTTACTAATCACCGTAGTACAATTTTTTTTACATCATATTACGTTGTAAACATGTAATGAGTGTCTCTCTGTTTTTTTTCCAGAAAATGATATATGAAAGTAATTTAACCCAAGAAGTTTGTAGTTGATTAGTAGCGAATTTTGCTATTACTTATTTGATATAATCAATATTGGAATTTTTTTAAAAAAAGTGTTGGATTACATTTTTACGCGTTTACACTGTTAATATGATTGAAAAATTAAAATACCCCGAACTTAATTAGGGTGATCAAATTACTCTAATACTATATCTGAGGGCCTAATAGTGCCTAAGTAATTTTGGTAAAGAGAATAAATCCAAAGAAACAAGAAAACGCTTAAAAAGAGAAACCACTCTAAAATGAGCGTTAAGTGACCGTAGGAGGAATACAACCTCGACAAGAGTATTAAATGAATTTACAAGGCTTATAAGGCCTAAATAATATATGGGAACAATTCCCGAAGAAAACGGATCCAAATAATGTATTAAAACGCTAATAAAGCTTTAGCGCACGTTTTTTCGAGAAAACTCAAAAACGTGACTTTGAATGGTAAAATTATAGTTAATCAAATAACTATAATTAAACATTAATGGAGATTAATACCATTAAAATTAAAGAAATGAGAAAATTCCGGAAAACGGCCCGGTTAGTGAATAGTACTAACTAGGTAAATTAATGAGTGTTTTCTGTAAAAGATGAAAAACGCTCCAGCTTGCATATATGTGTGGTCCGGTTTTTAATATATGAGACGCCCCTCACACACACACTAAGCAAGAAGAAAGAAAGAAAAGTACAAAAAGTAACCACCTCTTCTCTCTCTCTCCATTTCTCTCTATTTTCCCTCATCTCTTTCCTCTCTTTTCTTTCTTCCCTGCCGTTCTCTCTTTCTTCCTCCATGGCTGGTGATTTATTCCTCTCCTCCCTGGCTACTCAAGCTTCTTTGCTTTGCCCAAGCTTCATAAAGCTCAAATCACAAAAATAAATACGTATTCTTCTTCCTCTCATCATCCTCTATCATTTTCTCTTTTCAAAATGTGAAAATGAAGAACTTAATCTCCATGGGTATATCCCATTTGAAGAGAAAATGGCATCAATTTGTAGCTGGAGTCTCCTCTCTCTTCTAAGGTAAAAAGGTTCCAAGAAAAACCCATTTTTCTTTATTTTTCCCTCTTGGCCGATTTTTGCCATTCTCGTGCCTTGCTTTCTTCTTTGTTTGAGCATGGTATCACCCTCCCAATGGTGGAGGAACCTTCCTTTTATTCAAGGGTTAAAACCCCTCCAAACACTCCAAAGGTAAAACCCTAACTTTGTGTTGTAAGCCCCTTCCATTGAATTTGAGTGATTCTAAGGGAATAGCATTTTAATTGAACTTATTTTGTGTTCCTTGGGTGTTGGGATGGAGTTTGGCAACTCCATTCCCACTTGACCGAATTTGAGAAAGGGAGAGCAAGAGGAGAATTAAAGGAGGAACTTGTGAAATTAAGGTAAGAAATCTACCTTGAAACTTGTTTTAATTGCTTTAGGATTTGGGATGGGTAAATAAATAAATGAACCCAAATATGAATTGAAATTTATGTGGGAAAATGTGTATAGTTGATTTTAGAGGGAATTGTGAACTTGCGTTGATTTAAGGCCTAAGTGCCATTGCATTTGAATTTGGCGCTATTGTTGTTTGATGAATTTTGAGGAAAGTGTGGTGTTGGTAGGACCCTATGAGGGTGTGGCTAGAGTAGGAATGAAAAATGGTGAGAATGAATGATTTAGGATATGTTAGGTTTACGGGGAGGTTATGGCAAAATTTATAGTAAATAAAGTGTTTTAGGGGTTGTAAGGAGTAAGAACAACCTAGGGATGAACTAGCTATTGTAAGGGATTTATTTGGATTAGTTACCACTCTTGAGTGGATATAAGAGTAGGAAAAGGAAGAGGAAAAATCTGTAGCAAGGGGTATTGAAATGCTTTGGAAAAACTAGAAAAGGAGCTAGTGTGCAAGACTTAGGAATGAGAGTTGGACTTGGGTTTAGAAGTGCAAATGTATAGGAATGAATGGAATGGTCATTAGGTGATTTGGTAAGGTTGGTATGAGCTAGGAACTAGTAAGGTGAAGCTAGAAATGCACAAGTGTGCAAAATGTGAAAGTGGGAATGAAATTTTGTAGAAATGAACAAGAATTGGAGTGAGGATTTAACCAAGGATTTGAAGTGGTTTAGAGCATGTTTTGAGGTGTTTAATTATGTAGGAAACTTGTGGAAAGTTTATGGAATGATTAGGGTGGATTAAGGTTGATTTGGGGGTGAAAAATCACCTTAATATAGTTTTTTTAGCAGGGTCCGGGACTTAGGATAGGAACCAAGTCCCAGACCGCATCAAAATGTGGCCAAGAGTGAAGATTGACATTGATCTGGGACCTAGGTCCAGGACCAAGTCCCGGACCACAAGTAAAAAATGGCCGAGAGTAAGTTTCTGCATTGGTTCGGGACTTTGGGTCCGAACCAAGTCCCGGACCACCCCCAGAATCCTTCTGAAAGTCTTTTTAAGGGTTTAAATGATGGGGTTTGAATGGTATTGGTTTTAGATGATGTTAAGAGTTTCTTTGGTGACCTTTAAAGGTCCTAAGAAGTATAAACAAAGTGTTGGAAGTGAGTGAGTAAGTTGAGGAACTAAGTACACTAAGTTAAACCGAAATAACGGGATAACGGGGTAAGTACGGGAGTAGCAATTTTGTACGTACTGTAACGCCTTATATTAATAGAGCCATTTGACATGTAATCAGTGGTTCAAGAGTAAGACACGAGAACAAGTGTGAACCGAGGAACGTGGGAACACCCGGTAAAGTTAACCCCGGTGAAAGGTATGATTTTCTCATGCTCTGTATTCTAACTTGGTTACTTTGATTTGTGTGCTTGTTTGATTGTGTGATCACTTTGACAAGATAAATGCACGAATCGGATTGTTGCACCTTGTAGTGCTTGTTTGTATTGCTTGATGTTAGTTTGTATTGTGAACTTAAAGTTTGTATAATTCATGAAATATATGTTTGTGGATGAATTGCTTGAGTGTGAATGAGCACTGTAGTGCGACTCATAGTTGAGTCTTGTTTGAGTAGTGACTCGTAGGAAGAGTCAAGTGCGAAATAATGAAACGTGGAAACACACCAAAACCTATCAAACCAAGAAACGATAACACAAATCTATAAACTCACTAGAACGTGAGAGAATGTACGGGAATTAGTAAACTCCCGATAACGGTAGAGAACCGAATTGACTTAATCCACAAAAACTAATGATGGTGGAAGTATTAAGTAACCTCTATTTAGAGGGTTGATGAGTGTTCAAACTTGAACCTGAGAAAATAAAGTATGGTAAGGGATCACCAAACCCCTTAGGAAAATAGTCAAACCCCAATGAGAGGAACCGACTAAAATGAACAATGTCCTGAACATGAGAGTATTCGATAAGTTGGGTAAACCTTAAATCTTAGAATGCTAGACATTGAGGAATTCCCTAAGCATAGATGTTATCGAGAGAGATACCTCTAGGCTAATCCATGAGATTGTGAAATGACTCCGAGAGATGAGTTTTGGGAATTTGAGTAGTCCGGGAGAGAACTGGACATTGTGAACTTGAGGAGCTAAATGCATAGCTCATTTTGTATTTGTAAGCCCGGTGGTGGGTCTTGTGTATGACCCTGCCCGGAGGTCATGGCTAAGACTTAAAGATACCTTTGAGTATTGAGTATTGATTTGAAACTTGAGTATTTGAGTATTGATTTGTGTATTGAGGTATTGAGGAGTGAGTTGAGACTTGAGAGACTTGAGGAATTGAGTTTAGTATTGTAGAACTTGTTGAGACTGTGAGTAAGAGTACCCAAGAGAGAGTGGGTAAGACAATGGGCAATTGAGTAAGGCATAGTGAGGTAGAAACCCTCAAGCCTAAGTAAAGAACAAATTAAACTAACCTCTTGTTGTGTGTGTTAGTGTTTGTGTTCTTCATTGAACCTTGATTGTGTTTGACATACATATATAATGTATTGTTGTCTTGCATGCTGTTTGAACTAAAATGAACCGCATGCTCTCGACCAAATAGTCGGCGTACCCTTGCTAGTACGCAGGGTATGCGAATTTCATGTGCAACAATTTTACTGAGACCCTAGGGCATCGTTTTTATTTTCCAGGTACATGAAAGCCGATCACCGTTCGAGAGTAGGACGGGTTGTTATTTATATGGGTAGTGTTTAAGTAATGGTGTTGTTGTATTGTGGGATTGTAAGTTCAGTTTGCTATTGATGAGTCAGGATTTGTAGATACTCGGTATATAGAACATAATTGAGATTGTATATTGTGGAATTGAAGTTTGTATTTGGTTGAGATTTGATTAAGTAATGGAAGTAACGTTTGTATAGTGTACTCGTATAATGATCCATCAGACCGATTTGTATTTGTATTGTTGTATTGTTTTGGCCTTGTTAGTCACGTGGGTGACTAACGGCATTGTATCACCCCGGTTGTAGTTGAATTCCGCTGCATTGATGTTGGTATTTGAGACGGGATAGGAGATATGACTGGATTACCGTTGGGTGTTACAAAAATAATTGTACTACGAATAGCAAAAACTTTACTATTTGCAGTACAATTTTTTTCACCAAACTTAGTTGAATAAGTTGGAATGTTGTGGGAAGACACTTTTTTCTGAAACAAATGAGAATTGAATGACCAAATTTGAGTCAAAATGATTACAACACAAAGTTACAATAACTAAATTACTACAACTAAGTTAAAGAAAAACTAAGTTACATTACAAACCATCTATCTAACCTACATTGTAAATGATGAATCCAAGTTCCAGCATGTTTGGATTTCTATAATAAAATCACTACGGATAGAGGAGGAGTGGGGAGTCATCAACCATACAAAACCTTATGAAATGACCCTGGGGGCAAACTCCGATGTGTATCTCTCCTCTTGGTCTATCACGATTGGTATGATTTTCGATCGGAAGGTATGTGGCACTTGTCATACCTCCATATAAAGTAGAGTAGAAAACTACTATTGAAGTGTATTTTGTCATTATCACGGTCTCCATTTCCGTGGTCATCCATTTCTTCAGAGGTGCTGCCCATCCCCACTCTAACAAAACACTCTTAACATTTGGTTGTACATTGTTTCGTTGAACATGTCCCTGTCTGCATGGTTCACCGACTCTGTATTCTTCATATCTTGGTACAATCTTTACGGACTTGTTTCCACCTATCTTGGTTTGAATACAGGTAATCAGCTACCACCTTGAATCCCAATTACCATCTCCATGAACATCAATATACCCTGTGATATATTGATATAGGTTGGGTGGAAAATGCTGGTAGTATGGGAAATTGTTCATGGACATGAATCGATTCGGATCTGATAATCCTCTATTCAGTGATCTTCCAGTTGATGGTGCTCCTTCAGACTGGCTCGCCCTTGGTCGGTTACGCTCCCATGATGAAGGTTCCCGTTGGTTTGGTCTGGAGGATCCGGTAGGTCTACCAATCCCAAGTTGTTCTAAGGTTCTCCTAATTGGAATGTCATATCTAGATGAAAGGAAGTTCTGGATTTGACTGTAACATCTGGCCATTAGATGCGATGTAATATAATAAGACAGCGAATAGAGAGACAAAGGTCAGGCAACATTAGGTTACTGGTTATTGTGTAATTGATGTTATTAGAAACAATTGATATCTTCTTTAGGAATCTTATGGGTTGGCATAGTAAAGCTAGTTAAGGTTTCTACATTTGGATATATTTCAGTTCTCGTGGTAGTAATATTAGGTTTGTATTGAAACAATCTCACATATCATATATCAATGAAACTTAAAACAAAAACAATTTAAGGTTTCTACATTTGGATATATTTAAGTTCTCGTGGTAGTAATTTAGGTTTGTAATGAAACAATCCCACATATCATACATTAATGAAACTTCTAACATAAAACAATTTAAGGTTTGTACATTTGGATATATTTCAGTTCTCGTGGTAGTAATATTAGGTTTGTAATGAAACAATCCCACATAACATATATCAATGAAACTTCTAACATAAAACAAGTTAAGGTTTCTACATTTGGATATATTTCAGTTCTCGTGGTAGTAACATTAGGTTTGTAAAGAACAATCCCACATATCATAGATCAATGAAACTTCTAACATAAACAAGTTAAGGTTTTAACTTGTTTTTTTCAACTCTTAATAAGTAGACTCAGAGAAATCCACACAAATTGTACGAAAGTCTATTACATCAAGGAAAAATCAAAGACAAACAAATAGTTGCAAATGGTACTAAAGTCTATTACATCTAGATCCTACCTATGAACTACTAAGGTGCACCATGCTGGCGCTGGTAACCATCCCATATAGATAAAGAGCTGAACACATCCTCAATCCCCATGAGTTGTAGCCCTTTGTTCATCCTCTGGCATATCTGACGATAGTATGACCAGTCCCAGGTATGATTCTCTGGATAGTAAGGACGTGCAAGCTCACTTGTCTCACACAATAGCTGCAACCACACGCCTGCTTCATTGGATCGTTATGTCCATACCTACAGTGCTGAACCAAGCTCCCAATGGATACAGCATCGGTATTCCATAGTGTCTCTGTCATAGTTTAAAGAATTTCCTGTTCAAGGTTTCGGTTCAGCATTCATAAGGTATTTAATATGGTAGATAGTTTAGAATGGGATAAGTCCTTACTTTCCCTTTTCTGGCCATCGCCTGGAGATGCTCCTCCACCCTCAGACTCTCCTTCAGGGTTCTTTCTTTTCTTTGCCCTAGAGTCTCTCCCGAGTCTAGAGCATTAGCTCAGCCCTCGAGGCAGCATCATAACACTCCTGGAATCTCCTTGGTAAGTTCTCACAAAGCTAATTGGTAATGTAGTAAGTAAAGAATTTATGGCTTCCATGTTAATATCTGGATGGTAGTGTAGAGGTTAGCACCCATCGCCATCTGAATGCGAAATAATAGTCCTCCCCGGAACTTCTCGACCTTCACGGTCTTTTGAGTAATCCACACCGGAATGAAGTCCAGCTGACCAATGAATTGAGCGTAATACTCATCCACGGTCAGACCTTCTTAGGTCAATGTTTCAAACTCATGGCGCTTCTTCTGCTTGAGATGCGCCGGGTAGTATTTTTCTCTCAGTAATTCTACAAAGCAGCCTACGAAAAGTCGGGCGTGGCCAGGTGATGGTCCTTGACCAACCTCCACCAAGTGCTGGCTGCATCCTTCAGATGGAAAGCAGCAATGGCGACCTTCTTGTCGTCTGGTACTTGTAAAGCTTCAAATGCTTTCTCATGTTCAACAATATAACGCTCTAACGCTACGGGGTCTAGTTCCCCAGGATATGTAGGTGGCCGGGTCTCGCTAACTGACTTCAGCCAGTTCGTTTCCCTGGGCTGTGGCGGGTGGCCTGGTGCTCTTCCTATCTGAGTACCCAGCTGTGCAAGAACGGCTGCAACCGTCTCAGCAACTCCTGGAATGCCGGGGTCACCGCCTCCACCTCTTCCAGTACCACCCCCCTAGTTCCACCAGACATCTGTAGTACAGTATGTCACATAATTACTCGGTAAAATTACCGTACACAACCAATAGATATTAAGTTGCCTTAAAGGCTAACCTGTCACGCAATTTGCGTTTCTAGACACAATATCTTTTGAGACGAATCGTCTCGTACTTCCCAAATGTTTCCCAATATTTCCCAAGTCCTAAGCTCACTGTCTTAACCTATTGTCCTCGTCATCAGAGCGGGGTACTCCGCACTGATACCACTTTTGTAACACCCCTCTCCATAATCACAATATAATCCCTCACGTAGCAATAAATAAAACGTCTCGCAGCGGAAAATAACTAACAATTACAAAACTCACTCGGGTGTCACCCCATTACTCGCCCATGCGAGCAACGTAGCCAAACTACATCCAACTTCCAAAATAAACAAACTGCTAACCGCAGTGATAAACGAGAACTCCTATACATCATACTAAGTCATAACCATAAACATCGACAAGTGAGCGTCTACCCAATCCTGAAAAATACATAACCTTACCGTAAGACCATACACCATCTTCATTACTATACAACGTCTCCAATTACCCTGTCCTGCTCTTCAGCTCCGACAATGATCAACAACCTGAAATGTGTAGTATCAGCGATAGACGCTGAGTATGGGGCCTGGACCCTAATGGTCACTTGTCATTTTAACCATCTTTTTATTAGATTGGTTTCATGCTCTTCCATTTTACAGTTATAACAATACTGTAGCATAAATGTATAATGTACATAACCATCCAAATATTCATAGACACTAATCATCCATCCAAACCAAACAATCATTTAGATATCACAAACCACAAATTATATCGAACGTATCGAACAACAACAATATATTGTACAATGTACAATCGCCGAAGCGTACAGTTTTCATATTGATTTACCTTAGCCTTGTAGGCTCCATCCAACCATCAACACACAATATAATACCCACAAGTATAACCAATGAACAACAAAGCGAAACGAGAATGATAAACAAGTATTAAGTCTCGTCCATGGTATTGTTCGCCACTGTATATGTCTCAATTGTTTTAGTTGTTCAGTTATACCTAGTGACAATGTCTCGTTTAAAACGACACGTCTCTAGTTACCCATATATTATGGCGGGTCACCCACGGCAGTAGCCACTCCAACGGTAGAGTCTCCGACCAACGAGCCATTCTAGCTCACGGGAAATTTTCTTGATACTTACGGACCCGTACGCGGACATCCTGGTATCGTTTTTGTGATCACACAGCGCGCACCAAGAGCCACATCCTCTTGGCTTTACTTCCATTCCATTAATTAATTAATTATACCATCGCATCGCATTACCAATTTTCTAACACAGCAGACTAAGGTCATTAGTCCAATCCGGAGTTTGTAAACTCGGGATCCAGTGTTAGATACGAGAGCGGCGTATAGAAAAGGCCAATTGTAACACCCCTACCGCTAATACCGTCATTACCGTCCAATCTCCTTATACAATACAGATCCACGCAGCGGATACTTACATACTCAACGGGGGTGATACAATGCCGTTAGTCACCCACGTGACTAACAAGGCTACTACTTCTACATACAGCATCGGTCTGATGGACCGGAATATCCGAGCACTACACAATTACAATACATACTCCCATTACTTACTGAGTACTACAATACTCCCTTCGATACAATACTCCATTCGATACAATGCTCCATAATTCAGTACAAGATAATACACTACACATACCGAGTTTACTAAGTTCCAGATACAAATACGATACTCCTTCCAAGTTCATACATACTCTTTAAAGGTCAAACCACTACCCATTTCTCACAACTACATACTTGCTAAGTACAAGGGTGTGCCATTTGGTACACCTTTACATTCCACTTCTACCTATCGAAGTGTAGTCGCCGGTCTCTCACCTTGACCACATCCGCTTCGGTACCTGCGCACTAAAAACGTTCCCCCGAGGGGGTCAGCTTTCGCTGAATATGATAACCGCATACCCCGCGTACTAGCGAGGGTACGCCGACCATTTGGTCGAATACATGCAATTCATTTCGCAATACATACATGCATTCATACTTACATACATACATACTTACATAGATACATTATACATACATACATCCATACTTTCATTCACGATACTACAATACTACACAAGGTATACATACATACGTACGGTACAATACATGCTTGGAAGACAATACAAGTCAACCAATACTTACTTACCATCTTTCAGAATACACATGCACAATACATACTCATTACATACCCGATACGCAATACGGAGATACACTTCTCCAATTCACACAGAAGGTTGTTAGCTTCTTTACACACCCGGGTTAGTCGGGTGTTCAATACTCTTTACTACTTCCGGTCAATGACTTACAATAGTCAAGATCAATACACATACAATACTTACTCCTTACATACTTTACTTCCAGTTAAGTCGGTGTGACCTCCGGGCAGGGAGTACTACCTCCCCCCCCGGGCTTTAGGGTGGCCCACTAATCCAGGATGCTACCCATACAAAGGGAATTGGTCCAAGGAAAAGATTATAGCCAGGATTCGTTTCCAACCTCTTGTGGTTCCTTATCCTCACGCGTGGCCGAAACTATATCGGACTTCTACTCATTCCATTACTCATTACTCATGTCAGGAGTTAGATTGTTAGGAATTAGTAGAAGTCAGTACTTCATTTCCATACATACATACAATACACAAGTACACAATACTTACACATACTTCTCATTTACATTCATCATTTCATGAATTATACAAACTAATTGTTCAAGAAGATACCACAAGAACAAAATAGTTCAAACACATTTAAGTGCAATATAAGTCCGATTCGTGCATTTATCTTATTGGTGATCACATAAGCACACAAATCGGGGTAACCAGGTTAGGATACAGAGCATGAAGAAATCATACCGTTCACCGTCGTATACGTATTACCGGTTCCTTTGGAGATCAACTATTTGATTCCTATACACACATGAAGTAGTATGATCAATGATCTATTATTGATCTAACTTACTCCTTCATTGTTACTTCCAATGTATACTTGCTACTTTATTACTTTCCTACTTGGTTATAAAACCATTCTTTTCTCATTACTCTTATTTTTACTTTCTTACCTTTACTATTTCATTTATTATGTACTACTACATATATATGCATATATGTATATAGGCATATATTGTATATATACATGTACATATGATTGCTATAATCATATTATAAAAATACTTTTTTTTTTTTTTTTTTTTTTTTAAGACTCGACCGGACTTGCAAGTCCGGTCCAAGTCAGTAGCTTGCATTACGGGAATTTTTCTGGCCGACCGGACTTGCATGTCCGGTCGCAAGTCCGGTCCATTCCAGTAGGTTTCATCGGGGAATTTTTTTGGTCCGACCGGACTTGCATGTCCGGTCGCAAGTCCGGTCGATTCCAGTAGCATTCTGACGGGGAAATTTTCTGCTCGACCGGACTTGCAAGTCCGGTCGCAAGTCCGGTCGCCCCAGTACTTCAGTTTAAAATCTGTTTTCAATTGCATTCTTTACCCATTGCTTCCCCAATCTTTACCAATACTTCCCCACATGATTTAGCACTAGTTAAGCACTCTAAATCACCTTAATTCATCCACCAAACTCACTACTCAATCCTTACACAAATTATACCAATTTCCAACATCTCATCTCAACACTTACATTGTTTTTCTTCACACTAATGCTACAGATTTGGTTTCTTTCATTATGCTACAGATTTTCATCTCAACTCTTGCATTCCAATACTCCTTCAACTAATGCTATACCTAGCATCCAAAATGCATTACCTTACACTCTAGTTTCATTCCATTTACAAACTCATTTCCAAATCTGTTACAAACTACTAAAACACTCCATTAAAACTCTCCAAGTACTTCCTCTTCTTAACAACTCAAGTCCTCAAATTCCTAGATGAATTTTGACATAGTCTCCCCTATTTTTCTAACATTCACCACACATTACTCCAGCTCACATTTCCATTCTCACAACCTGTTCATACAACACATTTACTCACAATCCACACTGCTACAACAACATAATTTTCCTGCACACATACCCATTCAATACCCAATGTTTTCCCAAGTTTTAAACATCATTTAAACTTCAAAAGCTGTTACATTCTTTTCTCTCTCTAATACTCTACTACATTACTACTACTCGTTACTCAATTCATTAATCATCTTTCTTACTTAAAAACTGTTACAATACACAATACAAACTAGCTCAAGGTGAGAAACTTTACCTTGTTCTTTCTAGTTTTCTTTCTTCTTTCCTTTCCTTCTTTCTCCTTTGTTCTTTCTCGGTTTTAGCTCAAGGATGGGCAATGCTACAGCACCTCATGCCAATACACACAACTACTTAGTATACATTTTGTACTAACCCTAGAATTTAATGTTTTAGGGTTTAGGAAGAATATTACCTCTCAATGGATGAATGGAGTTCTTGAATAGCAAAAGAACAATATTCCTAGCCCACAAGAGTAGCCAAATCGGCTGAAGCAACAAAGGGCCAAGAGTTCAAAAACATGGAAATTCTTAAAATGCTAATGAGAGCTAGAAACAATGGATTTTCGAACTTCTTTTTACCTCAAGATGATAAGGAGGTGAAGGTGCTTCTAATGGTGGCTTCAAATCTCCAAATGGTGAATACCCACAAAAACGAAAATGGAGCTTTTGGATTTTTGAAAGGAGGGAAATATTCTCCTTTGCAAGGGGATTCCAATGGTACTGTTTTTATAATTTTTGGACAGGTATTGAGCTAGAACAAGAAGAGAGAAGGAGGGAGTTTAGTGGTTTCTTTCATTTCTCCATGGCTGTGTCGCATGGAAGGAGAAAAATCAGAGAGAATAGAGAAAGAGAGGAAGATGGGTACGTGAGAGGGAGTGGGAAAAGTGAGGAGAGAGACTTTTATTTTTTTTGCTTTTGCTTTACTTATTAGGCTTGTCTTTTAGCAAACAACAAAGAAATAAAGAGAGTGAGTGAGAGGAGGGGTGACCGGCCCCATATACACACACACACACTTTTTAATTTTCTATTTGCAAAGTGGACACACTAAGTTTGTTTAATTGTACTCTTACCCCACAACTTACCGTTGTTACAGTTTTTACTAACCGTACCCGTTTTCCGGAATTCTCTCGTTTAATTAATTTTGTTGGCTCTAAGGCTCCACTAATATTTATTAGTGACTATTTAGTTGACCAAAATTGTTACGAGTCTATTTGACCCGCTTAAAGTCACGTTTTCCCGGTTTCCTCGAAAAACGCGCTTTAAGGTTCGTTTATGCTTTTAACCCATTTTAAAGGTCCGTTTTCTTCGGGATTTGTTCCCTCGTATTTATTTAAGTGTAATTAAGCCTTTAAAAATATAATCAGCCTAATTAATCACTGTTTTTAATTACGGGGTATTTCACCAATGCTCCGTACAAAAGTCTCAGATAATATGTATGTGTTATTATCATAGTGCTACAACGTTTTACTTACGTTCCTTATATTTCATATAAGATAGCACCATAGCCGCTAGTTCGTTTTATTATATAGGTTCATATATACGAACCAATATTGTTAACTCAACAACAGTAAATAATAAGCAGCTATAAATATACAATTCATGCATATTAATTAACACATTCAGGCAAACAATCTTATCACAGATCACACAGAAGCCTGAACTGAGGAAGCCCTCAGAGACAACCAGAGACACATAACAACATACAAGTTATATCAACCAAATCCGAGCCCAAGGAGCAACCTTAGGTCAACTCGGCAAACCCCTTTACATACCGTTCACCCTGACTGTATTACGGTGGAGTATGAATCAGCAAGATCCTATGCTCCGTGCAGTCCGCTAGCTCGTCAAGCGTCCTTGTCAGAAATATACTCTAAACGGTAATAAACTATAAGTCAGTCTCCATGACTAACTACATCCGGTATTTCCGAATAATAAGTAACCCCGACAGTTCACCCCTGTTTTCTACAGTTGGGTTACGGGTTTCTCTAAACAGTCGGCTTTGTTACTTAAAACCTGTACGTCAAAACTATTTCAACTGTTAAGTTTAATTCCTTATATTCTTTTAATCTTATCCACATCTAGTTTAGGTACGTAACCTATAGTTGCATGTATGCATGCATTCTTGTATTATATTGCATTCTAAAATTCATAACTTATAGCTCGTAATTTTTTTTTAAATAACCACCACCATTAAATCATATGGTTTTCAACCAAAGTATATATATCCACATTATATACATTATTCTCGTGTATGTATATATATTTTTACCACGTAGGTAATTCTCATGAGTTTCATAAACTCTTATATTTTATGTTACATTTTCATCTTTTATTAGATGATTATTCCCATTAGTTGTATTATATTATACAACTTATATTAAGATTATTATCCTAATACCATGTAACATCTTATGTTGTATAATTACAACTCCTAAGGTTTATTCCATAAACACCTTAGTTTATAAATCCATTTATTATAGTTTGTCACATTATTTTATGTGAGTACCCTTCCTTATATTAACTCCATCTAAACCATATCATTGTCATAACATTTATAACATTATAGACCTAGTTTAAAATTCATCTTTCAACTCTTATTAACTCGGTATAGCCCTTAACTCAATTTAATTCCGTTTTGACCACATAACATTATGAAATGTTATACCACATTCTAATATCATTGATATGATTCTTATTTCCTTTAACTTATGACCTATAGTTTTTATACAAACTATTATATATTTCCTCATAGGCATATATCAAACCTTATACTTTTCCTTAAACCATAATTTCCTTTATTTACAAATCACCCCTTTCTTTTTACCATGTTATATATACCATTCAATAACATTTCAAACTTAAAAGAAGTATAACCCATGGTTATTTTTGTAAATTCCGAACAGCCCTTGTGCTATTCTATAATTGCCATTTGGCCCTATTTATAACATATAGTTTTTCCATATCATTAACACCATACATTATACACATATCTTAATAAATTCTCTTAATAATTCTAAAAATCTCCAAATTTTACCAAAAGGTTATAAGTATCCTTATTAACCCATATACTCTTGGTATTTTACCATTCCACCATCTATATTTCTCCAAAGTGTCATAATGACATAATAACTATATATTATACATATATAGTTTATTTTAATTCCAAAAAACATTCCAATAAATTCCTAAAAATTCCTAATAGCCCATGGGTGTTTAAAATACCATTTTACACCCTTAATTTTCGGTAATAACATATTCACCATATATGTCATAAAAATAATACCATAAGATACTTATCTTATTATACAACCTTAAATAAGTTATCTAACTATTTATTTTGGTCAAAACCTAGCATATGGTCAAGGTTGACCTCCTTAATATTTCCTTGACCACCAATTCCTTATAATTACGGTTTTAACCCCTAAGTTTCCAAAATTCACCATTTAACCCCAAAACTTTATAATATCTTATAAACTTTATTTTAACTCCTTTTAACTCTAATTTTCGGCCTTATTATTCTAAAGCCCCCAAATTTAATTTAATTACACCTAATACCCCATTTATTTTCGGTAATGCATTTATACTACTTAAACTTAATTAAAAGCTTGTAAATGCATAATAAAATGGCCTAAAATACATGGCCTTATTACAAACATTGGCTTGCAAAATAAATTACACATAAATGTCCCAAAACACTTATAAAATTTCAGCCTCTCACCATATAATTTTCATTTATTTACCAACTTCCACATAATGTCTTAAATTTGACATTTATGCTTGTTTAATTAGTTAAAAATTTATTAAACCATTCCTTAAACATTTAAGGTCAAATAAGACCTTATTATTCTTCTTCACTCACGGCAATAGTATTAGAATTAGCTTAGAACATTTTTAACTTAGCAAAGTTAATGTTTAAGTGATTTATACCTTGATTTAGCTTAGGTAATCCTTGTTTGGTTCGGCCACCTTAAGTAGAAATTATCCACAGCTTGTTTTACATGTTTTCAAACAGAAAACAAGGCCTAGTTAGTCTCCAAGCAAGATCTAACCATAAGAAGTAATTTAATGTAAGATTTAAGGCAAAAATCACCTTAAGATTGCAAGGAGAGTTCAAGATGGTTTCGACCTGAATCAAGCCACCACAAGGTGTTAGATCTACCATATTGACATAGAAATAGCTAGATCTCAACAAGCTACCTTGTTATTGGTTTTACCTTGGAAAAATGCCTTAAAGAGGGTATTTCCTTTGGATCTCGGCCATCCTTGCTTCAAATGGCTAACCAACAGATTACAAAATGAAAAGGAGAAGAAGATGAGGCTATGACCAAAGTTTCACAGCCGAACTTGAAGGGAATCAAAGTTATGAGCTTAAAGCACATTTTTACCTTAAATGGTCAAGAGTTGAACTTCCCTCCTTAGATCTGGTTATGTACGAAACCAACACTTCCTTTAACCTCCAAATCACTCTACATAGATGTATAGAAAAGGTTGGAGTGTAGATCAATCGAAAAAGGAAAGAAAGATGAAGAAAATGGGCATTTTTATGCCTTAAGAGCTTACCTAGAGCTTGAGCTCTCATCAATGGAGCTTGGGAACCTAACTACTGTCAAGAGGAGCCAAGGGAGAGTCAATGGAGATTGGGAACATTAACATATGTCAAGAGGAGCAATCAAAGGGAAGAAGGTTTGGCAGTGAGCTCCACGTTGGAATGGAGCTAATGAGAGAAATGACCTATTTTTTTCTTAAAACACATTTTTTTGCATTTTTTTATGTTTTAGTGACTTGATGACTCACCAAGGCTGATTGGAGTTGTATAATTGAGCTAAATTCGGTGGAGATAAGAAGAGGGGGCATGTGTGTATGATTGGAGAAGGTAGGGCTTGATTGATTCAAATTTGAATCAAAAATGAGATAATAATATGACTTTTAGCAAAAGTGAAAGGTGACTCATCTGCCTTGTCTTGTACTGTGGGAGCCACGAAATACAAGGAAAGGAGGAGCAATTTGAGGCTCCAAAACCGGCTGGCATCACATGGGGTGAGGTAAGTGGAACCCACCTTTTTGTTTTATAAGGTAAAGTTTGTTTTTTTTGTTATTTTATGCAAAAAGTAAAGTAGCTTATTTAATTGTCACATGTCTCTTGTCTCTTGGTCTGTTAAGAGACTTAATTATCTGATTTTATGTAGTCCATTTCGTGGTCAATGGTCAACATTGACCAACTTAGTCAATGTTGACCCAAACAGGCCCCACTTTAGGGTTTATTAATATTTAATATAAATTTGTAAAAATTCGTAAATTTCTGGAATTAAATTCCTAATATCATATAATATGATATTTTATTATATTTAAAGGTATTTATAACCTTTTAGCCCATTTAAAACCAATTTAAAAGACAATTTCACAAAAACGTGCTTTAAGGAGTTTTAGCGCACATTTTGTGTTGCCTGGTGTTTCTGAGCTCTATTTTCTGACAACGGTCTTGTTGTGTTCCTTACATGATATTTGATCATGTAATTCAATTTTATATCATTTAGAGGTCATAGACCTAGGGTTTTCCTAGAGCACCTTTTTGCCCTTTTGACCTTGAAGCATGTAAATGCTTTTTCTTGTGTTGGAGTGTTTTCCAACGGTTATAATATGTTAATATTATGTTAATATACTTAGGACAAATTTTTAGGTCCTAAGAAGTTTATTTGGGTATTTATTTACCCTTAACAGTCAAAGGGTGCAACATCTTGTTTTATGTTGACCACTGTTGTTCTCAGTTGACTTTAAGGCGTGTTTAGGCCTTAATTAATGTGATTAGATATTTAATCCATGTTTTATTAATTTGGGGTATTTCAACAATTATAACGTTCAACGCAATAAGAACGGGTTTAACGTCTTTATTACAGTGAGAGCGCCGAAATTGGCGTTTTCAACTACGATTTCAGTACGACGTTTTGAAAGTATAACAATGTTTATAATTAATCAAACGTAATGTAAAATGTAGTTTAATGATGTGGTGTCACAATTATAACATTCAAACACAATAAGAAAGGGTTTAACGTTTTATTACCGCGAGAGCGTTTTTACGGTTACATGACAAAATGATTTTTCTGAAAAAACAAAAGTTACAACTAGATGTCATTACATGTTTGCAACATTAAAATGATTTAATAAAAAAATTTGTACTATGATGAATAGTAATTTGTACTGTAATAGCAATCGAGTATGCTAAATGATTGTGACTATATGGAAAGTAAATGATTCGCCAATATATGATGAAAAGTAAATGATTCAATACCAAAAACTTGCTAAGATTTTTTTTGCTGATCGTCGTTTTTGTGTTTAACTGCATCACTCAACGACCAACGTGTATTATTATTCCCAAATAATGAATCATATCCCAACCCATTCTTTTTTTTATTGATAGATGATTAATTATTATTTTATAATGTCTTATTATATGCATAGGGTGTATTTTAATTATCATTTTGTGAATCAAGTGTCTTGTTTTTAGATACTCATGCATGCACTACTTAAACTAGTAAAAATAAATAAAGGGAAATTTCATGAAATGCCACTATATTTTATGCTAATTCATGAAATGCTTAAAAAAGAGAAAGTCACGAAATGTCACTATAATTTTGTAAAAGTCCATAAAATACTAATATGTCATTGACCATAAGCAAACAAGACAAAAATATTCCTA
This sequence comes from Limonium bicolor, assembly GCA_023374045.1. NCBI lineage: Eukaryota > Viridiplantae > Streptophyta > Magnoliopsida > Caryophyllales > Plumbaginaceae > Limonium > Limonium bicolor. The sequence goes on from CM041777.1 coordinate 294,156,862, forward strand.
CTAGCAACTAAGTATTTTTAAAGTCATAATATGCCCCTAAGTGTTAAAAAATTCATAAAATTCACAAAAATTAAAAATACCATAAAATATAGATAACTATAAAAAATACTTAAAATTATAAAAATAATAGAAATAATTAGAAATATATATTAATATATCATAAAACATTGAAAAAAGTAAGTACTTCACAAACTTATTTAGTACCATAAAAAAAGAATGTAGAGTTTTAAACACACAATTTATACTAATTTTCTACAAGTTTAGACCAATATAGTACCATAATTTATACCAATTATTTACCATAATTTTTACCATTCATTTTCAAATTTTCTTTTTCTACCAATTTAATTATTAGGAATCTTCACCAAATACCGCTGAGTTTTTGCTTAATTCACGATATGCCACCGTATTTTTAAAATTACACAGGATAACACTAAGTTTTTACTTATTTCACCAGATAACACTATGTCTCATATTTTGTTAAATGTTCTATTAATATCCCTAGAAAAAGACTAAACTACGCATATAAAAAGTTAAACAACAAACGGTGTTTTACTATACATACAACTTTCAAGTTGTCAAATTATAATATGGGTTTTTAGTCATTTTCTTGGAAATTAACGGAACATTTAACAACATATAAGACAGAATGTTATATGATGAAATAAGTAAAACTTAGTGTTATTCTGTGTATTTTAAAAACTCAGTGGTATATCTTGAATTAAGCAAAACTCAGTGGTATTGGTATAATTTCCCTAAATTTATTTATTCACAAAATCTATTATAGTTTTTAATTAATATAGATATTTTTTAATTTATATTCTATTTACAGAGGACTTCAAAGACATATATAATTTATTTTGAATAAATAATTAACATTTATTAAAAAAAATTTGAAAATATATGGTGCAAATTATGGTAATTAATTGGTACTCGTTATGGTGCTTAATTAGTAGAAAAAATGGTATAAATTATGTTAAAAATTATGACTTGTACCAATTTTTCTACCAATTAAGCACTATAACATGTACCAATTAACTACCATAATGTATTATACATTTGGTAATTATCTTTTTTTAATAATTTAAATTATTTATTCAAATTTCTATATTTATCATAAAAGTCTCATCTGTAAAATAGAATATAAATTAAATTCTTTTTTACAATATTAATTAATAATTAATATATTTTTTTTGAATACACAATTTAAATTGAAAAAAAATAATTTAAAATGTATGGTAAAATTTATAGTTACTAATTGGTATAAATTATGGTACTATATTGGTCTAAATTTGTAGAAAATTAGTATAAATTATGTATTTAAAACTCTACCTTCTTTTATGGTACTAAATAATTTTGCAAATATTTACCTTTTTCAATATTTGAAGATATTTTATATATATTTATTTATTTAATTTATAATATTTAAAATATTTTTTATAGTTATCTATATTTTTATCGTATTTTGAATTTTTTTTGTGAATTTTAGTGAATTTTTTAACACTTAGGGGCATATTGTGAACTTTAAAAGTATTTTGTTAACTAGTAGGGGTATTTTTATCTTTTTTGCTTCTAGTCAATGGATAGTGACATTTCATGGACTTTTATAAAATATAATGACATTTCGTGACTTTCTTTTTTTAAAGTGGTATATTCACTAAATAACGGGTATGGGTTAAGGTTACCCATTTAAATTTTGGGTCGAGTATGAGTTACCTATTAAATTATGGGTTGGTATGGGTTAAGAGTTTTAATCTCAATTCTACCTGACCGGTTTACTTAATTTACTGAAAATAATAAATTGATAAATATGTTACTTATGTATTATTTCTATATCTATGTATTATACTCCCTCCGTCCTGAATTGACCGTCCTGTTTACTATTTGAACATGTTGTTTGACTTCAATATTTAACATATAAGATAAAATAATTTTAAAAATTTAAGTTATGCGTATGATTCCTTACATGATAAACTATATTATTACAAAATTTAGTTCTATAAAATTTTTTATCTTATATGTTAATATTAAAATGGAAAACGTGTCATAAACAAACATGACGGTCAATTCAAGATGGAGAGAGTAGTAAACAAAATACTATCACTTCTTTAAGGTCACATAATTTTTTTTAATCCAAATACATTCTCTAGGCCATCTATATCCACCATTCACTATTTGTTTGAAAACCTAAATAATATGTTATTCATTCTTGTAGCCGCACAAACTCCACGGTTCACACACCATTTCATCCAACAGATGGATTAAGATAATCAACCCATTTAACGGAATGTTGACATTTGGAAAAATAACACACGATAATTCGAAATAAATGACCTTCATGTGCATGATTTTATAGACGACTGATACTGCAGGAAAAACAAGAGTATTTATATTTATACGGGTTAAACGGGTTAGGTTTGGCTTCAATGATTTTATATGGGTTGGTATGGGTTGAAAATTTATAACCCGATTATTTTTTGGTCAGGTATAGGTCAATACAATTTTAATCGGATTGTGTATGGGTGAACTTAAACCTAACCCATTAACCTGAATGGTCACTTCTAAAATTGAGGGGTGAAGCATCTTGCGGTATGATGTTATTAGAAAATGTTCAATTATATTGGGCTTGTAGAAACTATACTTTGTTAATTTTGAAAAAAATATACTTATATTTTAAAATATAATTTATTAACATTTCCACACTAAGTCCATAAAATATCAGTGTTGAGTGTGGAACTATGTACTTTTTAAGATAGGTTCGACAATGATCCATACTATCTCTATTCTTCATTACTTGTTCATATTATCTTATGTCATGATGTCTTCCATTGATGTCTTGTTTTATGTACATTACCCTGGCATGATATGGTTGTCTTTCAAGTATAATGCTTAACTTGGAAAATTTCCCGGAAGCGGTTATTTGGCCCCCTCAATTCCTAAACAAAGTTGATTCTTCCAGTTTCCCTGGAAACGGGGAGTTTTTTTTACTTGTACTGTATCGGCTTCCAGATGCTGATAATTTAATTATTGGCTTCAGTACAAATCTCCAACAGTCACATAACGACTAGTTTGTTGTTGGATCATTTATAAATAATCTCCACTCTCTCCCAACATTTGCTACTTCTTTCTACTACCTTGCTACTTTGTTCCTACTTTGTTGCTACTTTGTTCTGCAAAATCAAAATCTGTTGTCCAGTCCACACCCTTACACATTCCACACTCTTCCCCATTTGCTACGCATACTTGAGATGGATATCCCATGCACTCTTTATCTGAATGTAGATCTCAAATACTACCCAGATGGTGTATATTTTCATATATTCCATTGGTCGAGATTTATCCATTTTCAAATTCCCGAGTTTTCCACATTTCAATCCTTCAAAGATACTATCAAAAATCTTGTCGACTTGGAGTTAGGGGGAGATTATTTATCACCGGCATGCTTTGTAGAAAGTTGGTGAACAAATATCCAACTTGTTCTTATCTTCCACTCAAAATTACTAGCGATTCTCGGATGAAGCTGATGATATCAAACTTCATCAAGAATTCAGATTTGCTGAACAGTGTGGCTGTGCAAGTTGAATTCGAGCATGTAACTACACCTTCTCTGGAGGAAGACAATGAAACCAATGATGATTTTTCCGAGCATCAACAAGCCGAAGATGAAAATCTCCAGAGTTTGGATGATGATTCTGAGATGGAGCCAGAAGATTTACCAGATGACGGTGACATAGTTGATAAAGCTGGATCCTCCACACCGTACACTCCTTTAGCATCATTCTCATTGCAGGTGGATCTTGAGGCCATAAGCCAGATACCATCAGACATTGGTCGACGTGGTGTGCCGTATTGGAGGCCAGGTCATGAGTTCGTCAAAGGGAAGAATTTACTGATAAAAATGTTCTTGTGACAGCTGTGAAACGATATCACTTGGAGCGAAATGTATATTTCATTGCCCCTGAGAATAATAGAAAAATTTACTCCTTAAGGTGCTGACAAGGATGCAGTTCCAGATTTTGAGGCGCTGTTAAAGAATTCATTTGAATGGTGAGTACGAAAATTCAGTCCGTACATATGCGCTCTAGTCCTAGACGAGAGTAATGATCGTTTTTTGACTTACAATTTCATAGCTGAAGTCATGATACCAAGGGTCAAAGAGAACCCTGCACTACAAGTGAAGACTATGATTCAACTTATCCGTTCAGAATATAAAAGGAAGATCAGCTACAAGAAAGCTTAGTTAGGTTGTGCTGAAGCGATAAGAAGGGTCTATGGTGATTGGGAGCAATCATTTACTGAATTACCCAGGTATATCCTAAGTATCAAACACTTTATACCTAATTGTATGTCGACCTAGATTCAACCGTCGTGTTTCAAGATGAAACAAAACCACTTATGTTAGGAGGTTTAAGCGTTGTTTCTGGGTATATGGGCCTTGTCTTACTGCTTTCAAGTATATGAAGCCTTTACTGTAAATAGATGCTACCCACTTGTACAGTAAGTACAAAGGTAAATTATTGGTCGTTGTCGCTCAGGATGGTAACAACAAGATAATACCAATGGCCTTCGGTATTGTTGCTAGCGAGTCAAGGGATGACTGGAAATATTTTCTTGACCGTGTTCGTAACATAGTCATTGGAGCTAGGAATGATGTGGCAGTGATTACGGATCGAGCCGAAGCTATAATGTCAATCATGAGGGAAGAACCATACTGGCTTCCTCCTTATGCCCAACATTTCTTGTGTATTGGTCATATCAAGATTTGGAAACAAGGAGTGGAAAAAGTACCTCATCAACACAGGTAATAGCTAAAGATTTTTATGTTGTTGTTTATTCTGGTATTGGTAGGTATCTAATCTGATGATATTACTTGTCCAGGTTACTATTTAGAAGGGATATAGTTCAAGACAAATTAAATCACTTACTTGCTCTGCACCCCTCTATTGCTCCTTTTTTCAATGAGCTCCCCCTCGAGAAATGGTCACGTGCGTATGATGATGGAAAGAGGTGGGGTCATATGACAACTAACTTGGGTGCATGAATGAGGTGTTGAAGAGGGTACGTCTCCTACCTGTAACGGCTATTGTTGAAAGCACTTTGTACAAGTTAATTTACTACTTTCGAGATAACTTAGAGACCCTACACTGCACAATGGAATAGTGGATCATTTTTTACCAAGCACCTGTTAGACAAAGCAGCTGAGAACCAAACACTTGCCAATTACCACCGTGTGGTTGTTATCGATACTATAGATTTGGTGTTTGAGGTGGTTGACAATGGGGATGCAAACCTACGACGAGAAAAAGGTAAATTTACTGTGTGAATCAACTCAAGGCAGTGTGAATGCGGTGAATGGCAGCCGTTTAAGTATCCATGCTCATATGTCATGGTCGTGTGCTCTACTAGCACCCTGGATTGGAGGAATTATGTTCATCAGGTGTACAGACTTGAAATGATGATAGATTCTTACAACGAGAACAAGTTTGTGCCACTAGGAAATCAAGGAAAGTGACCTATATACGGTGGACTTGCTATTGTCCAGATCCAGCTATGATGCGTAACGTCAGAGGCCGACCCATATTCTCCCGCATTCACAATGAATTGGATGAGAATTATGAGCGTGAAACAAGACATTGTGGGCTATGTCGGCAACACGGTCATGTGAGGACGAGATGCCCAAATGCAAGTTATAGTTAATTCACTTGTATCGTTGTACGTTGTTGTATCATATGGTAGTCAATTATGCTCTTGCTTGGACAAGTCGTGCCTTTAGCAAGCACACCAAAAAAATGTAGTTTATGCATTGTCTTGTAGTGGATTATGTAATGAATTATCATCTTGTGAATCCTTATCTTGAAAAACATTATCTTGAGAATCTGTTAGAGGTAGAAGAAGTGTAAGGTTGAAAAACTTTAGGCTTAATTTGATTAATAGGAGCAGTTCTTAGATAGAGCTGCTTATTTTAGTATGATAGGCGATGCGGTAATTATTTTTGTTGGCCAAGGTTTGGATAACGTTAGAAGTAAATGTCTGTGTTTGCGGTTAAGCTCGTTATAGTGAGCTGCTAGCTTTTTGAGCATGACTGTTTTTTGCCAGGAATAATTTGACAGTAGGAAGTGTTGGCTTGAATGGTCTCTTGAAAAAATACGACCTACATGACCAACAGTTGTTTCACACACAGTGGCGAATATAGAGAACCATTGAATATATAAAACTGTTATTCCAAACAATGACGTCCGTCATTGTTTTTTTACAAATACACAGAGCAAAAAATATCATGTTACACAAGGACATAGGCAGTGTTATTTAGTTTTTATTACGTGCTTGCTGTAGGCAAGACCGTCCACATATGAGGTGCCATATACCAAATCTCTTGATATCTTAACATGGGATGTCCCTGCATAATCCACCTTCATACTAACCATCATGTTCGTTATCATCTGAGTCGTCTTTCGTACTCTTCTGGCAAAGCTATGCCCGTTGGTGGTAACTGTGATGGGTTATCTTCCTTGAATGCAATGACGACATAGAGTTACTCTAGTATACAATTTTTGATTGAACACGAAACGTTCAATCATTCGTTGAACGTCAATATCTTGCTTTACCTATAAAGGCCCCCATAAGGGGCGCGGCTGGGAGCACAACAGTAATCGATGAAGTATCGATTCGACCACACAATAGTAACCGTAACGCTCTTTCAATCTAGTCTCGACAATATTCTCAAACTCAACGAATGTAATATCCATGTTGATCTCGAAATTGACCTGGACAGTAGAATATGTTTTGGCAAAATACAAACCTGAATCATTGGTAATTGGCTCAATGTCAAGCAAGATAGTGTAGGGGATCTCCATTTGCTGAAATATATCAATGAAGTGCACTATGACCTATCGTATACTGATGCAATGTAGAATTGACAATGGTTTTGGGTTGTTGTTTGTGAAATGGAAAGGAAAACACAAGCTATATTTATAGGCAGGCAGAGGATAAGGGGGTACGTAAGGGAGATGAGAAGCCACAAATTTAGGGAGTGGGAATGGCATCAATATCCACTAGGGGGAATCTTATATGCAGAATCATATGCAATAGCATCTTTATCTAATGCTTCAACAAATGCCAACTAGGGATTGGATGAGGGGAATCAAATATGTGTATGTAGAGTGCTACGTAACCACAACATCTTGTAAACATACTAGATTCATAAAATTTCAACAAGTGTTTTACAAAGTTGACAAAGTGACTAACATAAAAATAATTTAATTATAAAAACTACATTGTTGTTTCACAATAAATTACACAATAACAAGTAACCTAATTGTTTCTTGACCTTTGTCTTTCAATTCGTTGTCCTATTATATTACGTCGCATCTCATAATTGACTATTGCAGCTGCAGAAATCATCATCACCACCTGGAGGCTCTATAGGATCATAGATAACTAGTAATGGAATATGTTCCATGAAATCATTGTACTCCATATAATTTTCCATCATCCGGCGAACAGATACATCAGTTCGTACGTGTATAAAATTCCCCTCGTAGTCGTCTTCTTGCCCCAAATACCCATTGTCGCTATGTTTATTCTACCAAGGAGTGAGTGTAGAGCACGGACTACTCGTCGTTGTAGTTCACGTAGATTGTTAGGATATGGCATATTTATTTCTATTCGACTATGCCCCATCCTTCAATCAAACTGAGCACCATGGCAGCCGAAAGTAGCCACATAGTTAACGTGCAAACTAAAAGGAAATCCATTTGATGTTGAGAGCAAAGTGTGGTGAAATATTTGAAGAATTCATGAAGGAAGTACAAAGTGTTTGATAGCAGGATGTAAGGAATGAATAGGTTGGAGACCCATACCATCTTTTATAATACAAGAGTAATGGTCACTGACACACCCAACGGCTAATGCAACTGCTAAATCAATGGCTAGGTCAACGGCTAGTGCAACGGCTAGCTTGAGTTATCAAAATCTGCATGCAAGTGCTCCAAAAAAATGCCCAAAGTGCCCAACATGCACTGTAATTAAGTTAGAAAAAACTACATGCTGGTGCTATGTTTGGCATATTGTTAGAAGTACCAAATGACATCTGTTGATCATGTAAATTTGTGTAAGTTTTTACTACATGCCCACAACATTTTTGCAAAAAATTAGATCGATACAAGTTCAGAAAGTGCTCCAAAAAGATGCCCAAAGTGCCCAACATACACTGTAATTAAGTTTAAAAATTTTACATGCTGGTGCTACGTTGGCATATTGTTAGAATTACCAAATGACATTCGTTGATCATGTAAATTTGTGTAAGTGTAGTACTACATGCCCAAAACATTTTTGCAAAAAATTAGATTGATCCAAGTTCAGAAAGTTCTCCAAAAAAATACCCAAAGTGCCCAACATGCACTGTAATTAAGTTAGTAAACTACATGCTGGTGCTACGTTTGACATATTGTTAGAAGTACCAAATGACATCCGTTGATCATGTAATTTTTTGTAAGTGTAGTACTACATGCCCACAAAATTTTTGCAAAAAATTAGATCAATCCAAGTTCAGCAAGTGCTCCAAAAAATGCCCAAAGTGCCCAACATGCACTGTAATTAAGTTAGAAAAAGCTGCATGCTGGTGCTACATTTGGTATATTGTTAGAAGTACCAAATGACATCCGTTGATCATGTAAATTTGTGTAAGTGTATTACTACATGCCCACAACATTTTTGCAAAAAATTAGATCGATCTAAGTTAAGTAAGTGCTCCAAAAAAATACCCAAAGTGCCCAACATTCACCGTAATTAAGTTAGAAAAAACTGCATGCTGGTGCTATGTTTGGCATATTGTTATATGTACCAAATGACATCCATTGATCATGTAAATTTGTGTAAGTGTAGTAATACATGCCCACAACATTGTTGCAAAAAATTAGATCGGTCCAAGTTCAGCAAGTGCTCCAAAAATATCACAAAGTGCCCAACATAGCACTAGATTCAACAAGTTTACTCACAAAGTACACTACTTAGAATAATAATTCAAAAATTAAACAACATTACATAAAACCAAATAAAAGTGTATAATAATTTTTCATCAACTAAGGACTAGTGAAATCGGTATTAAAAATTCTAGGCTTTCGATGCCTAGAATGTGTGCCCCTTAACCACATCCCCCTCACTTCCTCATTTTGTGGCGCCATAGCAGGTATACTAGGATCTACTGATGAAGATGGGGCGGGGGGACCATGCTCGGCATAAATGAAGGAGCATTCTGCAAGGAAGCTGAGGGATCATGTGACGGAGCATCAACCGGTTCTATATGTGCTGCCCCGTACCAGCTAACAAGCCCCAGTTCAACCCCCCAATTAAACGACCATCATTATAGATAATCTGATCACATATACTGAGCAACTCCTGATTAGTCAAAGGGGAAGGAGGTCTATCAGTTGGGTTCGAGGAACCCGCACCGGCATCAAAATGAGTACCAAAGTCAGGCGGTACCTGACCAAAGATCGTCCACTGGACCACAGGAGCTGGAGCAGGTGGTTGTGGTTCAAAAGATGACGACCGATACCCATCTTCCTTAGGTACGGTAGCAGCAACCATGGCAAAATGCGTCTGCGATGAAGGCTGGTTTTGTGGTAGTGGTGGTGGTGGTGGTGCATAGTCACGCGGCCCTCTTCGTCTCTAACTGTACGACCGGTTTCTAGCAGCTCTAGGAGTAGGGTTGTCATTGATTACACATGGAGGATACTCCAACTCCACCAAAGCTGGTGCCTGCAGTGAGAGTCTTGGGAGAAATGCCCATATCAATGATAGTGGTCAACATCGATCGTCTGCGAAAGGCGCGTGGCATATTCTCTAACACCATGATCAGTAGGAATCCTCTGAAGCTGCTCCACTGCAGACGCCTGATCAACCAAATAGAACAATGGATTATATAATGTTAAAAAATGATTGAATTATCAAACTTAAAGCAGAGAAACAATATACAAAAAATGGTTACCACAATGACATTCCTCCTGCTCTCCTCTGTGTACCAAACCACGGCATGCTGGAGGTACCAGACCATATAAGTGCTCCTCATGTCTAGAGGGACGCTTCTGGGTAATTGTGAGGTAACCACCGATACTGAGGCCTGTTGTTCCACATCTGAATGTGGTCTCGAAATATGTCCCACCATGCTGCATCAGTCCTGCCTGTCCTGGTGACTACATGAAGCATGTCACAGTCGAGTGGGGAGCAGGAATGGGCTGGTCAACCCCAAACCGACGAAGTACCCGGTCCGGTTGGTGACCCTCGATAACATTGAAGTGGATTAAAATACCACAACAACAAACTACTCTGGGTGTGGTGTTCTGTCACCGTATGGCTACCAGATCCACTGCAAAACATCGAATTGAATATTAAAATCATGCTAATAATTTATGACAAATCAAGTTGTACTGTATTAATGTGTAGTTGTACATTACCTCTCCCTCCCTAGGTGGAACCTAAATGTTTCTAGAGTTTGTCGAGCCATTGCAGCACTAATGGTATTCACCTTACCATTGTATATATAACACGATTTGTGTAAGGATTCTACCATAGTTCAACTAAGTTTTATATTAACAATGATACGATATGTAGTTTATTACCTGTGGGCAAGGGAAAGGTGAGGTGAGAGATTTACTCGATCAGCGCTGAGTCATGGCCTGAATGCAGGAATACACTCATATGCCCAGACGGTGAGCATCTTGCTACAGCCATTCAGATACTTTGTGTCGAACTTGGTCGCATTGCACATCTCCCTGTAGAAATGTGCAAGAAGCGCGGACCCCCAGCTCAGCTACCACTGTAGTCAAAGTCCTCTAGTAGTTTTAGATAACTCACATCAACTTTATCCCCATTAGAGTTGGGGAACAGTAGCCCTCCAATCAGCCCGAGAATGTAGGCTCTAGCGTGCTGCTGATGAATGATATCACCAAAATCATCGTCCGTCTCCACAAATCTCTCAGCCAACCAAGCAATTGGTAACTAATTCCCCTTGTGAGAAAGGGGGACATCATCAAGAAGCCGTAGACATATAGCATTCACATCCACATTACTAGTAGAGTGACAGATGGGTAACGCCTCAATAGCAAGGCCAAACAAAATACGTACATCCTCTAAGGTTATGCTGACCTCCCCAAATGACATCAAAACTGTGTGTGTCTCAGGACGCCATCTATCAATCATAGCACTAATGATGTCCGTGCAGTTATTCAACCTTAGATTTGCTGGCCCAAAAAAACCATCTCTAGCAACGTAGGGTAAAATAGCATCATGTGGGGCTGTAGCACCCTTCCAGCAAGATCTGGTTTTCAATGTTTTGTTTTTGTACTGTGCATATCTCTGCATTCCATACAAATTACAGTTTAATAGATTACTAATACTAATTCTAATAAATTAATCATCCAACCACTAAGAAATATCAAACACATGAAAATAGTTCTAATAATAATAGATTAACTACAATAGAACATCTACACCTTAAATTAGCAATTGATTATACAATTTTAAAAACGAGCATTCACTTAAACTGTTTCGAACAAATTATTAAACAAACAACTACATATAGTATGTGTTATTTAACTCAACCTTATATAATTAACTAAATATAATTTTAATAAATTACTAGGGTACATTATCTACAATTAAATCATACGTTGCATAAACTAAACAATTACATTGAAATAATAATTAAACTAAACTACTATTACGTAGATAGATAATATAAACAATATGTAATTAAGTATTAACTAACAATATACATAGAAATACACATTGAATTAACAATTAAACTAAATAAACTACTATTACGTAGATAGATACTATTACGTACAAAAAACATTTAGTTAAACAACTATTAAATTATTATTCTACAATTAATCATTACTTAGAGTCATTATATTAAAACTATGATTTAATTTAACTAATTATTCTACAATTAATAATAATGGTAGAAAAGATAACTTTTTATTTAACTACATGAAATATCTAAATAAACTACTAATGTTAATTGTTAACCTATTATAACATATATACATTAATAGTGTAATAAAAAATAATTAATAAATACTAATCGGGTCGTCAGAGGCATACACGACAGATATGTGAGTCGTCTGCAAACTGAAAGGCTGCGACTCCAATGGACCTTGTTCACCCATCTGATATTGGTCTCCCATATTGCTCTACAAAAACAGAGAATTTTAAAGGAGAGTGTAAATGAGAGGAAAGGATTTTGGAAGGATTTGGAGGAGATTGAAAAAAAAAAAGCTTGTGTGACAATCGGCCAACGCGATGCGTTGTTTTATAGGGGGCTTTGTACTGAAGCCGATAATTCAATTATAGGCATCTAGAAGCCGATAATTCAATTATCGGCTTCAGTACAAATCTCCAACGGTCACATTTTGATTTGTACTGAAGCCGATAATTCAATTATTGGCTTCTAGATGCTGATAATTGAATTATCTGCTTCAGTACTAGTAAAAAAACCCGTTTATGGGGAATACTGGAAGAATCAACCTTGTTTGGGAATTGAAGGGGCCAAATAACCACTTCCGGGAAATTTATCGCTTAACTTTGGCATTGTGAGAGTGGGACTTCGCCGGTGGGCACGGTAATGTCTTGGGGGTACGCAGTACACTCATCAACATTTGTTGACAACAGAATGTGGGAAAATTATCATGCTCACACTTATGCTCACACTCATGCTCATGCTCATGCTCGTGCTTATGCTCATATAATGAAACCCAATTAATGAGGTTGTGCAAGTATTTCACAAGTATCTTGCAAGTTGGTGTTAGGATATAAAGTTAATTAGAATATAAAGGGTTGTACTAGTCTTTATATATCTTGTACTTGTGCCTATGTATAGGCCTATTCTCCCCTGTATACTTCCGATTCTTTTTCAATTCCAGTAAGGAAGTCAACATGTTATCAGAGCAACTAGTGTTGGTGGGTTTTTCTTTTCGTTTTCTACGTTTTTGATTCAAGAAAGTTGTTCTCCATAGAAGCGAGTTACTTTTTCATTTCTTCCTTACTGAATCAAAGAGATTTTATCTCTTTCTTTCTTCCTTTCATCTTTTATTTGTTCGCATCCATTGTCTCACGACAATGTCAAAGCACGGTGAAGAATGACCTGCAATGGAATCACCCAAAAAACATCCGCGGGTCACCAGAAGATAGGCGACAATGCGGTAGGTCCTCGGTGTGGGTATGGAGTATGCAGATCCATTTTATCTACACTCCTTGTATAGACCAAGATTGCCTGTAACACCCCATCCATAATCTTAACACTTAATCAATAATCGCAGCGGAAATCATTACTTAAACATATACCAAAAAGGGTGGTGTTACACGTCGTTAGCCACCCACGTGGCTAACAAGGCTGTTACACAATATGTATCGGTCTGATCACACGAGTTCCGAGCATAATTACAACCTTACAAAAATGACTATCCAAAAAGAATGACGATATACCGAGTGTAATTGTTCAAGAATCACTAACCAACTTTACATCCACCAAAAGTAAACGACCTCGAGTGTACAAACACTACTCGGGTTTCACATCCAAAATAACAAAATATCAACATCCTAGGATCTAAAGCCATTCTGCTTCCTCGATCCTCATCCTGCAAATAAACATAGCCCCCAAAGGGGGTCAGCAACCTTTTGCTGGCATGGTTAACGTGCAGCCCGCTGACTACCGGGATACACGCAACTATTTGTCATTATTACATGGCGTTGATTTTATCATACAACATGCATATATATAACAGGAATTATTGCAGAACAATAACAACACATACATAGTGAAACAGTTTCACTTTAAGTAACAACCAACATGGTTAGTCAACTTGTAAGCCTAGAGGATGTCTTCATCCTCATGTTAAGCTAACACATATAACATCACTGTTTTGTTAGTCGGATGAGTAACTTTAACTTGAAAGATGAGACGAGCGTAGTGACCCGAACACATCAACACATAATTTCCCCCTAGCCCGAGTGGAGGTCAGGTAGGTAGCTTTGGCTAAGCTATGGGAGGTCGTATTCCCCATAAAAGGAAAACTACCCTAACATAAGGAGAGAGCCGAATCTGATTCAGATGTCGACCCCCATACATACACGCGTGACCGGAACGACCGGATTCCTCACTCCCCGGTTAGCACTCGTTAGAAGTCCCACAATGGGAGCTTAACATAACCTCACACAAGTAAGTGTTTAAGTCCAGTTAGACATACAAGGGAAGTAAGGCATGATTCAACAACACACATCACAACACAACCAAACACACATAGCCGGGTTAGAGCGTTTCTTAGGTTGGGAACGTTGTTACCGGATACCGTTCTCTTACGTTCCTAGATTTAGGTTAACTAACAATTAGCACGCATTCGAGGTTACCGGTATCGGTACGTACACGTCACATTAATAATAAGAACTGTAAACTCGTTTCATGATTTAATCTTACAAGGTCGTAAACACACAGAAAAGCAAACAACACACAAGCCGGTGTAAACCGGTAGGCAACAGACTGCAAGAAAACCATACCTTGGTCCTTGCCGCTCTAGTGTTCCACCGTACGTGGTTCCTAAACACGATTGATAACGTCGGTTAATTAACATACTAGACCTTCATTAACTTGTTACTTCACATTCCTTGTTTATTTTTCTTTCTCACTTTATTATGATTTTTCCCATCTTTTAGTTGTTATTATCATCCACCTACATGTCCTAGACAACCCCCGCAACCGGAAATCAAAACGGGGCTCAAACGAGTAATTTATGTTGAATACAGTGACATGTCCGAACTTGTGTCCGGACATTGATGTTCGGACACAAGCCGAGACTCAGAAGTTGAAAACTGGCATTTGTCCGAACTTGTGTCCGATCTTTGAAGTTCGGACACAGGTCGAACAAATTTTGGGAAAATTTTTACAAGTGTCCGAACTTGTGTCCAGACATCAAAGGTCGGACACAAGTCGAACATAAATCTGGGAAATTTTTCAACGTGTCCGAACTTGTGTCCGGACATTAAAGGTCGGACACAAGTCGAACAGAAATCTGGAGAATTCTAAAAAAACACGTCCGAACTTGTGTCCGGACATCAATGTTCGGACACAAGTCGAGACTTAAACCCGAGGAAAAATTTTGAGGCGTCCAAACTTGTGTCCGGACGTCGAAGGTCGGACACAAGTCGAGACTAAAACCTGGGGGAAAATTTTTAACGTGTCCGGACTTCAAAGGTCGGACAGAAGTCCGGACATCACCCAAAACTCGGAAATTCTTAACACGGCGTGGCATGTCCGAACTTCCAAGTCCGGACGGAAGTTCGGACGTGCCTGTAAGTTCATTTTCAAATAGCGTTTTCAACACAGAATTATACCCAACTCAATACATTTTAGCATTATCTCCCCATAGTCATTACATGTCTCCCCCACATTATTTAGCTCACCAAAACACTTTGACATCAACTCATTCAAAAACACAAATTGTATTCAAAACCCATCAATTTGGCAACAACACTACCATGTGTATAACCCTTAAGATTTGGCACTTAACAACAACAACTTAAACACTGAATTTCCTCATATTATTAGCAACACCTGCATTACACCCAACATTTATTTGCTCAAACAAAACACATTTCATAGCTCACACACATAGGTTAAGGTAAGTTCATTACCTTTGTTTTTTTCTTCCCACCTTCCCTTCTCTTTATTCCTTGTTCCACAATCGGTTATCAACGGGGTAAATTGTTACACTAATGACCAAGCCAAGATAGCCACAATAAGTATTTAGGGTTTATAATCCCATTAACCCTAGAATTTAGAAGTTGCTTGAACACATGGAGGGAATTACCTTCTACTCAAAAATGAGATGCTTGGTAGTGGGATTGGGCTAGCTCCAACTCCTCAAGGAGATTGAACAAGCTAACATGGAGAACAAGCATGGTGTTCAAAACAGGGAAAATCGATTTCAAGAGGGAATGGAGGAAAAATTGAACTTTTGATTTCCTTTCTTACCTTTGAACAACAAGAAGATGATTTGCTTCAAGAATATGAAGTTTTATCTTCAAAATGTGGAACACCCATGGGGATGAAGTATGGAGTTTTGAGATTTTGAAAGGTACAAAATGATCCCCAAGATGAGAGGAGTATTTTGGTGAAAGAATTTCTTGATTTGGAGCTAAGATGAGGAAGTTACAAGAGATTGAAGTTGGGGTTTCTTTGGCATGTGGAAATCGCCATTACTGGGCAGACAAGAGAAAGAGAGAGCTGGAGAGGGGAAGGAAAAACGTGAGGGAAGGAATGAGGGGAAGAGAGAGAGTGTGAGAGAGGGTATAGTGTGTGAGGGAAGTTTTATTATTTTGTAGGTTAGTAAATAAGTAGAATTAATAGAATAGAGAGGGAAATAAAAATCTGATTTTTATTTTACAATGTGAGAGAGTGGCACTTGGTCATTAGCACATAACACCCGTTAACTTCCCGAACTGTCAGTTTTAACAGTCCGGGTCCGGTTTCCGGAATATATATATTTTTGATTCTAGAAATTCTTAGACTTTAATTAGTATATAATTATAGTTATAAAATCAACTATAATTTATACAAGTCCGTTTAGGCATTTAACGTCACGTTTTTCAGTTTTCTTGAAAAACGTGTTTAAAGTCTCGTTTGTGCATTTAATCCATTATATGGGTTCGTTTCCTTCGGGAATTTCTCCCACATGTTCTTAATGACTAATTAAGTCTTAAAATATATTAATTATGTAATTAACTAACATATTAAGGTTTGGGGTATTTCATTGCCTCTTACCACAATTCATCTGAATGGCACAAATTTGGGGTAGTGGAAGAGAACTATTACACTAGCGCTTAGAATAAGTTTGTATTGGTGGATGGGAGTCTTCCTTGACCATTGGAGGCCACAGCAGAGAGAGATGTGTGGGATAGATGCGTATACCATAGTTATGGTGTGGATTTTGAATAAAATCAACAAACAGATTTACAGCATCGTGATTTTCAATAGCACTACTCAACAGATATGGGACCAGCTACACGAGCGGTTTGGAAAGCCAAGTGGGGTTGTCTTTTGGAGCTTAAGTGAGACATTTTATGGTCTATTCAGGGCATATAGTCCATAAATAACTATTAGTCAAAGATGAAGGTCTTGTGGGATGAACTTGATGATGTCGATGATTACCTAACTATCAGTGCTTAAGTAATTTTTCTCTGGCATTTTATAGAGCCTGAGAGAGGCTGATGCAACTTTTCATGGGGTAGAATGAGACATACTGGACAATTTGCGGTGTTATGTTGATGATGAACCTGTAGACACCAAAAATTCTCACCCGTTTTATATTAAGACCAAAATACAAGAATAAACATGCTTCTAGAAACAGGGTGGTCGTCCCCGTTTTCAACTAAAGGAATTTCTTTTTCTCCGACATTTGAAATCTCACATTCCTATAGAAAAGAGCATGAGCCCTTTTTATATATATTTTATTTTATTTTATTTTATTTTATTTATTTATTGTAATCTGTTTTTTTAATGACTTCATTTTGTATACTTATTTTGTAGCTTTGCTTTAAAATATTTCACTTTTTTGTTATTTCCTTGTATTATTTTATTCACTCGTTTAATTCATACCTGTTGTCTCTCATCATTATTATTTATTATTTCTTGCCGATTTTCTCATTATTTTATCATCATCATTTCCATTTTCTGTCCCCTTTTACTACTATTATTTTGTTTATTTTATTTTATGCATTTGCATCAGCATTTCGAACCTTATTTTTAGTTAGCTTCCATAATTTCATGTGTAAACACCCCACTCATAATCACGCAATAATCACTCACGTAGCATTATTAAACAACGTCTCACAGCAGAAGTCTCACAGTAATTAAACCTCACTCGGGTGTCACATGTCATTACTCGCCCATACGAGTAAAGATGCAGAAGTAATTTAAATACGAAACAACACTGAAAATAAATACATAACCGCAGTGATAACGAGATACTAACCTATACATTAATCTACGTCAACTGTAGCTTTAACGACAAGTGAGCGACTAGGTATTCCCAAATGTATACATCGTCATTAACCCATTAGTTCGTACTCATCCTAATACATTGTATTATCCCGTACGGTAGATAAACTCTAACTACCCGAGTCCCGCTCTTCGGCTTCAACGGTAAACATCACCTGCACGTAATGCCATAAAGGCTCAGCGATAAACGTTGAGTATGCCGAGCCTGGACCCTATTGGTCACTTAATAGTCATGGTCGCCATTATTAAGTTCGTTACATGCTTTACCCGTGTACAGGTATATATAGCTGTAAATACATGAATGGCGGTAAACGAAACAGTTAACACAGACACTGCATTCCACCCACACAACCATATAATCACAAACATACAATCACATCAACGATAAGCATAAGCCGTTAGTAACGGTCATCCATACCAGCCTCACATACGGCCCCCGGGGCCCTCACATAGCTTACACATTTTGTTAGCACTGTCGGGAGTCAAGTTAGGACATCCCGAATTAACCTCACTGGACAGTAGTCCCATGCACACGAGGTGCTCAATCACTTTGCCTTTTAAAAGCGTCCATATTTTGCCTGTTTAAAGGCGCCCATGTTATCACCATACCTGTCGATCTATCTAGGCTCGACTAGGTTAAACCAGAGTAAGCCCGATCCGGGTAACTCAAGAGATCTCAACGCGCGACCAGTAGCCAATGACTAACCGGATTAAGGTAAACCATCCACATTTATCCACACTCCACTGTTGACTTAGTTTAGTCAGTTAAACCGTTGCAGTTTTAAATATGGAGAACATCACTTATTTATTGGCTGCCCTATGGGTCTTACGCATGCCTAGAATTATTCTAGGTAGTATTCATGTTCGAGTCAAAGCTCTAGAGATCGACGATGTCGTATCTCGTCCCTAAGTATTTTACTTAGGTTATTATACATATACAATCATGATATTAAGTGTGTTACATCCATTAACAGCAAACACATCACATTCAACGCATATGTGTTTTATATAAGTCGATCTATAGTCGACGTAGTATTAGTCCCGTAGGACGTTCACGCATAATTAAATAATGCGGAAAGATAAACAATTAACATCCCATAACACACATCCATACACACATACAAAACATGCATCACACTCGTTATATAGCACGCATATCCGAGCCCGAGGAAGTCCTCAGGACATCTCGGATCAGACCCCTTTACATACCGTTCACCAATGACCTAGGTTGCGCAGTAGACCACTAGCTCGTCAAGCGTCTCCGTCGGTGATACGGTCTAGATATCAAACATAACATAAGTCAATCCACATGACTTATTTAAGTTCGGTAAATCCGAACAGCACAAGTAATCCCGACATTACATATACCCGGATTTCAACAGTTAATTGTTAAAGTGTCGTATACGAACACGTCAATCGTAGAACATACTAATTACCAATGCCTGGGTTTATTTAAATGAGTCGGTTATAGAAACTTCTTAGTTGTAGTGTTTTCAAAACGTTAGAATTATTTCCTTATATTCACGAGTATACGAATATATTCACGTTTATACTTATGTATTGGTTTAACCGTTCCGGTTAGGTATACGAATGTACAGTTATAAGATATAGTTGCATGAATTCATGCAACGTTAATTTGCATCGCAATTTATGCTTGTGCACTAATGCTTTAGGGCATTAATATTTAGCCTTTTAATATTGTACCATATATTATACCTTTCATTATTCATCTTAATAACCTTATACCTTGATTTATAATTATATGACTTATAATATATATTTATACTAAAGTCATAACACTGGTCATTTATCTTTCATGACATTATAACCATATTGTATATACTTATATATATACATATATTCTCGGTTTCACACATATATACTTATATATGTTGTCTTTATTAAATTTTGTCACACACTATATAGTTGCATGTATGCATGCACTATATTATACAGTTTCAACTATACCACATAATTTAATATGTACATATATATTTCTTTTTGCTTGCGCATACACTTATATATTCTTATACATTCATATTTCATGACTTATACCCTTATATTATATGTTACATTATTATCATCTTATGTAAGATGATTATTTTCATTTGTTGCATTATTTTATGCAACTTATATTAAGAACTTTATCTTAATGTTATGTAACATTTCATTACATGTACTATAATCTCCTAAGGTTTATTTAATACTAACCTTAGTTTATAAATTTATTCCTCCATTATTAGTCACATTATTTCATGTGAATATTATTAATGATAGTTATTTCATTTAATCACATTAATACTATATAATATCTATAGTATTATATCATTATAAACCATAGTTTATAATTTCATTCTTGAAGGTTATAAATATGCGGTTATAGCATATAGTTTTATAACCTATGTTTTGACCACATAAAATTATACAATGTTACTTTTATACCTTATACTATATGATATGATATTTTTATATCCCATTTAACTTATAATATATTTTTCAAAAAACTATATTTAAGTGGCTGAAATGCCCTTACTTTTATACCTTATTTTTTCTTCATTTCCCATAGTTTCCATTTATTACAATATAGCCACATTATTATTATACCATGTTATAAATATCCTATTGTATAACATTAAATCTTTATAACAAAATATAACCCATGGTTTTAAATAAAACCATATCATTGCCGTAAGGCATACGCTTTATAATTATGATTTTCTTTTAACTTTCAATATTTTTCCAATATTACAATATTGCACATACTTAATATAATGTTAACATAAACTTTATATTATATCATTCTCACCTATTATAATTAATATAACCTATGGTTATATGTTTGTTAAAATTTCCGAACAGCACTCATAGTTGTTCTTATTTATTTTTCAGCACATTGTAACTTCTCATAATTACAGTCTTGCCACATATATTATGTAATATTATACATACTATATATTATTTCATTTTATTCCATTAATCCTTTATAACATATGGTTTATAAATTTGTAAATTTCCGAACAGCCCTATTAGGCTGCTTTGATTTATTTTCCAGCAACCCAATTATCTATATTTGCACATTTAACCCACACATTATATAATGTTTACATATAGGTTATATATATGGTTTTAACCTTTATTATTTACATAACCTATAGTTTTTATATTGTTTATTTCAAAACAGACCACATGCGGTTTTTTTAATTCTGTTTCCGCCCCCAAACAATTTCCTTATTTACATATTGACCCCACTTTATAATATATACTTCCTATATGTCACAAAACTATTATTATACACTTTTATTCATGAAATCATTTATATAACACCAAAATTTCCCAAACTTTATAATAGGATATAAATTATTATATTAACCATACTAACCCATTACTTTTGGAAATTACTATTTATACCCCATAAATATTTTAACTTTCATTTCTATCTTATGATATTAATATATAACCTTAGTTTAATTACTTATGTCATTAAATTTGGTCAAGGCTGGTCCTTGTTGACCCATTGACCACCATTTTGACCATATATTTACCTAATTACGGTTTTGACCCAACTTCTCTAAAAATTGTACTTTTGACCCCAAAATTTACCAAACTTTATAAAATCCATTTTAATAGTTTTAAGGGTTTAGTTTTCGGATTAATTCATCATTCAAGCCCCTAAAATTTGTTTAATTACAATCTAACCCCAAACCTCATACGATAATATTTATTTTATTTTAAATTCATTTAAAACTTAATATAACATAAAATAAAATAGCCTAAATTATATGGCTTTAGTATAAACCTTAGATTATAATATAAATTACTTATTAATGTCATAAAATATATTATAGCTCACGGTTTTGGTATAAGCTTGTAACAATATTTTATAAATTGTGTTTTTGTCATTTAATTAATTTCTATGACATTGTATGTCACACATACATTAGGTTAACTTCTAAACTCTAAAATGTCATACACATTTTTAATATATAGTTTGGTCATAGAATTTTTGTAGGCCCACGGCTCCCATCATTTACACCCATATAATTTATAAAACTATATTTTGCCACTTATATTATTTTTCTATGACATTATAAGTCATTTACAAACTAAGTAAGTAGCTAGAATGTTATACAATATTTCAACACATAATCAACTCATGTTACACCTTGTAACTCACGGCTTGGTTTAATATATAATATAATGACATAACAACCTAGTAGCATGCATGCTAGTTTAGCACACTTACTTGATTTAGAAGCAAATCAAACAGCCAAATCCCACTTCAATGCTCACGGCTACATATGTATAAATTTGATTCAGTTTTTTTTTTTAAAAAAAACATTAACCTCACATACACTTAATTACCATTCCATTTAGGTAGTGATTTACCTTACTTAGACAAGCTTCACACTCCCTTTTTCTCCAGCATTTTGGACAGAATATACTCCATACTCCAGCACTTATACTCCACCGTTTTTTGCAAAGAGACAATCCGCGGGGAAGTCCTTTCATGTCGGCCTATTCATTCGTGCCCGTTAGACGTCGGCCATGAAATCCATCACTATACCGAGCAGATCACGGGCATTCACATCTCGGTCAAACAGAACAGTGCGCAAAATCGCCTTCAGGCAATTATGGGCTAAACTAAGCATACTTGGTATGAGTTTACCTTGAGTTTAGAGGCTGTTTAGGCCGGTTTTTTACGCCTGAATAAATGGGACAACAGCAAGGTTTTAAAACACCTTCAATCACAGCATAATAACCGGTATTAACAAGGTGATTATATAGCTTAGTTTACCTTGTTCAAAATTTGCGAAAAATGGCATGTTTGGCTTAATCTTGCTAGACCTTGAAGACATTGATATATGGATTGAATCAGCACATGAGGATGAGGAAATAAACTGGGAAAGTGAAGGAAAGAGCTCGGAACCAAGGAGGAAGAGAGTAGCATGCTCAAAGCATGATTTTTACCATGAAAAGCCTAGTTTAGGTCCTCCTCCTTCCTGCTTGTTTTCAGCCGTATAAACCCCCATCTCCAACAGCCCCTATGCTCTGAATGGATGGGTGAAAGTGTTTGAAAATCATATCAAAAGGAAGAGGGGAAAAGATGAAGAAATAAAGCTACTATGCACCACGGATGGTTACCTAGTCATCTAGTGTTCTCCCCTTGAGCTTGGCTGGTTGAGTACATTCAAGAAGGAGAATGGAAGAGTTTGGAATATTTGAGGCCGGCTGGAAGGCGTAAGAATGAAAAGAAAACTCAACTTTTGCCCTTTTAATGTATGATAAGGTCAAAAAGGAAATAGTGAAGACAGTCATTAAAGTTAGTAGATATTTTATGTTTGCTTAATGAAGAGGAAAGGAGGCTAGGCTGACAGCAACTCTCGCTGGGATAAGGGTAAGGAAAGGTGGAACGAATGAAAAAGTTTGTTTAACTAATATTACAAAAGTACAAATCATTACTTTATTAAAGCAACCATAATGAGTCATATTTACTTGCTGGCAAATCCGACCACGTACTGCTGAAATGGTCTTGGTTAGTCGGCAATGAGTGGCTAAAGTCACGGAAAGAGTATAAACCATAATTTAATTAGGAATTTACATGTTATTTTGGGTACTATTCACCCAAAATCACCCATTTTGATTTTATTTGTAAACTTTAATTTAGACTTCATAATGTAGTCTATCATGACACATAAATGTCATAAAGAATGTAATATGGTCTTAAAGTGGTATAAAACCAATACTTTTGGAGTTTACACAAAAATGTGTTTTAAGGTGTTTTAAGACACATTTTGTGTTAAACTTGTTTTTGAGCTTGGTTTTCTTTGGTAACTGATTAATTACATCCCTTACATGATTACAAAACTTAGGAATTTGATTTGGAGTCAAACGAAGGTCACATGACCTTTAAAGCTCGTTAGAGCACATTTTGCTCTAGGAGACTTTTGAGCATGTTAATGCTGGTTATTGATGTTGGAGTACTGTCCAACAGCTTCATTACGTTCATTAATGTGTAATATGCTTGAACAAAATTTAGGTCCTAAGGAGTTCATTTGGGTATTTATTTACCCTAAACTGTCAAAGGTGCAATATCTGCTTTATGTTGACCATTATTGTTTTTAAACTGATTTTAAGGCATGTTTAAGCCTTAATTTAATTGATTAAAAATTTAATCAATGTTTAATTAATTAGGGGTATTTCAGTCTA
This sequence comes from Limonium bicolor, assembly GCA_023374045.1. Lineage (NCBI taxonomy): Eukaryota > Viridiplantae > Streptophyta > Magnoliopsida > Caryophyllales > Plumbaginaceae > Limonium > Limonium bicolor. Next base: position 294,181,121 of record CM041777.1, read on the forward strand.
CCCCCTTAAAAAGAATTCGTCCCGAAGTCGTCTTTCTTAGATAGGTATATAATTTATATCTACCCATGATTCCCATAATGTACATCTATGTGATGTAACATTTACGCATATAGTGTTGTGTTCATATTGCACATATCCCTCAAGTGTGGCGTTACTTCAAATATATGGATATAGGTGATCCGTCAGCACCATCGTTTCCTATCAGTTCTAACCATTGGCAACCTCCCTGAGGTGTCCATAACATTCAACATTCCACATTTCATTGTTCCATAGCTATGATCCACTCAGTATCTAAGCGATACTATGTGAAGGATTGTAAAAGCATAACATAAACATATTTATATCACATGTATCTTTACAGATACTTCATCACATTATCATACCAGTATCTTATAGGATATGTAAAAGCACATACATTTACAAGTGTGCAATGCACATATAGTCAAACAATGATTGCCCCGCATGACAAACAAACAACAAAAATCACAACAAACAACCATTTATTGTATGCCCCGCATACGACTCATTAAAATTAATGCACACACTGTGCACAGCCAAGGGCTCTACCCCCTTAAAAAGGGTTACGCCCCCGTACCCCACAAGTATACAACAGACGCTATTCAACGAGCGTTGGATACTTGGCTCTCATGGAATTCTCCCTCGTTCTTGTCTTTCAGACTTTGGAGTGGAGTTTTTCTCATATTGAGAGATGGGTCGACTTAGCTATTCAATTCCACCAGAAATTATATGAAAGGTGAGGCATGTACATTACCAGCCAAAGGCATGGGGTACTTGATGCTCTGTCTCAACCACTTTCTACTGGGCCTGTGGAGGATGATTTTTCGATATGAGGGGGGTCTATCTAAATATGATCTAACTAAGAAGCCTAAATCCTAGAATGCCATTCTTGTGGAGGGTGAAAACCCGTTATACATGGCAGCCCTCAAATACCCTGTAAATCGTCCGTCTTTCCAGAAAGCATAAAGGAATGCTAGTGAGCACTACACCCGCTCTCAATGGGCTCCACGCGGACTTATGCCTCTATAAGGTGGATTTGACTAGAGTCGCCACCTAGTTTGACCAGAAGAACTAGGAAAGGATGAGAAGGGGGGTTCTAAGAACCGTTAGTTGACTCTGATGTTGTTCCTTATGGATAGGACTTATCCGGTCATTTGCAGAGATTCTATTGTGGTTCGTACTGGGTTACACCCCTCGGAAGTGGCAACGACCACGACTTCGGATTGGTGCCCCGAGGAAACCTCGGTCTCCAATTGTCGGGATTGCCTTCTTTCAAAACCTTATTAGAGAGATACAATTTAAAGCCAAAGGATAGGATTGAGTGTGGACTAAAGAACGGATGATTTCAAAGAGTTTGGAGCAATAGGCTGGTCCTTGAAATGAATGTCGAGAAATTTTGATTGTTTCTGAGAGGTCTGAGGTTGTTTCGACTTTTAGGAGATTAAGGGATGCTGGGAGTTTTGAGAAGCGAAAGGAAATTTTGGTTATTATTTTTGGAGTCATAGGGCGTTTGGATCATTTGCTGGAGTTAAGGAGTTTTTTTTGGTCATTTTGTAGGGCTTAGGGGTATTTTGGTCATTTTGTGGAGCTTAGGGTATTTTGGTCATTTTGTGAAGTTGAGATGTGTTCGGATTCTTTGGTGGAATTGAGGAGTATTTATAAAGAAAGGTCAAATTCTTGAGGTATGAAAGCGGATATTTGGTTTACCGGTGTATGGGTTTTGAGAATGTTTCAGATTTCTGATCACTAGGGTTGTTCGGGTGTATTTAAGAATAAGGAGTCCTATGTTACTGAGACTTGTGACTCGAGTTTGCTTAGGAAAGGGTTGAAGTGGGTATGGGTCAAAAGCTATAAGGGATGAATTAGGATTTGATTGATTATTCAGAATTGTCCCTCTTAAAGATTTTAAAACTGGAAATCATTTATGTTGTAAAAGGGCGGATAATCCCAGGGATTACCCTATGTACCCCCTCGAACACGACACTAAACTAATAATAAGTGCCGAGGCTCGAAAAGATGGGGCAATGAATTTATGTCGAAGAAAATAGGGTTCAGAGAGAAACACCATGAATGAGATTTCTCGGTCGAACCCTAATAACGTCTCTAACTCCGGGGTTTTAAAACATTGAAATCGAGTGGTAGGGAGTCAGACGATTCTACAAATCCCGGCTGCAACTAGGAAGGTCGTTACTTCCCTAGCACCCCGCCTTGTAAAATCTAGGCTGGCAATTAGGGGAGGTTTGTCACCCTAATGCCCCGCCTAAAGAGATCCAGACTGCGAACAAGGGAGGTTATGACCCCAGTGCCCTACCTCGGTGGATTTTCATCTAGAAAAGTACGAGTGATGTCTACAAGGAAGACAACGTTCTTTGAAGGTGTTAGACATTAACATGTTCTCGCAAAAACAATTTATTTTTGGAGCTTGAAAACCGAGTTGAAAATGTTTTAGGTTTTGTTCTGAATTCTGGCGTGATTGAAAAACACTTGATTCTGGAAAGTATTTTTAGTGAGGAAACTTTCTGTATATATGAGGAACTTTCTGGGCGTGGAGAAGAGTTTTGGGAGTAATGTGAGGGAAGAGGGGTGCCTTTAAAAATCTACCAAAATGGTTTCTGGCTGGGGAGATGGGCTTTTGATGAGTTGAAAATAAAATGATTGGTGCGCACAGGGTTGAGAAAGAAACTTCTTAGGCAGGATTTGTTTGGTTAAACTTGAAATACTGGCTAGTGGGCGTGATTTTGGATTTTGGAGTGTGATACATTGTATGGGATGATTGAAGGTTTGGCTGGGATTGGTGTGAAGCCGGTTGGGTCAAAGCGTCAAGTTATCATCCAGCAAGTTGGGCTGGGGACTTTGTTGGGATTTGTGGGGCGGGTTGGGCTATGGGCGCGGTTGAGTAGCCGGGGCTGGAGCCATAGGGGGGCAAATGGGCAATGGTTGGCTAATGGGCCAATGCCAATGGCTACTGGGTTGATGGCCGGGTTTGGGCTATGGCCCGTTTTGCGAGGGCCGTTTGGCGATGGGCCGGTTGGGCTGATGGGCCGGTTTGGGCTGATGCCGTTTGGGCTGATGGGCCGGTTTGGGCTGATTGGCCGGTTTGGGCTGATTGGCCGGTTTGGGGGGTTGATGGGCCGGTTTGGGTTGATGGGCCGATTTGGGCTGATGGGCCGATTTGGGCTGATGGGCCATTTGGGCTGATGGGGCTTTGTTTTTGGTAATGGGCCAATTTGAGTTGGATATGGGTGTGGGTCGGATTTGGACTTGGGGCCAAGATTGGTTGTGGACCGATTGTGATTTTTGGCTGGTCATGGGGGGCTTGGGCCGCATTCGGACTTGGGCCAAGATTGGTTGTGGGCTGATTGTGGGTTTTGGGCTGCATTTGGACTTGGGCCAAGTCATGGGCTTAGATTCAGATTTTTGCGGGGTTCATTTCCAAGTGAAAACATTTTTTGAAGATTTTTTTTTTTAAGTGAAAACATTTTTTGAAGATTTTTTTTTATTCTTTTTTTTTAAAAAAAAATATTTTGGATTATCAATTTTTTTTTTTGAAATGGACTACCGGTTAGAAAAGAGAGACTAGAGTTTTGAGAGACAATTTGATTTTTGGAAGAAGTGGACAATTGGGGAGAAACTTGAGCCAACTAAGATAAACATCATACGAGAATCCTCTCCTCTCCTTTCTTATTATTTTTTTTTGGGTAAAGTTTTTTAATGAAATTAGGGGTGGTTTGGGGTAGGCTTTAAAGGTTCGGAGGGTATTGTTCCCCACCAAGCAAATAGAAATGAGCTAGTTGTGGGGTACCCTCAAAGGCTTAAAAGATTTTCAAAGTTTTGGATGGTATTGTTCCCCACCAAGCAAATAGAAATGAGCTAGTTGTGGGGTATCTTCCAAGACTTTGAGTATAATAAATGGGTGACCTAAGGGGGCTTTCTAGGGCTTAAGTAAAGTAATCAAAGACAAACAGTGAATGCAAATTTCGTAAGAAACAAATCGAATGTAGACATGAATGCGCACACACCATAGTACTATCAGACAGGAGTAGAGTACAGACCACAAGCGAGACAAAAACAAACTGAAGTCAAATTACCAGAAACAGGAAATTGCAAACGCAACTTAAGCCAAGGAAACCGAAGCCATTTTATTTTATCCTCTGTTCACTGCTTATCACTTGCCAGAGTTGACCGACCTAAGAATCTAACAGATTATACACAGATCACCTATGAATTCTGAGGAGATTTCGATTCCATCAAAACTCTAATTAGAACCTAAGTGACCAAACCAGGGGGTTGAACAATTCAATCATCAATTGAAGAACCAAGCTTAGACTTTCAGCTGACCTTGTCAAACCTGCTCTTTATCGGTCCAAAGAGTGTCTTAACTATCCATTATCTCGGTTATTAATTAGATCTTAGCAGAGCACTAATTCCCCAATGAATTGTCGACCAACAGTGGGAAGAATATGGGTTTATGGAATTACCAAAGCGGATTCCTAATCATCTTCCTGTGGTGTTATTAGGTAAACCAACTACCACTAAGTTACAGAAGAGAAACCAAAGGTGCAGTATGATAAAGAATGCCGTTATTGGTCCCTAAGGTTTCTGTCATTTCTCACACTCACGCCATATGAACAGGCTTCAGGATTAAGACCTCGACAAGACAGATTCAAGAGATAGGCAAAGCACAACCGATTCACAACACGTTGGAGGAAGAAATCTTACTGACATGCATTTCAGGAATCAGAGCGTATTAGAATACTTGTAATACTCAAAACAGGCATATAATGCTGAGCAGTAACATTTGAAAGGTGAAAAGTTAATACCAAAGTGGCGCATATGTGATTTCCTGCAAGTGTTTGAAACACACCAAAGACTAAACGAAACATTAGTCCGATAAGTAGAATCAGAATACACCAAATCAGACCATTCAAACCGACAACCTTTACCCTGTAACAAAAACGTTCCCAGATTCATTTCGGTTTGGAAACGAACACAACAACTCAGAATGATGCCAAGGTGTAATTGCAAAGGGGTTAGCAATACAGGATGTAACTCCCGAGACTGTAGAAGACCAATTGCTCATCATTCAACCAATATATGCAGGGGTACAACTGGGGATAGACCAGTTCATAAGAGAAGGTTTGACAACAAGATAATAGTCGATTTTGAAAACTGAAGATGGATTAGTGACGGTGTCCATAACTCAAATAACCCGAATGACATAAATGCCTCCGCGAAAAATTGAGGGTATCTAGAATAAACGGAGTTTGACTTTCAGAAACCATGATTGAAACTGCCATGTCCGTGAACCTCTGAGTCCATACTAGGCCCGAGTAATGCAAGGATATAGGTAAAGACTGGGATTAAGAGAAAAATGAAAGGTAAGAACCGAGTGTAGGAAAAACAAATCTTGAAGATTGAGGGAGGAGGACGAGGTTCAGACGCTTGCCTCGGCTCTTTGCCATGTTCGTGAATTTCCATGTCCATACCAGACATTAAAATCCTCGAAGTTTTTTTTTTGTAAGAAACAGTTAACAAAAGAAAATTAACCAGAACGAACGGAGTGAAAATACTGGTTGAAAACGAAACTCAAATGACATCTCAGCAGGCTCATTATATCAGAAAACCCGAAATGACGATATAAAATCGCGAAAGGGGTGTCGTTTCTCCTGAAACCAGAGACATGCAAGACGGGAGCTCGGAGGCTCTAGTTTTCATACCCAAAAGGAAAAAAAGGAATTGAACGAAAGGGAGAAAAAAAGCCGGATTTCTTCGTCGAATTGTTGGAACACAAAGAAAACTTACTCAAATCAACAATGCGAAAGAGCAGTCAAGGAAGCAGGACCTTCTGGCGATTCGAAAGCCTGAAGAAAACTTTGAAAGTGATGAAGAAATCTGGGTGTTATTGTTTACTGGCTCGAATTCATGAAGAAGAAGGGAGATGGTAGTGACATGCTTCTGGGTTTGGGAGGAACTGGAGGGAGATATGGGTTAGGAGAGGGTCGGGTAATGGTTTCAGGTGCGGGGATGGTGGCGGTAATGGAGTTCAGTGGCGGAACAATTTTGGGGCTGGGTGTTGGTGGTGATCGACTGGGAGATTGTGGTGGTAATGGTGGTGGCTTTAGGATCAACCGGCGCGCCCGAAGTGAGGATTCGAAGCTGGCTTTTATAGAGGACCGTCGGGGCGGTGATTTTGAAGGCAGAAAACGATTCCACCATTGCTGTTCTCCGGAAGCGTGCAGGCGGGATGGGCTCCTCCTCGGGAGCTCGCAATCGTCTTCAAATGCCAGAAGCATGCGAGGGATTCGGGAATAATCCATTCTTTGACATTAACCCCATACCGTGGGCTAATCGAGATGGGAGTGAGCCTCGACAAAAGGGGCGCATTGAGATTTTCCAGAAGCGTAGATTTATCGGGGAAGAACAACCGCCCGTACCGTTGTGTTTTTCGGTTCTCAAAAAAAAAAGAAACAGACCCATTATGCAGTATTTATATATTTTTTTTGGGTTTTTGGGGTAGACATGAAAATGTCGTATGTTATAAAAAAATGAAAGTAAAAAGGACGCTTGTGCAGAGTCTCGAACCCGAGACCTCCACCCTCCTTCCTCTCATGCTCTACCAGTTGAGCTGTACCAAGAATCGAACCCACGATCTAGGGGCATAGTGGCCACCTTAACCAGCTGCACTAGGTCGGGTTTCAGTATATCGATGGGAGAAATAATATGAGGAAATAACGAAACCGTTAAATATTTTAAAACAAAGTAATAAAATAAGTGTACAACATGAAGTAGGTTAAAACGGATAAATAAAAGGCCCGTGCTCCTTTTCTCATAAGGAATGTGAGATTTTAAAGATTAGTAAAAGGAAATCCCTTTGATCGAAGGCGGGGATGACCACTTTGTTTTTGTTGAATAATAAATAAGAGGGGTGAGAATTTTGTGTCTACAGATGGCTCCCCTTGATTCAATTCTGCAATGGAAGGTTTGCAGGATTGGATCAAGGTTGACGGGATGCCAAAAATTTTCACTGCGGTTTGGGGATATGAGTACCATACGAATGGGGGCTTATGACGGGCCCCGACTAGACTTCAGCGTCTAGCGCTAGGACTTATGACGGGCCTAGAATGTGATAGTCGATGGTATGAGGACTAACGACGGGCCTCAACTAGATCTCGGTGTCTAGCTCTAGGCTAAAGACTAGAATACGACCAATCTACCTATGCATGAGGACTAAAGACGGGCCTCAACTAGATCTGGGTGTCTAGTTCTAGGACTGATGACGGGCCTAGAATGCATCTTCGAATTGCATGAGGACTAACGGCGGGCCTCAACTAGATCTCGATGCCTAGCTCTAGGACTAAAGACGGGCCTAGAATACAACCG